>CM033717.1:67557767-68157767 GCA_019671005.1 Hibiscus mutabilis
TGAGCAGTGTAAAGTAATCACCACCCGGAGCGAACTGAAGCTTAATGATGTACCTGCCCAGCCAATAAATGGACCAAGAGTGCAACCCCTTATCCAAAAAATGAGTCCAACAACAAAACCTCTGCCAAAACTGATGAATCGAAGAATGTCATGGCAATGCCACATGCCTCGGCAACTGCACATGCTTCGGCAAGTCTTAATGATGCGGCAACTCCTTCCATCAAGTTCTAAACTAACGAAAAGATTGAAGGCATCCGACTTCCACCACCATTCCCACAGAGTTTGAAACGGCAAAAGCAAGAAAACCAGTTCAAGAAGTTCTTTGACATCTTGAAGCAAGTCCACATCAACTTGCCATTGGTTGAAGCAATAGAACAAATGTCGAACTATGCTAAGTTCCTTAAAGACATCGTCTCTAAGAGGACTAGGTTAGGGGAATTTGAAATAGTTGCTATGACAGAATGATGCATGGCCATATTACATAATTGCATGCCACCCAAGCTTAAAGATCCTAACAGTTTCACAATATCGTGTTTGATCGGAAACCATTATGTTGGGAAAGTATTGTACGATCTTGGAGCAAGCATAAACTTGATGCCCAAATCAGTTTTCTAGAAATTAGGAATAGGAAAGGCAAGACCAACAACAGTGATGCTACAACTTACGGACAGATCTTATGTGCATCCAGAGGGAAAATCGAGGATATCCTAGTAAGAGTCGATAAATTTATTTTTCCCGCTGATTTTATTATTTTGGATTGTGAAGTAGATGAGTTTGCACCCATTATTCTTGAGAGACCGTTTTTAGCAACGGGAAAGAACTTGATCGATGTTGAGAAAAGAAAACTCACCATGAGGGTAAACGACCAGCAAGTGAAACTCAATGTTTTCCAAACCCTTAAGTATGCCAACGATCTAGAAGAGTGTCATGTCATCCAAGCCACAATTGAATTCAACTTTGACTTGGAGGAAGATTACTTTAACAATTACCTCGGTAATTGTATTGCCAAAACTGAGGAAGTTGAAGAGCCGGACAATGAAGTGCAGGATGAAGCCAAATGGATAGTAAGTCGTCCAGGTAAGTATTTTGAACCATTAGACTACTCAGGTAAGGAAGGTAAAATAAAAAAAAACCCCCTCTATTGAGCAACCTCCTATTTTAGAATTGAAACCATTGTCAGGGCAATTAAAATATGCTTATTTAGGAAATGATAACACTTTACCTGTGATAATTTCTTCTAAGTTGCAACTTGAACAAGAAAAGAGGTTGATCGATGTGTTGGCATTGCACAAAAAGGCAATAGGATGGACAATTGTCGACTTGAAGAGAATTAGTCCGACAGTGTGTATGCACAAAATCCTATTGAAAGATGATCATAAACCGACAATTGAGGCACAAATGAGGCTTAACCCTGCCATAAAGGAAGTCGTGAGGAAGGAAATCATCAAATGGCTTGATGCTGGTATCATATATCCTATCTCCGATAGTACATGGGTAAGCCCGGTACAATGTGTACCGAAAAGGAAGGGATAATCATGGTAAGCAATCAAAACAATGAACTAATCCCAACTAGGACTGTGACGGTTAGAGGGTTTATATGGATTACCGCAAGTTAAACAAAGCTACTAGGAAAGATCGTTTTCCTTTGCCATTTATTGACCAAATGCTTGACCGACTTGCAAGAAAATCTTTTTATTGTTTCCTTGATGATTACTCAGGTTATAACCAAATTGCCATAGCACCAGATGATCAGGAAAAGACCATCTTTACATGCCCATATGGTACTTATGCTTTTCGAAGGATACCGTTTGGATTATGCATTACTTCGGCAACTTTCTAGAGATGTATGATGGTAATTTTCTCTGACATGGTGGAAGATTTCCTGGAAATCTTCATGGACAATTTTTCGATATTCAGAGACAACTTCGACAATTGCTTCGGTAATTTGGAGAGAGTTCTAACATGATGTCAAGAATCCGATCTAGTGCTCAATTGGAAGAAGTGCCACTTCATGGTAGATGAAGGCATAGTGCTTGGTCACAAGACCTCATCTAAAAGAATTGAAGTCGATAGAGCCAAGGTGGAAGCGATCGAAAAATTGCCACCACCAAATTCAGTCAAAGGAATTCGAAGCTTTCTCGGTCATGCAGGTTTTTACAGAAGGTTTATTTATAACTTTTCTAAAATCTTTAAACCTTTGTGTAACTTGCTTGAATAGGACAAAGCTTTTAATTTTGATGACTCATGCATCCAAGCATTTGAAGCCTTGAATAAGCAACTTGCCTCGGCACCCATTGTCATTCTGCCCGATTGGACCTTACCTTTTGAACTCATGTGCGATGCAAGTGATTTTGCGGTAGGAGCAGTTCTAGGGTAGCGCACAGGTAAGACTTTTTATGTGATTTACTATGCTAGTAAAACTCTAAACGATGCACAATCAAATTACACCACGACAAAAAAAGAATTACTAGCAGTAGTTTTCGCATTTGATAAGTTTCGTTGCTACTTGATTGGTACTAAGGTAATCGTTTATACTGACCAATCGGTAATTAAGTACCTTTTCGCTAAGAAATATGTCAAACCTCATTTGATTTGTTGGATTTTACTTTTACAAGAGTTTGACATCAAAATTAAGGACAGGAAATGAATAGAAAACCAAGTTGCCGATCACTTATCAAGGTTGGAAAATGGCGATGAAGATCCAGACTCTTTGGATATCCATGACACTTTCCCAGATGAGCAGTTGTTAGTTGCCTCGACAACTCCCTGGTATGCCGATTTGGTTAATTTCTTGGTTAGTGGTATTTTGCCTTATAACCTTACTCACCAGGGAAAGAAGTGATTCCGACATGAAGCTAAGCACTATTATTGGGATAAGCCTCTTTTATTTAAACAATGTGCAGATCAGGTGATAAGACAATGTGTTCCCGAAGAGGAGCAGGACAATGTGCTTTAACAATACCATTCTTCACCCTATGGAGGCCATTTTGGAAGAACTCGCACCGCAGCCAAAGTCTTACAATCCGGCTTCTATTGGCCCACTCTTTACAAAGATGCTCAAGAATTCTATAAGAGGTGTGATCGTTGTCAGTGAACAAGGAATATTCTACTCCGACACGAGATGCCACTACATAATATCCTTGAGGTCGAGTTGTTTGATGTATGGGGGATCGATTTCATGGGACCCTTCCCATCCCCATTCAACAATTTGTATATCTTACTTGTCGTGGACTATGTGTCTAAATAGGTAGAGGCAGCTACAGTTCCAAGTAACGATTTCAAGACTGTACAGAAATTCTTGCAGAAAAATATATTCACACGATTTGGAACACCAAGGGCAATTATCAGCGATGGTGGCGCACACTTTGACAATAGGCTAATTGCTAAAATGCTAGAGCGATTTGGAGTGACACACAAAATTGCCACGACATATCATCCACATACAAACAGGCAAGCCAAAATTTCCAATCGTGAATTGAAAGTTATCCTTGAATTCATCCATTTATCTAATATCGGGAAAGTTAGATTCAAGAAACGAATGAGCATGGTCTTTATTCAATCAATTGATGGGGAAGACTAATTCAACTTAGGGATAAGCTATGAATTTCAACAGCTAAAAAGAGCGCAAGATAGGTTGTTGTCCACCCTTGGTTCATGTAGGGATGTATTATCAAGGCATGCACAATTAATAGCATTTCGAGTTAGGGATAACGAGAAACCATTGAAGAACGCTTCGCCGAACTTTAAAGGTTGTCGCCCAATTTCCTAGGCAATCGCAGACTTGCCCATGCATTTGCAGAATTGCCCAGGTTGACGTAAATTTGCCCCAGCACGACTGGATTCAATTATTGAAGCAATTGAGCTACTCTAGCACTCAATTACCACGACAGTCCATTCAATTATCATACCACGACTCACGATAACACAGTCTGCTCTCTCTTATTCGATTACATCTTCTTTTTATTTAATTGCTCTTTTATTTTCTTGTTAATTGGGACTCCTACAATCACCAAATTGTGCTTTTACTTTCAATGCAAGAAATTAGATTCCTGAAGTAGCACTAATCCATGTGGAGACGATATCTATATTATACTATACCTTGCAATGTGTACACTTGCACCAATTGCGAAGCACTTAATACGCGCAACAACGAGCCACATCAGCTGCAACTCGCGTTTGGTACAGCGGGAGTTCAGAAGTCGCGTCTTGCGAAACGCGAGTCGCCCTTACGTGAGCCGAATGGGAGGTATTTTCCAAATGATAACTTGAGGGGATAGTTTTCAATTTTTTTCCCAAAAGGGAATATTCAAACAAATTAGGCCGATGCACAGATAATGAAAAAAATTCACAAACATATCTAATTTAACTCAAAAAACTTATATCTAAATATTGTAAAATAAAATTAAACCCACAAACTCTAAATCAGAACAATTCATTATAAAATTAACATTTATTGCTTAAAAATGATAATTATTGTATAATAGAATTAATAATTTTAGAACCTTCTTTATGGTTATACAAATGAAATCCTTCTTTAGAGTTAAATTGTGAATAAAAATAATAATTTTAAAGTTAATATGATTTCATTGTAATATTTATTTTGTTTTTTAAACTCTTTAAGCTTTTATAATATTATTTTTAATCAATAAATATTTAATGTATAAATTTTTAATTTTATCTAATTCTCTTTACAAATACAAAAATTAAATGATTTAATTATAATATTGAATATTTTTAAGTCATTGAAGAAAGAAAAAAACAAGTAATTTTAAGTCGGCATTAAATTTGTAATTTGATAATTTTAATCTAGGGGCTAAATTTGTAATTTGAACATTCTCTTGGTCCCTTATATAACTTTCCCGACGAGAGTAAAAAAGGGAACTTGATGAAGCTTTGTAGGGTTTGCAGGCAAATTTGTGAGGTAAGTCAGATTCTGGGTTTCTCCTTTTTCTTTTTCTTTCCCTATTTTATTGTGCTTCCCCCATTATTATTTCGGTTAAATTTCTTCTTATTTTCTGCAGA
Source organism: Hibiscus mutabilis (assembly GCA_019671005.1). Lineage (NCBI taxonomy): Eukaryota > Viridiplantae > Streptophyta > Magnoliopsida > Malvales > Malvaceae > Hibiscus > Hibiscus mutabilis. Next base: position 67,562,790 of record CM033717.1, read on the forward strand.
TTTTATAGACAAAAAATCTGGGTGTTGTTTTAGAATTTGAATAGAAAAAAAAACAATGGAACACGGGTCTTTCACAGATAACAGTGCTGCAACTTTCTCTTTGACTGATGAGGATCATACTCTAGCAAACTCTGTTAGGTTCACCTTGAATCAAGAGTCAGTTCAATCTCCTATGTTTTACCCTTTATTTTTTCTTAATTGTTTTTGCTTGATTATTGATGGATTTCCTTTGTTTTAAGTAATTATATTGAAATTAAAAGCTATGATTTGAATTGTGCAGCCCAAGGGTAACATTTTGTGGGTACAGTATTCCTCATCCTTCACAAGCTCGGGTTAATATTAGAGTTCAGACAACTGGTAAATCAATCATATTCTCTTCTCTTTCCAGCCTTTTCAATTTTCTGCTTCGAGGTTCATGGATATCAGTATGTTATGTGGAGCAACAACGTTGTTGGGTTCAAGTTCTTTAGTTGTTCTGCTGGTTATGAACTGATTGGTATTTGCAGCAATGTTTTCGGAAAATTTTGTTTATATAATGAACTTTTGCAGGTGATCCGGCAAGCGAGGTGCTGAAAGATGCATGTCAAGATCTGATGCTGATGTGCAGGCATGTGAGGGGAACTTTTGACAAGGCTGTGGAAGATTTTAAAGCGAACAATGCTGTGAAGGCCATGAAAATCGATTCCAATGACAGTAGTGATTCAGAAGAGAGTGAATGAAATTATTATGTTTCTCGTCTTAAGACTGTCATGTGCTTGAGATATCATTAGCTAAGCCTGATTTAGTTCTTTTTTGTTATTCGAATCGAAGCTTCGTGCTCTCTATCTATCATAGGATTAACTATCTTTATTACTACTGGATTTGGGGCATTTTCGGCTGGTATCATCGAGTTCGGAGTAATTTCAACTGGTTTTGACAACTGCTAATGGCGGATTGAGAAGTCTAATCGAGTTATATCTGTTCTTCTGGTTACTAGGAAATAAATTCAGGAATGGTCTAGCACATTGCGTATGCTCCATAATCAAATATTTGTTCAAGTCACAGTTTCACCCCTCTTCGGCGACTGAATCAGCGTTGATTTTGTCCACTGGCAGCTCCTAAACAAATATTCAGTGTTTTCCAACGAGGGATGCAGAGTGTCAAGGGTATTAATCCTATAAAAATGTCATAGAAAAGGCCCGTATAAATCCTGATATTAGCCTCCAATAATAAGCAGAACACAAAAAGGTTCAAATCCATAAAATTCCAACCAATATGATCTAACACAAACTAGCAGGAAAATAAAATACTCTAATCAAAGTTTTACGTCCTTAACGGTGGTGCTTGAATTTTTACACGCTCTTATTATGAGATCATTATCCTCTTTCAAAGCATTTTTTTCTTTTTCTTTTCAATGTGAGATTATGTTCCCGCCTACATTTTGTTCACCTTACCGAAGGTAATACTCATTTCAAATAGTATACTCATTTAACTGAATTACCTTGATAAATCAAATTCCCAACACAAATTTCTAAACAGTCTTAGTAGAATCCTAAAACACTAGTTTGAATTGGCAAAAACATAAGGGTTTTCTTCTGAATAAACTTTGGTTTTAATCAATACATTATATAAATATAAGATCAAGGCAGGTAAAATATCGAGAAAGATAGAACAAATGCAACAAAAAAGTTTTAAACTTTTAAACTTAAAAGGGTACATATGATAAACTGAGCATGCTTTGCTGAAAGAGCAAGCAAAGGTACTGAAAATGTAGAACATCAGAAAATAACCATTTCTTTCAACAACCGGAAGTTGAGAGTTGAATTGCCTAAATGACAAGTTTCCTTCCTTCCTAAATTATTCATACTCTGGTTCCTCTTCCTCATACTCGTCTTCATCAGCTGTCGCATCTTGGTACTGCTGGTACTCAGAGACCAGATCATTCATGTTGCTCTCAGCCTCGGTAAACTCCATCTCATCCATGCCTTCTCCTGTATACCAGTGCAAGAAAGCCTTCCTCCTAAACATAGCAGTAAATTGCTCACTCACACGCCTAAACATCTCCTGTATGGATGTTGAATTGCCAATAAATGTCGAAGCCATCTTGAGACCTGTGGGTGGGATGTCACAAACTGTTGACTTCACATTGTTAGGAATCCACTCAACAAAGTAAGATGAGTTCTTGTTCTGGACATTCAGCATTTGTTCATCCACTTCCTTGGTGCTCATTTTGCCACGGAACATGGCTGATGCAGTCAAGTACCGGCCATGTCGTGGATCAGCAGCACACATCATGTTCTTTGAGTCCCACATTTGCTGAGTTAGCTCGGGAACTGTCAGGGCTCGGTACTGTTGGGAGCCTCTCGAAGTGAGTGGAGCAAAACCCACCAAAAAGAAGTGAAGACGAGGAAACGGGATGAGATTCACGGCAAGTTTCCTAAGATCAGAGTTGAGCTGGCCAGGGAACCGTAAGCAGCATGTAACCCCAGACATTGTGGCAGATATCAAGTGATTCAGATCACCAACTGTCGAAGATCACAAAGAAACCAACAAAATGTAAGAACCTCAAGGATCGCAACCTAAATAAACAGATCTTAGATCGTACTAACTTGATTTCAGATTTGGGTAACTATTGTTATTTACGAACCAGATCATATAATCAAGAACACGCAAAAACATAGAATGAACAGTACCAAAATTTCATTTAAAGACAACGCTGATACAAATAAACAGATATCAAATGATTCAGATCCCCAAGTTATACAAACACATCTTAGTTCTTACAAATTCGATTTGAAACTAAAAATAAAAAGAGCAAAATCAGAGGAAGACTTACAGCTGGGAGTCGTGAGCTTCAGTGTCCTGAAACAAATGTCGTATAAGGCCTCATTGTCGAGAACCATACACTCATCGGCATTTTCAACCAGCTGATGAACAGACAAAGTAGCATTGTAAGGCTCCACGACAGTATCGGAGACCTTAGGAGAAGGGAAAACAGAGAATGTCAACATCATCCGATCTGGGTATTCTTCCCTGATCTTTGATATCAAAAGAGTTCCCATTCCAGATCCAGTTCCTCCTCCCAACGAATGACAAACCTGAAACCCTACAAAGAACAAAAAACAAAAAAGCCTCATTTAACACCAGTTATAATAACAATAAACAAGTTTCCCAGCAGATCTTTAATTTACCTTGAAGGCAATCGCAATTTTCAGCCTCTTTCCGGACAACGTCGAGTACAGAATCGATTAACTCAGCACCTTCGGTATAATGACCTTTAGCCCAGTTGTTACCGGCGCCGGACTGGCCGAAAACGAAGTTGTCGGGTCGGAAGATCTGGCCGACAGGACCAGATCTGATGCTGTCCATGGTACCGGGCTCGAGATCCATGAGAACGGCACGGGGGACGTACCTACCACAACTGGCCTCGTTGTAGTAGACATTGATCCTCTCGAGCTGAAGATCTTGGTCTCCTTGGTAACGACCGCTTGGATCTATGCCGTGCTCTGCGCAAACAACTTCCCAGAACTTGGCTCCGATTTGGTTGCCGCATTGGCCACCTTGAATGTGAAGGATCTCACGCATTTTCGATTATGGAGAGAAGAGAAACTAGAAAAGAGAAGGGATTTAGAGAGGATGGAACAATGAGAAAAGTAGAACGGAAAATGAAAATGGGAGAGAGCTAGGTTTTGTGTGTGTGTATATATAATCTGAATGAGAAAGGTTTATCTAATTTCATTTCCCCCTTATTTTTGGTCTAATTATGACTCTGGATCTCTAGTCTATTGAAATTTGAAATTTCATTTTATTATTTTTTTATCCCTCTGGATTTCTATTTTAGTGGTTTTTTTTTTACAGTTTAAAGGTAATTATAAAGTAATATTTGTAAGGTGTCGAGTTAAAAATTTTCAAGTTTGCAAGTCTTATTTTAAGATTCAAACTTTATTTGAATTTTTTCGAATCAACTCGAATTTATGAAATTTGAGTCGAGTCGAGCTTCCGAGTTTCTGTACAAAATTAAATTGTACATATATAGTTTTTCATATATATTTTTATATGCATATACTATGGGTTGGGTTTTGCATATATTGATTTTAATTTTAACGACTTTCTATATACATATACGATATACATATATATTTTTCATATAATTCACATGTGATGTATATAATATATTATACAGAATTGACAGACTAGACTCTAATATGAAAACTGGTTAATTAATTACTAAAAATTTTGAGTTATTCGAGTTTTCATTTCATAACTCAAACTTTATTTAATTTTTTTCAATCCGAGTTTATGAAATTACGAGTAGAATAATTTAATTTTTTTGAGTCGAGTCAAGTTTTGCGCACCTTCAAGTATTTGTTTATAGATATTCTTGACTCTTTGACAATGCACACACACCTTACTGACATTACAATGAACTCAGATCTTCTAAAATGAACATCGTCAACTTTTTAATGGTTGCTTTTGTTAAAAGTGTTTTGAATTTTCGATTCTTATTAATATAACTTGGTATTTTTATTTTATGTTGAAATTATATTTTATTAGTTTTTTTTAAGTAATGGCATTGAACTTTGTTTATTATTATTTTGTCAAACAATCCAAAGTCACACAAAAATCAAATTAACAATATACAGTTAATAATAAATTTTACATGTCTCTCTAATATACTTATGACCGATTTTAACAGCTAATATTATTATCGATTTGGTCTAAATTAAGCGTATAATATCAAATTATATTAGAATAAAGTAAGAAGAATAAATTTTAGTTTTTAGTATGATAGTGGGACTAAAATCGGAATTATACCCTTGTTTTTTTATGATGATTTTTTTCTCAGTCTACGAGGCTGTTGACGGTAACGGATGAGGAGGCAACGGCTGAAAGAGGAGTTTTCGAAATTCAAAATTTGAGAGATGGCTGAGCTGGATGGCATTGTCCGCTAGTTTAAAAATAATTCAAATTAGGAGGGATGGCGCCATTCTACATCTCTACCTTACAAACAGCTGACACGTGGCAACTGCATGTTACCCGAATCAACTTCCACTCATTTTCTTTTCAGATTGCATTTACTGAATTAAAATGCTTCAATTATTTAGAAATAAATATTTTTAAATGATTATTATTTCGGGCAAACAAAAAATTTTAGTAAAGCGTTTTAATTTTAAGTTTTAGGGTTAAAATTTAACTTTTAAAGGTTATGAGTTTACAATTTAGTGTTTAAAATTAAGATTTAGGGTTTAAATTTTTAGAATAATATGGTTAAAATTTTAAATTTTAATTTATAAATCCTAAATAATAACCACATATCCACAACCCATTAATTGTAAATTACAAAACCTAAACTCTTAATCTCTAAAACCTAACATTAAAATTAAGATATTTATGAAAAAGATTTATTTTCACCGCAGTGTATAGAATAATTATTTATTTTTATTTATATTTTAATAATCATTTTCACACGGTATTCACTATTCATATTAAGAAATCAAATAATATTAAAAACAATATTAAAAAAATTTGAAACTGACGGATTTTTACCCGGGTAAAACTTTGATACACAGGCTGTGTAAAATTACACAGGCATGTGTATTTACACTATAAAAACTCAAATCTTAAATTCCTAACTCTAACCCTAAAAAACTAAACCTCATACTCTAAACCCTAAATTATAAACACTAACATTGAATTCTAAACCCCAAACCTTAAACCCTAAACTAAAACCCTAATCCCTAAAACTAAAAGGCACGTGTAAATTAAAGTTTGCACGGCATGTGTATCAAAGTTTTTTTTTACCCACCCACCCATATAAGGAAGATTTTTTAAAGAGTTTCAAATTGACGATCGGATCGAGTTTAGGTAATATTATATTTTCCTAATGTATTTACTAAAACATTCATCTTTCAGTTTTATAGTTGTTTTTATGTTTTTAAAATGAAAATTTTAAATTTTATAAGATTTTATAACATATTTTAATTTTATATATGAATAGTTTTTAATTACAATTATAATAAGTTCATAAGATTTTATTAATAAATTCGATTTAATCGTATATACAAGCTAAGAAAATATAGAATTTAGGGTCAGTTTAGGAAGTGTGATGAAAAAGTACTTTACAAAATTTATTTTTATTGTTTCGGATTAAAATCGAAGTATTTAGTACTATTGTCAAAAAAATCTTTAAATATATAAATGTCTATTTAGAACATTCTTTTAAAAATATAAAATAACTGATAATAAATGAGTAATTTTGCTAAAAATTACTTTTAAAAAACTAAATAAGTTTCAGTTTTGAAAAGCATTTTCAAACCAAGTTGAAAAGCATTTTGGCTTGAAAAGCTACGTGTTCTTTTTTGAATGAAGACTCACCAATCCCAAACACATATTTTTTATTTTAAAATTACAAAAATTAAATAAAAAATTGATTTAATTTAGTTTTGTTACGAATATTTATCTATATGAGGGTTTATTATGATAAGAACTTTATCAAGGAGATTTGACTTACTTTATCATTAGGAATATTATCTATATTAATTAGAGTTCAATGCATTATGTACTGCTTATGTCTATAAATAGATGATTTGATTAAGGCATTGAATACAAGTCTATATTTTGAGAATAATATAAATTTCCCTCTTTCTCTCATCTCTTTGTTCTTTTATTCTTGTACGTTGTTGTTCGTTATTTTATTTCTAATACGTTATCAGCACGAGTTTGCTCGAAGAATTTTGACGAAACCAAAAACCAAATTAATCTTCAGTCAGATGTGTCGATGGTCTTACTCCAAAAACGTTGCTAATATGTTGTGGCAATCGAGAATCTCAATCATCAAGATTCTCGATCAAAGAATACTAGTGATCCATTCGACAATAAAATTCCCTAATGACATTCAGGTAAAACTATTAATGTTTTCAACTTTAGTTACATAATCAAGTTTGAGTATTTGACATGAATTGAATTTCTTTAAAAAAATTGATGTGGTGAATTAGATTTTTATCAAATTTAATTTGATTTGAATTGTATTCCGTTAAACATCCTGATTTGATAAATAATTATCATTATTATTTGGATTTTTCTAGTTGAAGTCATTTTAATCTAATTGATATTTTATGCTTATTTCATTAATTTTTCATTTGACCGAATAATATAATCAAAAGAATAAAAAGTGTCTTTATCTATGATTAAAGGATATGATTATGTATTATATTTATTATTTTTCATATCACTAAATTTCTAAAGATTGATATTAGTTTATATTATTCTATTGATGATTGATGAGAATTCATGTTTTTAACCGTGTTTTGAGTTTTATATGTATTTAAATGACTTGGAAAAAAATGTGATATAAAGGGATTATGAGAAGCTGTCTCGATCATTTGCTATGTCTTCATCGTTCTCGAGAGGAAAATCATTATCGGTAAAAAAAATTTCCCTTAAACTATGATTTTAAAGTGCGATAAATCACAGTGATTTTGAATCTACAAAAAGGCTGTTATAAAGTCTACATTTGCTCGGAAGCAATAATTCTCATGTATTGAAAAACTCGACTATTGACTTCTCCCAAGTTCAAGTTACGGAAATTCGTCTTGATCCAAAAAGTTTTATGGGAGGCATTCCCTGAAGTAAATGCAAACATAGTAAATCACTATTCAATTGGTAACATCACTTCGATATAATCCAAGTATATTGGCTGGACATCCCATTCTGCGAGGCTATTGGTCTCAAATGAGGTTTTTAAATGACCTTGTGAACTGGTTTAACAATGTCGCGTACGAGGATTAAATCTTTGTTCTATGTGATGAGGATATGTTAATAAAAACATACTCCACTTTTCACGACAAATAATGTTGTCCTCAGAGACAATTTCGTGAAAAAAGTTTCAAAGGCCCACTGGCTCTACTTAATTCCCTGAAGTGAATGTGAGATATTATGGAAAGAATAAAAGCCACATTAGAAGTTGTGGTCGTGGTCGAGGCCATGAATATAGACATGGACAATATGGTCATTTTAAGAATGTTTATACCCATTAGAAGTGGGGTTATAAGGTGACAAAAGTGATAAAGATTTTTCTAAGGAAGTAAAATCTTTTTTATTACCAACGCGATGTTATAAACCATTGGTCCCGTACTTGTCGTATGCTGAAAAATCAACAATCATTGAATGATAAAGGAAAGAAAATATAAGCAAATTTTGTTTGCAAAAAATGACGAAGATGATATTGGTCCAACTTATCTGGACATTACTGGTCCAACTCATTTGGACGTTTTTGATTTCCTTATAACCCTCGAAGGGAATAAATCATCTTCTAATTATTCTCATAACCTTGAAGAGAATTATTTATCTTTTTATTTATGTTGTTTTATGTTTATTTACTTTACACATTAATTATTTACATTTTATATTTATATATTATGATATTTATTTTATTTCACGTGATTACTTATCAAATACGACTTATGGTGACAATTTATGCTTAACAGAAGCATAAAATATATTTTCTCATTTAATGCAAGAGATAATGTGAGTATTATATCTTAAAGTACTGAAAATATTGATGCTCCAAAAGAAAAATAAGTTTTTGAGAGAAAGCACATTTGAAAAGTACAGTATTGCGAATATTGTAATAATTACCGCTAATGGTAATGATATCGTCATCACTAGAAGTGAAAATTTAAAAAGAGCAATATGAGTTTGCAAAATAATCCTTCGGGAATTATAGATAACATATGTTGTCAATTGGCATTTGAAATAAGCCAATGTGAATATAAGTTCTGGTAGCCAAAAAGTCAGTTAAAAGCTCTAGAAGAGCTATATATTGCTACCAAAAGATAATTTCCATTGAAAGCTTCGAAAGAGCTAAATATATTCCTATTCAAAGGAACAATTTTGATGGTCGTACTAGACATGTACGAGTGAGATTGAATCACATGTTATGGTAAACAAGAACTTTACAAATTCAGAAATATATATACACGCACATGTATATATAGTTGGCATGATTGGTTAGACCATCTTGATCAATAATGATGCAAAAGCTATTGAAATTTATATGCACATTTATTAAAAGAACCTGAAGTTCTTGTGGTGCTTGTTATCAAAGGAATTGATTAAATTCCACTTATTAAAAAACACGAAGTTCTTGTGTTGCTTGTTCTAAAAGGAAATGACTAAGATCCCACTTGCCAAAAGAACTTGAAGTTCTTGTACTAAAGTTGAGACTGCATGTCTTGCATATCTGAATGAAATATAAGCCCATATATCCACAAATGTGAAAAATTTTATATGATTTTAGTATATGCATCTACATTGTTTTATCAACTTACAACCAGAAGTTTGTGAGATTGATTCTAAAAGGATTCATATTATACAATTAGACTATTCGTCTTGCAAAAGCTAGTGGGTTTATATTTTAGGCTATATCAGTTGTTACAAAGCCTATTGATTATGAAAAATATAGTTTAGCAAAATTTTAATTGGATGTCTCATCTTTAATAGCTAAAATATGAGAGCAAAATTGTCTATTTGATATTTCACATATAGCAGCACTTATACACATCAAGCCAACGAGTTATAATAAACTCCCCGTTATGATTGGTTTTGGTCAGAAGCCATACATTTCCCATTTTATAATTTTGAATGTGCGATATGAATTGCTCCACCACAACGCACAAAATAGGTAAATAAAAAAGGTTGAGAATATATATTGAGTACGAGTTTCCTTTTATGTTTAAATTCTTAAACATTAATTGGAGAATCATTTATAAGATGATATTTTTTTCTCAACATCAAGGGAGAGAATAATCAGATGGATAAAGAAGGAAATAAATTATCATTATTTAGATCATTGGATATGAACTAAAAGTTTATAAGATAATTCAAGTTATTGTATGTCAACTGCCAGACGTATTTATTGACCTAATGAGAGTAATCAAGTCTCATATACTAGCTAAAAATGATCTAAATTTGAATACATGTTAGAGCGAATAGATGTAAATCATGCATGGAGCATGATAGTTGAAATTAGTTCCAATGATCAAAATTCTCGTAAATGGAAAGTAGTATGAGATGGTCATATATTGGAGGCGGGTGCTCCTAAAGAGACCCAAGACATAACTAATAATAAAACTCTTAAAGAGTTTTAGGTACCTGAAATAAAATTGAAATCTTGAAGAGATCTCGATGAGATATGTCACTACGAGAATGGAACCAGAAAATTGAAAAAAAGTTGTCGACAACAATTTTGCAAACAATTTTATATAGAATACTTCTATAGAAGTAAAGAAAAAAATGAGGATCTTGTATAGAAATCTATCCAGAAGTATAAATATTGAATTGGCCAATACAGAAAGACGTTTTGAACTTCTAAAAGAGAAGTATTTGGACTAGTAGTCCAAACACCTAAAGGTGTAATGCAAGTGAGGCACAAATAAGTAGTCGTAAACACGACTTGAATTATGATTTATGAAGAATTCTAATTACTTCATGAAGGATGCAATTACTTTGGCAGTTATGAAATATTTTATATGCGTCTAATTATTTTGTGGATCCCTGTAAAAGGAAAGTTATCATTGACGGATTTAAAATGCTATAAGCATTTGGAAATTTCTGAGAAAATTTATTTAGATATGCCATTTGAATACTTATAGTTTGGCGTATTTGGTATAATCGCCTTAGTGAGTACTAATTAAGGAAATATTGTAAGAATGATCATATTTCCATATGAATTTTATAAATGAGTTTGGATCAAGATTTATTATGATAATCTGAATATCATTAGAACTCTTGAAGAGCTTCAAATTGAAAACTAATGAAAAGCTTTTAAAGTATTTAATGAAAGTATTCGAGAAAAAGAATCTTGAGATGGGGTTTTGTCTCAAACTAAAGATTTAGTACTTAAATGTGCATTTTTTGTCTATTAGTTGACACATGCTGAAATAATCTTAACGAGATTCAATATGAATAAAGCATATCCATTGAGTATCCTAATAATTGTAAAATTGTTGGATGTGAATAAAGATAATTATATATTTTCTTGGTTTTGAAGAACCATATATTATTTGGTCAAGAAATATCCATAGATATACAAGATCATCACCTCTAGATCTTCAAACATTCATCGATACCTCCTCAAATCTTGTAGAAATAATTGTTATGCATGAGCCAAGCCAAAAATATGTTTGGCTAAGACCATTGACCTAACATATCCAGAAGATATATGATTTACTTTTACAATATATGATGCAAAGTTATCTTGTGCAGAGATAATGCAAGATGTATATCTCAATCGAAAGATGGATACGTCAAAGATGACAAAATGGAACCTATTACTCCAAAGTTTCATCCCTCACGATCTTTAGAAAAATAGTATTCAAGATTGAATTATGAAGATTCAAAGATCTTATGTGATGTTTTCATGAGGGGGAGTAAATACGCGTTGCACTCTTTTTCCCTTAACCGAGGTTTTGTCCCAATGGGTTTTCTTGGTAATATTTTTAATGAGGCAACATGTTATGCGTATCAAAGTTGTGTGTACTCTTTTTCCTTCACTAAAGAAAATTTTTTCCCACTGGGTTTTTATCTTAGTAAGGTTTTAACGAGGCACATTATCTTCATAGACATCCAATGGGGAGTGTTATTAATATTTATCTATATGGATGTTTATCATGATAACATCCAAGAGGGTGTTATGAATATTTATCTATATGGATGTTTATCATGATAACATCCAAGAGGGTGTTATGAATATTTATCTATATGGATGTCTATCATGATAAGAACTTTATCAAGGAGATTTGACTTACTTTATCATTAGGAATATTATCTACATTAATTAGAGTTCGATGTATTATGTACTTCTTTTGCCAATAAATAGATGATGTGATTAAGGCATTGGATACAAGTCTATATTTTGACAATAATACAAATCTCACTCTTTCTCTCATCTCTTTGTTCTTTTATTCTTGTACGTTGTTCTTCGTTATTTTATTTCTAATAAGTTTGTAATTGTTGAACTGAAAACCAAATTTATCCTAGTAAAACAAAAAAAATCAAATTAAAATAAGAAGAAGAAGAAAAAACAAATAACTAAATAATACGGTTTAAATTAACTTTTTTTCTCTTTTTAGCCTACGGTTAGGTGAACAAAATTCGACTCAGTTTTTTTTAAAAAAATAATTTTTTTCGACTCAATTCGACACGTAAAAACTTGACTTGTAATCGCATAAACTCAATCAGCCTTATATATTTCATATATGAAGGAATATATGTGTGTTGTTTATGGTTATGAAAAGTCATTTAAATTAAAACTAATTTGTATCATAACATTATAAATGTTTACTATTAAATTTAAACAAAAACTCGAACAATTTGACTCGGTTCAAGTTAAAAAATTTAAATAAAATTTAAATTATAAAATAAAATTTCTAAACTCTAATATTTTTTATTAGACTTGATTGACTTGCGTACCAATCCGACTGACCGGCAGAAGGCAAACTTTGACTCGGGTGTGGTACCAACAGCCAACTGCTGAGCCCACACGATCCTTTGGAGACCGGGACAAAATGAAAATCGCCGAGCTTGCTGAGAAAACTTCTCATTTATTAACATTCACGTCGAACAAGTATTTCAACATAAATACAAAGATATAACACTCCAAAAACGTATATAAAATTTTAAAAATTATACAAAATATGTCAGTATATAACATGCTAGTATCCGACATTAACATTTGGATCCAAATAATATATACCCGAGACGTAATCATAATTGAACTATGAGGTGGATATATCGATTAATTTTGAAATGAATTCTTAAAAGTAATTAAATCGTAAAAATTAAAAGAGTTTAGATTTAACTTTATAAAATTTAAAATTAAAAAGTCTTAAAAAATAATTAAACCAGAAAAAGGAGTGAAAGTTTACTTTTATTAATTTTGAATAACAAAATTTTAAAAAATAATGAATCATAAAAATTTTGGGGGAGCAAGCAAGGGAAAAAAAACTTAATCGAAATGGTTTCAAAATTATAATTAACACATGGCATTGGGGTAATCGCCTCTAACACAATGTATATAGACCCGTCCCTGCATGAATCGAGTTGCCCACTATTATAGAATAGCACAACACCTACAGTTCTTGTTATACAATCAATCAATTAACTAATTAGGTATAAAGCCAAAAAAATACACCTCTAACGTTTGACTGAATAGTTATTTTGGCATCAATTCTTTTTTTTGAGTAATTTAACCCTCATTTTTATTTTGGGTTAAAATGACTCATATGCGGACGAAAATTGTCAATTAACTAACGATAAAATGGCTTGAAATGACGTGACAACCCTATATTGCAGCGCACGCTGATATGACAGTAGTATTTAGACAAAAGTGTTGACTTGAAAAAATACTACATCAGTCAAAAATAATTTTATAAAGTTATATAAAATATAAAATAATTTTTTCCGCTGACTTATTATTATGTCAAGTCATTTTAAATTGTTTACCGTTAGTTTTTTTAACAAATTTCATCCGCAGAAGGGCCATTTTGACTCAAAATGAAACGTTGATGGTTAAATTGCTCAAAAAAGACCAAAGTGACTATTCAGTCAAACGTTTGAGGTATTTTTTTGGTCTTTATGTCAACTAATTACAATAACTCATAGAATGAAAGAATATATAAGGTTAAACTACAATGAGGTTATACAATTATGGGTAAGGTTACATTTAGGTCACCTAATTATTAAAAGTTATATTTGAGTTACTCAATTATGGGTAAGATTACATTTGAGTCACCCAATTATTAAAAGTTACACTTGGGTCACTCAATTATGGGTAAGATTACATTTGGGTCACCCTTCATATTAAAAAAATACATCAGTTTAGTCATTTTTTCTTCCAAATCACTTGTATACCCTCGTTAACACTAGAATACTTCATTTGAAATCAATAATTAATCTAATACACAAATTGATATACTTTTTTTTAAAATACGAAGGGTGACCCAAATGTAACATTACCCATAATTGAGCGACCCAAATATAACCTTTAATAATTGAGTGACTCAAATGTAACATTACCCATTATTGAGTGATCCAAATATAATCTTACCCATAATTGAGTGACCTCCGTTGTAGTTTAATCTTATATTAGAGGGACGAACCTCTATAATTCTAAGGGGACAAACTTATAAGATTTTAGGAGGGACGAAAATAGATTTTCAATATAAAATATATAGAAAAATTTTTAAAAAATTCTAAATCATACATGAATTTCAAATTCTTAGGGAGCGGCTGTCCCCTCTAGCCCCTATGGATCCATCCCTGGTCGAATATTGTTCGTTATGCAAGAAAAATGTAAAAGAGAGAGGACGGATGTTGGTTTCATGTAAATTTGATCACAATAGAGGGAGTAAAACTGATGTTTTATCATTGTCTTACAATGACGATAACAAAGGGCAGCTGCCATACTGATTTATGAGTACAAGAAACTAAACAGACAACTTGATTAAGATCCCAAACCGATTTATTTAAATTATAACAGAGCAGCCAAACTAGTTTTATTTAAGACAAAGCATCATGGGATACCTAATGCCAATTATTTTTCTGAAACTTTAACGAAGAAACCATTTTTAAATTCCAGGAGCGGCGCACGAGCTACGTCCCCTCCCTTAATCTTTGTTAACCTGCATACATTCAACAAAAGAAAGAAAAACACACGTATTGAGATCAATTAATTTCAGGTTGCTTAAACTTAAACATCATAATTTAAAACAACAATATTTATATATGATAACCTGTATTTGGAGACCCAGATGTGTAAAAACACAGCAACCACAACCCTGCTGAACTCTGCTCCTGCACATGCCCTACTGCCTCCACCAAATGGTGTGAACTTCTTTGCCATCGTATTGCCCCCCATGTTCTTCATTAAATTCAATATTTATCAGCGTAAAAAAGTATGGGAAAAATATGAAATTCATGACCCAACCGGGTCCATGTACAGTATTATCATCGTACATGTGTCTCTATTTTTTTTAATATTTTAGTGTGATTACATGGTACTTGTTATTTAGTTTTAGCCTTTTAAAAACGTACACGTACTATGTAGACTATTATGCTTAAGTTTAAGTCACCTGGGAAAAACAATGTCATCCTTTATCATTGAAAGCACTCAATAAGTTTATGTGTGCCTAATTATTAAATGAACTTTTGGATTTAAATTGATGCCAAACCTTTTAATAGGTCTACGACTAATGTTACCATCAGGGATGGACCCCTAAAGTTTTCAATCTTCCGTATAGTTTATTTATTTCTTGTATTTTCTATCAATGATCTAAGTTGCACCCTTTAAAATTTTGTAATTTTACACTCCTAAATTTATAATATAATCTTCGAACGGTTCGTAATCCTTAACATAAAATTATATGTCCATCCCTAATTACAGTATAATTATTAGTATTAATATTGTCATTAACATTGTACCTTCCATCTTGAAGGGTTAAAGGTAAGAGGATTTTTTTTTTTTTGAATATGAACGGCAGGAATAGCCAATAGAATCCAACCTTTTGGTATGGTATATCCTGCGATTTATAAAGGGATGTGAATGATCGATTAATTAGTAATAAAATAAATGGACTGTTTTTTCTAAACAAATAAATGAACGGTCAAAATTATTATCTTAGTTTGTTTAATTTTTTATTAAATAAAGATATATTATATTTTTAAAGAAAATACAGAAATTCGAACCTATACATAATAAGAGTATTCTTAATTTGTTTTATAAGAAAAATTTACTTCAATATCTTAACTAGAATAATTTTTTTGACCAAATCCTAGAATAATAAATACTTACAAAAGTACAAGACTAAATTATACTAAATCCCAAATTTGAGTATAATAAAGAAATCGAAGTATAATTTGACTTAAAATAATTAAATTATTAGGGAAGAATTAGATAACTTACGTACCATTGACACGAATATCAGTTATAGTTCTTCTGAGGATCCCGGGAACTAGATTCTGTAACCTAAGTGTTTCATAAATAACCTAATAGTAATAATCACAAAATATCCAATAATAATGGTTAATAAAATCAAATCTATTTCATTAATTAATTAAAAAATTGTTTTGTGGAAAAATAATGAGTTGGCGTTACTAACGTAATGAGTAAAAGTCATGGATTTGTATTCAGTCCAAGAAAGTCCAGCTTTGGCATCTTCCCTGTTCTTCAGAATTCTCTCACGTTCCTTGTACTCAAAAATATAATAATTATTTTGATAAGTGCAATATTAAAATTATGAGAGAGAAAAACTTCAAATGAAAATATTTTTTTTAAATATGATTACGCCAGTTTTATTAGTAAAAGAAAAATACAAGATAAAAGTTTACAATGCAAGAAAAAAAAAAGTAAAATCTAATTCAAAGACTTGAAAAAGTAGATAAACATCATCAAAGCTCAACGATGAAAATAAAAATCATCAACAAACGATATTAAAAAACGCATATTACAGAATTTGGGCACATTGACAATGCGTTTATTACCACAACTCAATCGCAAACAAGAGCGGTGACGATTGCATCGAGATCCAAATCAATGGTCCAAAAAAGAGAGATCAACAAGATAATCAAAAGAGTGTCATCTTGATCAGTCGTGGCGACAACGTCAAATCCAACCCTAGTAAAAACAAAGAACAAAAAAGTGTGCCAAGTGGCAAAAAAATATGCTAAAAAGTAGAAAAAAATATACCAAAAAAATAAAAAAAAGAGTGTAATAAAAACAGATTTATTGAATTAAAAAAACTAAAATTTAAAGAATGAAACAAATAAATAAAAAGAGGCGACTGACGGTTAAACAAAAAAGAAAAGTGAAGGCGGCATTGAATTTAAGAGAAAAGCTAACCCTAGCGACTTTTTAAATAATCATTGATTTTGTTGTTATTATGTTGTAAATGTTTTGATCCAAGCCATAATTAAATGAAAATATTTAAATGTTAATACATCTATTTTATAGGTATAAGTCTCGGTTTTATATTATTAAAGTATAATTTAAGATTCAATAAAATATCTTTTTTAAAAATTTCAAAAATTAATTATTAAAAATTGGGTAAACTACAACAAATACTATTGAACTTTAAGTTTAATTTATAATATATCACTGAACTAAAAATCGATATTATTTTAATACTGAACTAGTTTAAGCTTCAATTATACCACTGAGTCGTTAAAATTGATGATGTGGACGAATCATAATGATCTGCATACGACGTGGAGGGATTTTTTTGTTGCCCTCTCGGTTCCTTAGGACTTTGCCCTGACTAATTTGGATCGATCCGCGTCGCACACCTAGTTGTGGTGGGCTAGTCTCCCAACGGGGATTTTTTGCATACACAAGGTTTCAAACTCGAAACCTGCTTTAAACGATACCAACCTGCTTATCACTTGGTCCAGCCCCATTAGTGATGTGGAGAGATTTCAACAGCCTAGTGGTATAATTGAAATATAAACTAAAATTCAGTGCTAAAATAATATGCATTTTTAATTCAATAATATAATTAACATTAAACATAAAGTTCAGTTATATATGCTGTACCTTTAAAAATATTATTCAAATGTCAATGGAATATTATACGTACCGTTAATTGTTGCAATGCGGATGGGTTGTCTAATAGAAACTTGGCGGCCAAAGTAATAGTTGGGGAAACAGTCTCGATGCTGGCAAGGAGTAGTCCAAACAAGAAGTGGGAAACAAATTCCTTTGTGGAGAATGCTTCTTTTCCAATGTCTCCCACTATTCTCTCGAGGAAATCTCCTTTGTTGCTGCAATCTTCTGGATAAGATTTCCATTTCATTCTCTCTTCTACCACATCCCTCATCACCTTTAATGCTTTGTTTTTCTTCTGTAGAATGCATATTTCTAAAAACTTTTAACTTTTTACAATAGAACGATGATAAATATTACCAATGTAAATATCGAAATTCGAACACAAATAAAGTATAAAGTGAATGAATATCATTGATTACTCAGTCAACTAAATGATCTCTTTATATTAGTAATTTTTAAGATTATGTTATCCATTCAATGTTTATAGTGACTGTTGACATAGGCGGATCGTTCTTAGAGCCAATAGGGGCCTTGCCCCCTCAAAATCTGGTAAATTATCGGTGACATAAATGTTATATACATCATCAAAAATGATTAAATAAATTTAATTTTAAAATTTTATGATAACATGTTAATATTTAATTAACTGATAGTGTATAGAATTATACATTAACAGTGCATCCAATGTTAATAGTAAATATATTTGTCTATCTTTAAACCTTTGTAGAAAGTTGTCCCCGGAAAATATAAAGGAAATGTCATAAGTCCTTACAAGATGTTGCTCAAATCATGGCCATGATTTTCTTTTGGAACACAACCCATCAAAATAGTTGAGACTATGTCAAATAACATCTGAAAATCATAAATATTGGATTATTAATAAACTGTATATCCATATACTGTAATTATTCCATGCACAAATGCTGATAAAAACTTTATTTATATAAGTGGCCTAGTTTTAGGGTTTATGGACTCCATTTTGGGTTTTGAGTTTAAGTGTTGTAGTTTTGCATTTAGGGGTTGTTGATAGAATTTCAAGTTTAGGGTTAAATTTTGGGGTTTATAGGTTAAAACCTAAATTCCTAACCATATTACCCTAAAACTTAAACCCTAAACCTAAAGTTCTAACCATGAACCCTAGATTCTAAACCCTTAAACTCTAAACCTTAAATTGAAACTTTAAACCCTAAAATTAAGGAGCTTGTGGAAACAAAAAGTTTCCACCGCATGTGTATGGGATAATAATCCATATATATATATATATATATATATATAATATATATATAAATATAAGGTAAACTACATCAGCTACCATTAAACTTTAAGTTAAATATAGATTAGACCACTAAACTAAAAACCAATACTATTTTAACTTTAAACCTTAGTTTAGGCTACAATTGTACCATTGGACCATTAAAATCGAAAACATGGACGGATCTTAACTATCCCTGTGCGATGACGTGGAGAGATATTGGCGGTCTAATGGTATAATCGAAACCTAAACTAAAGTTTAGTGCTAAAATAGTATTGATTTTTAGTTTAATGGTATAATCGATACTAAACTTAAAGTTTAGTGGTATCTATTGTAATTTACCTAGATATATATACATGGACAAAACCAGAATTGAACTATGAGAGGGAAAGACCGATTAAATTTGAAACTAATAGGGTTTTAAAAAGTAATTAAATCATAAAAATTAAGAAAGTTTAGGTTTAATTTTATAAATTTTAAAACTGAAAGGTCTTAAAAAACAAGTAAACCAAAAAATAATATCTAGGTAAATTTTAATTTTATTAATTTTAAATGATAAGGTCCTAAAAAATAATAAACTAAAAAATTTTCGGAGGAATAAAAACTTAATTATAATAGTTTCAAAACTATTAGGGCTAAAAATATAATTAATCCATCATGTTTTGGGGACAATTGCCCTTCTCACCTTCTACGTGGGTTTCTCTCTGTGTGTATATAGTGTATTAAATATAAAAAAAATTGGGTTGGATACATATTATATAAGAAATTTTTAGAGTAAATGTCATGTATCAATATGTACCTCTAATTATATGCATGGATATGTACTATTAACTATTTTAATAACTTTTGAAAACATAGAAAACTAAAGCATGATTCTTTAATATTGGATAAAGAATTGATAAAAAAACTATAATATTAATTTATTTAATTTTTTAAAGAATATAATTAATAGTTAAAGTAGTAATTTATTGTATTAATCAAATTTTATTATTTTTAAATTAAAAAGAAAAAACACCGAAAAAATGACATATAATTGTTTTAACATATTTTATTCTAAAAGAAGAATAATTACGTTTTAGGTCTCAATGATTTCAAAGATTATTAAGATAGTTAATTATATATCAGTGCATATAATTATTGATACATATCAAACTTTTACTTGATACTCATCCATAAGGTAGAGTTTACTTACTGGAGCAATTTGATGTTTTAGATCAAGTTGGGGCAGCTTGGCCCACTGAAGCAATTTGTGGTTTATGGCAACCTCAAACTCCGACAACACCTTTTTGTTTTAGAGGCTCATGTCCAAAGTGAGTGGAGTGATTTTAAGGGGAGAAAGCGTAAAATGAGACTATACAAAAAAATTTATAAAATAGTAAAAATTTTGGTATCGACTTTTATGTACATACATAAATGCTTACAAAATCGATAAGTATTTTTGTATATATCGAAATTCTTACCATTTTCGTAAGAAATTTTATATATATATAAAAGTTGATATTAAAAATTTTACTATTTTTATAAAAAATTATGTATAATTTTATTTTAGGTACCTCACGTTAGAAAAACTCAAAGTGAGCGAGGATGACCCGCCATACATACTTGTGAAGGTAGCCGCCCATGTCATTCATGTCATGGCCTTGAGTGAAGGAATTGAGGTTCTAGGGATTTCAAGTGAAAAATAGAAGGAACTGGAAAAAATTGAAAGTGTATCTAAGAAGGAGGTTATGAGAACACGTGGGGAATTTCAAAGAGAAGTACCAGACGACGGCGTTTCTATTGAGCCCATTATCACAGCTGCACGTGGTAATTTAAATGAACGCGTGATGGTCCAAGAAGAGTCAAGCCCAATTCTGATTGTAGTCCAGTCAACCGAGTGCAAGGAACTAAAATAAATGCTGATGGAGCGGATCCCTGAAATGTTGGAGCCTTAGATCCAGCTGTAAATAATTCTGTTAGATTGTACAGACAATATATAAGAAAACAAATTGTAATAGTCATGCTTATCTTATCATTTTGAATGAATTCAACAGTTTTTTTCTTCTGAAATCTCAATTTCCTCTGCTTCTGTAACCCTTTCTTTTATCTTTCGAGCTTCGATCGTGACAATTGATAATCAAAGCCAGCTTTTGATCCACGAGTTACACTAAGAAAACTAAGAAAAACCAACAAATGACAGAAACTGTAAATCTATCTGACATCAGCGTCAACCGGACGAGGTGAAGGTCGACAAAGGAAACTGAGAAAAAAGAATGGATCAATTTGAGACAAAGATTAAAGAAACTCAAGCAGATCTAAGGAAGATTATTGGACTGCTGACCAAAGAGGCAAAAAACACAGAGGCTATCATTCCTAAAAAACTTGAACAACTATCTGTCAGTAATCCATCAAAACAAGATGGTAAGAAACATGTGCATGTTACTGTTCTTGATGATAAAGAGAGATAATCTATGAAGCTAGATGAACTTGGATTGTTAGTTTCTAAACTACAAGGCACACAGTTACCTTCTGAAAAATTAAAACTTGGAGGACAGTGGTCTAAAAAAGGGGATACTTCCCTTTTTCAAGAAAACCTCTAAGTAGTTTCTGAAGTACCCTTAATCTTAAGCCTGAGATAGAGCTACACATGTTTGATGGGAAAATTCAAGGAGCTGGGTGAGAAAGTGTGAAAAGTACTTCTCCATTTTTCCATCCGTAAAGAAGGAAAAATAGAAGTAGCTGCTATGTATCTTACAGGTAGAGTAGAAGTGTGGTTTGATACTTATATCATGCAGAAGAACAAAGTCACATGACATGAATTTGTGGCTGACTTGTGCCATAGGTTTGTAGATAAGAACTTGAATGATGTTATAGAGGAGTTTAATAAATTACAACAAAATGGATCTGTGGAGGATTATCAAGCGAAGTTTGAGAAACTTCAACCATACCTTGTGCAGTTCAATCCTGATGTCAAGGAAGGCTACTTTATGTCCAGTTTCATAAGTGGATTAAAGGAGGAGTCGAAACACAAGGTGAAGGTGCATAACTCAAAGACCTTAGCTGTTGCATTTAGACATACCTAGCTTTATGAGTTAGCTTTAGAAGTGGAAAACAGAAAGCAAAGATACCAGACCAAGGGAACTAGCACCACTTTCTCTTCAAATAATTTCAGCAATGCTTCTGCCCCACGAAAACCCTAGGTGCAACCACCCAACAAGCAGTCTTTAATTGAGTACAGAAGAGCCCACAACTTATGCTTTAAATGTAGGGAAAGTTAAAACCTATGTTTGATTTTGATATAACAAATATTTCAAGGACTAAATTGTAAAAGTAAATAAATTTTTAAGTACTTGAAAGTCTCACAATTGACAAGGATTTTTAAACCTAAAATTGGTTCTAAGTCAAAACTTAAATCCCACAAAATTTTCTGAGTGTTTCAAAGCCAATCTTTACAAAATCGTCCAGGCGTTTCGATATGGCTTCAACTTAATAGGCCACTGGAATTTCACGTTTCGATATGGATTCATCCGTTTCGATACGACCTTCATTTGGGATTAAGGTTTTAATTAAGTGTACTGATACAGACCTATATCGTTTCCATACGGGGGTTAAGATTTTTTTAAATCTTTGCTTTTATTAAGTTACCGTTACCTTGTCAATTATGGGGAATTAGCAAACTTCAAAAATTAGTTTACTCGTTTCGATACGCCTTAGGGGTGTACCGATACGGACTTTGGCAGATTCAAAATGAGCATATTTTGTTTCGATACAGCCTGTACCCATTTTGATATGAACCCTTTACCATTTTGATACGCCCTCCCGCGTATCGATACGTCTCTTTATTTTTTTGCAACGACTCTTTTTGTTTTGAGACAGGTATCGAAACAACTCTTCGTGTACCGATACGGTAGGTTGCAGAAGTGCATTTATAGTGGGAAAAAGAGAGCGCAATGGCTCTATTGATTATTCCAACCACCCAAACGGTTAGAAATCAATTATAAGGTATAAAAGCAAGCCTCTAAAGCTACAACAACAACCATTGATCAAGTGTTAAGCATTCAAGCAAAAATCCTATCTCTTTGAGCTAAATAGAGTCAAAACCTTGTACCCATCTTGTGTAATTCAATTGTATTTCTTTATTTCAAGATTGGGGAGAGTGCACTTGTAATTGGGGCAAATTATTTACCTTTGTGAGGTTATTTGTCATTTTCCAACAACGTCTTGTATTTGATTGATCTTGATCAAGCTTTGGGTAGAAAGCTTGATCGATTTGTAACGGTTTCCTCCTAAGCCTAGAAAAGGGGACGAATTCAGTATTGAATTGTTTGAAATATTTAGTGGGAGCTAAGCTAATGGATGTAGAGCTTGTTAGAAGCTTGAACCACTCTAAATTTCTTGTGCCTTCATTTTATTTACCAATTTCCTCTCTTCAATTTTAAAAAGCCAATTCACCCTTTCTTGGTCAATTTGCTATTGATTGATCATCTCAACAATTGGTATTAGAGGTACACTCATTGGAAGGATTAACATCCTATTGACTCGATTCTTGTAGAGATTCATCAATCAACAATCAAGCCATGACATCTACATCTAACCAAAACTTCTACGAGTCCTAATCCATCACCAAACCATCATTCTTCAATAGGGATAACTATCCTTATTGGAAAATAGGATGATGCTCTTCATCAAATCAAATGACTACACCCTTTGGGATATAGTGGAAGATGAACCAACCATTCTAATGAAGAGAGATGAAGAAGAAAGACTCATTCCTAAGATAAAGGTGGAGATGAGTGATGATAATCGAATGAGACTACAAGTCAATGATAATGCCTTACACATACTCTTTTGAGCACTTGGACCGAATATGTATTCGAATATGTCTTATTGTACAAGTGCAAAGGAGATGTGAGGCAAGCTCGATACCACTTATGAGGGGACGAACGATGTAAAGGAGACCAAGATTGGAATCATTAACTTGAGTTACGAGAATTTCAAGATGAAGGCTGATAAGAACGTCACCAAGATGTTCGATCGCTTCTCTGTCATCGTCAACGGTCTCAAAGGCTTCGGTGAAATCATTTCCGAAGACAAACTTGTCTGAAAACTCTTCTATTCTCTTCCCGAGTCATGGGATAGGAAGAGGACCACCATCATCGAGGCAAATGATTTGAAGACTTTGAAGCTCGATGCTCTTGTGGGGTCCCTTCTTACTCATGAGATCATGAAGCAAGGAAAAGAAGAAGAAAAGAAAAGAAAAGAGAAAAAGATGGAGAAGAAATAGGTAGAAAAGAATAAACAAGGAATTGCTCTCAAAGATTTACAAGAAGAGGGTGATTCTAGTGAGGAGAAAGACGAAGAGATGGCTATGCTAGCCAAAATATTCACTCGGTTCATGAAGTCCAACAGAAGAAGAAAGTTTCATCGAAATGGAGACTTCAAGAACAATGAGCAAGAGAAGAATAAACTCATATGCTTTGAGTGCAAGAAGTTGGGGCACATAAGAACCGATTACCCCTAACTCAAAAGAAAGAGCTTCGGGAAGAAGAAGAAGCTCAAGGCCAACGTTGCTACTTGGAGTGATGAGGAATCATCCGATAAAGAGGAGCAAGAAGTTGCCAACCTTTGTCTCATGGCTTTTGAGGATGATCCAAAGGTAACCTCTAACTAATCATCTTTCGATTTTACATTCGATGAGCTTCAAGAAGCTTATGATGAGTTGCAAGAGGTGTATGACAAATTGGTTAAGAAGTATAAGGAATCAATTTTGAAAAACAAGAAAATTATCTTTGATTTGAAAACTCAAAATGATTACTTATCTAAAACCAATTCGAAACTTGAAAAGAAAGTTTTGGATTTACAAGAAAATAAACGGGGCTTTACAAATCTCCATCACTTAGGAAATTTTGTCATTGAAATTTTACTTGAAGGAAACAAGTGCGAAAACTGCTTTAGCATGCCCGCTTTGCTCTCTCACGTGGCCTCCTTAACTCATCGATGTTGCCACAATACCTTTACAAGATCAATCGTCTTGCCACGAAGAACTTTACTGCAAGAGTCAAATATCTCTACAGGTTTCTCATCATAAGATAAATCTGGCTGTAACTTAATATCATCCACCGGCATAACATGCGATGGATCCGAATAATACCTCCGCAACATCGATACATGAAATACATCGTGAAGATTCTCCAACTCATGAGGTAACCTTAAACGATAAGCCAAAGGACAAACACGTTCTACAACCTCATACGATCCAATGAACCTCGGACTAAGCTTACCCTTACGTCTGAACCGCATCACCTTCTTCCAATGTGACACTTTCAATAGCTATCACCAACCACATACTCAATCTCTCTATGCTACAAATCCGCATAAGATTTTTGGCGATTCGATCTCTCTACGCTTCAAATCCAGATAGGATTTATGGCGATCTGATACTGCTTTCAAGCGACCATAAATAAACTTCACTTTCTCATCCGTATCTTTTAACACATCCGGTAAAGAAACATATTTTTCCCCAGCCTAAACCCAACACAAAGGTGTAAATCACCTCCTACCATACAAGGCCTCATACGGTGCCATTTGTATACTAGCCTGATAACTGTTATTTTAAGCGAACTCCACCAAAGACAACTATTTCTCCCAAGTTCCTTGGAACTCAATGATATAACACCTCAACATATCCTCCAAAACCTGGATCACACATTCAGACTGGCCATCTGTTTGAGGATGATACGAAGTATTGAAATTCAACCGCGTACCCAAAGCTCAATGCAAACACTCCCAAAACCTTGTTGTAAAACGTAGATCCCTATCTGATACTATAGACTTAGGCACCCCATGCAAACGTACAATCTCAACAATATACAAATCCGCCAACTTATCCAAGGTATATGTCGTATGCACTGGCACAAAATGTGCACACTTCGTAAACTGATCAGCAATCACCCAAATAGAGTCCTTCTTAGTTGGTGTCAATGGCAATCCAGACATAAAATCCATGGTGATCATCTCCCACTTCCATTTTGGTATCCTCAACAGTTGCAACAACCCGAAAGAAAACTGATGCTCAGCCTTGACACATTGACATACCATGCATCTAGTAACAAAATCAGCCACATCTTTCTTCAACTTACCCCAATAGTACTCTTCTTTCAAGCCTTGATATATCTTAGTACTACCGAGATGCATATCAAAAGGACTAGTATGTATTTCGATCAAAATAGTTCGTCTTAACTCAGCATCACAAGGCACCATTATCCGAACCTTGAAACATAACACTCCATCATCATTACAATGAAAGTCAATATGATTTCTATCTATGATATCATTAACATGCGGTACCAACGCATCATCATAAGGTTGTTTCTCCTTAATCAACCGTGACAAAGATGGTTTAACTTGCAACTTGGCCAATAAGCCTCTATCATGCTTCACACTTAAATGCGTAAACATTACCCTCAACTCCACCGCAACCTTCCTACTCGAAGTATCAACCACAACATTATCCTTTCTCAGATGATACTCAATTGTCAAATCATAATCCTTAAACAACTCTAACCATCTACGTTGCCTAAGATTCAAATTCTTTTACGACATCAAATATTTCAAACTCTCATGATCTGTATACACTACACACTTCTCGCCATAGAGATAATGCCTCCAAACCTTCAATACAAACACCACCGCGGCAAGCTTAAGATCATGGGTAGGATAATTGCGCTCATACACCTTTAACTTTTTTACGCATAAGCCACAACTTTACCTCTTTGCATCAAAACACAACTTAAACCTATGTATGATGCATTGCTATAAACAACAAACTCCTTACCCGACTCAGGTAGAATCAAGATAGGAGCTTGCATCAAAGCTTCCTTTAACTTCTCGAAAGCTCGCTGTCTATCTTTCATCCACTCAAAATAGACATCATTTTGCAACAACTTGGTCAAAGGAGCAGCAATCCTCGAAAAACCATCCATAAACCTACAGTAATAACCAGCTAACCCAAGAAATCTATGAACATGTGGCACAGACTTAGGTGACTTCCAACCTATCACCGCCTCAATCTTGTGTGGATCAACCCGAATTCCATCGGCTGATACCACATGCCCAAGGAAGACAACCTCCCTAAGCCAAAACTCATACTTGCT
This sequence comes from Hibiscus mutabilis, assembly GCA_019671005.1. Lineage (NCBI taxonomy): Eukaryota > Viridiplantae > Streptophyta > Magnoliopsida > Malvales > Malvaceae > Hibiscus > Hibiscus mutabilis. The sequence goes on from CM033717.1 coordinate 67,589,752, forward strand.
AAACTTGGCATACAACTGATTATCCAACAATGCCTGAAGCACAATCCATAAATTTTTATCATGGTCCTCCTCGGTACGAGAGTACACAAGAATATCATCAATAAGCACAATCACAAATTGATCCAAAAACTCATGGAATACTCAATTCATCATATCCATGAATGCAACCGGTGCATTGGTCAAACCAAATGACATCACCAAGAACTCATAATACATGTACCTCGTACGAAAAGAAATCATAGGCACATCCACGTCCTTCACCTTCAACTGATAATACTCAGACCTCAAATAAATCTTAGAAAACACTGAAGTACCTCTAAACTGATCAAATAAATCATCAATATGTACTTATACTTAATCATCAATTTGTTCAGTTGCCGATAATCAATGTACATCTACATCGTACCATCCCTTTTTTCACAAACAACAACGGTGCACCCTACGGTAAAACACTAGGCCTAATAAACCCTCGATCAAGCAACTCTTGAAGTTGCGTCTTTAACTCCTTCAGCTCTTTCGGTGCCATGCGATAGGGAGCAATAGACATTGGAGTTGTATTCGCATACAACTCAATGCCAAACTCTACCTTCCTATTCGACGGAAAACTAGGAAACTTCTTAGAAAAAACTCCTAGAAACTCACATACAATGCGGATGTTCTAAATACGCACTTCCTTTGATATTGGATTCATGATGTAAGCTAGAAATGCCTGACAACCAGAATCTATCATACGACCCACTTTCAGAGTCGAAACAATATTAGACAAGAACTTAGCATTCTCACCCACGGTTACCACCTCGTAATCATCAGCAAGTTTCAAAGAAACTCCATTGGTTTCAAAATCAACTACAACCCTATGCTTGGTCAACCAATCCATACCCAAGATTACATCAAAATCATAAAATGGCAACTCCATCAAATTAGCAAATGCGTACATTTAACACTTCTACAGGTATATTAAGCAAATGTGCATGCTCACGCAAGATATATGAATATGTAGAACCAGAATCAACCAAAAAATAATGGCAAAGATTGAAATGTAAAAGTACCTACAATCACATCGATGTCGTTACGTCCCTCACGATGTGCATACACCCTCGCATGACCACCATCCTTTGGTTGGATAGCAACTTTATGAGCCACTATCTTGGATTCTCATCCATACACTGAAACTGCCCTCAACCACGACCATAACCCCTTTGTGGTACAACCGTAGGGGCTCTGGCTTGTCCACCACTAGCCAACAATGGACAATTACATCTCAAATGATCGCTCGATCCAAAAATCCAGTAAGAATTAGCCACAACAACAACATGAGCTTGTCCTCATAAGCCAAACATGGACAGTCTCGCCTCATGTTATCACACGATCCACATACCTAACATGTATTAAATGCTGCTCTAGCTTGGGTACATTGACCATGCGAACCTCACCCAACACTACCTTTACCTCGTCTTGAGTCAAAGCGATACCTCTTATCATGATGCTTCTTAAACTGACCACCACCGAAGCTAGAGTTAGCAACTCTTTTGCTCGAGCCAAAACCTCCCACACGAGCTAGTAAACCCAAGTTTTGCTCAATTTCCTTCGTCCGTGTAACCAACACGTAGAAATTGATGTAGTCAGAAGTCAACATGTATGTTTTAACATCTTGTACCAATCTGTAACAAAACTAGTCACAATGATGCCTCTCATTCGGTACCAGTTTAGGAGCATATTGACTCAACCAAACAAACTGTACCTCATACTTGGCCACATACATACTGCCCTGAACCAAAGCCATAAATTCACATTTCTTCTCATCGTAGTATCTAACTCCTATATACTTTCTTTTAAAAATAGTTTGAAAGATCTCCCAGGTCACATCACTAGGTTCCATGCCCGCGATCACGGTAGTCCACCAACTATAAGCATCATCTTGAAACAGAGATACAACACGTCCTAGCTTACGGGCATCATTACACCCCATTTGTTCCAAAACCTAATCAATACTGGCTATTCATCCCTCAGATGACTCAGGTGCCAACCCTCTAAACTCAACGCCTCCCAAACTATGCAAGTATTCCAACAACAACCCCGTTTGCATAACAGCTGGTACAAGCACTTGCACTTCAGCAACGACAACTTGAAAAGCTTCAGTCATTGCCTGAATTAAATGCATCATATCACCAAACACTAGCCCAACTAGCGCAAGTGGTACTTGCTCCACGCCCTCAGGTGGATTAGGCAGAAGAGGTGGCAAACCTCCAGGAGGTATAACATCCTTCTAATTTCTCTGCCCAACGGCAGTAGCAATCATGACAGATCTCAATTCTCTTCTCGATTCTATCATGCTAAAATATCTAAGGCATAATAATACACCAAAACAAAAATAATCAGGCTAGCTTCAAGCTAGGATCCAATATTTCCATTTCAAATCAAAACATTTTAGACTGTAGTAATAAGACAATGTGTCCTCAAAACATACCCCAACATGGCATAGAACAACCAACGTGCATTTAACAATCACCGTGCATAGCAAACAACATAAGTCAACCAATAACATCATCCTAATTATCATAAACTTGGCTTTGATACCAAAAAATATAACCCCATTGACCTGGTCACGCAAGATCGAACTGAGCAAGTTACATTGGGTTTGTTGAAACAAACCCGTAAAGGTTTAACTTAAATTAAATATAATTTTTTCTTTTATCTTATATAGATGCAACATTATAACCTATAGTGTGCATGCTGGCAGTGGGTGAAATATCAACTCAATCGGGCGTCGTATCGATATCCAATTGCGCATAATTGTAATTTAGGGACCAAATTGCAATTTTAGAAAATTACAGGGACTTACTCCATTTTGAAATTACCAAACCTTAATTAGTCAAGTTACACGCTCATAGGTAAAAAACCAGCTTAAAATAACCATTCAAACTCATGTAATTGCATACACAAATATCAAGGACCAAAATGTAAAAATCAAAAACTCTCAAATATCACATTAACTGAAATAACTGTTGTCCGTATCGGTACACGAGCAAGTGTATTGGTACGCTTCCACATTCTCAAAATCCCAGATTTTAGTAGCTCAAAACCGTACCGATACAGCTCTTCGCGTATTGGTACGCCTTGCCAAAATAAACTTACCCATACCGATATAGGTTCATGTGTATCGAAACCCAGCCTCAAATTAAGCTTACTCGTACCGGTACAAGGACACGCATATCGATACACCTGGACTTGAAATGTTCCAACTTGCTGGTTTTTCTTACTCTCATGGATTTGAACATAGACCAACATGCCTAAAATATACATATCTATTCTCAAGATCAAACTCCATCAAAACATTACAAAAACATGATCATAACATGGCATCACACTTCGATTGAAAGTCTAGAGGCATGCTTCCTAGAAACTAAGCCAACCATCATACCAAACATAAATCCAAAGCCATAACCAAACAAGTAAGGCCATTTACAAACCCAAAACAAAAATACCAACTTGCTCAAATAGGGAGTTTAGCAAAAACTCTCCCAAACCAACAATTAACCCTATTGCCTTTATTACTACTAGTCTAGTTTGAAACCATATTTTCAAATAGCCAAAGTCCTTGGATTTCCTTTGCTCGCTTACTACCTCCGACCTTTAGTTTTTTGCATTGATGGGCAAAAATAGCGTAAGTACACTAGGCTTAGTGAAAAGTGCTCAAACAACACACCATCAATGCATTTTTAAACCATTTTTCCAAAACACATTGAAATCACCATTTCAATCATCTTATAAAATATCATGTCTTGAAAACCATGCACTTAACATTTCCAAAAACCAACATATTAAACCATAAGCTACATGTATAATGGATTAACATCAAATCCCATTTGTTAACCCTCAATTTAAGTTTTCCCATGCATAATACCCATATGCAAGGCTTAAAGAGTAAATATGTATAAATCGACATTATACAACAACATCCATTAACATGATACATAAACAATTATATTGGCTTTCAAGTGATCATAAACCAAGTCCACTTTCCAAAATATTGCATCAGATAAACGAATTCAACAAGTGTTCTCTCAACATTTCATGCCATCTCAACTAGAATTAAGGTACTCTTACAATCGGGTACTATCACAACCCTAAGTAATCAATTAGAAGCATAATCCACTAACATGAGTTTTTGGTACCATATAACCCCTCAATCGTTAGGGTACTCGTGGTAGAGTATTCGGTACACATAAATCCCTCAACACCCGAGACGACTCTTTATAGTGCACTATCAATCCTATGGCTGACCAACTATATCCAATAACATTTTAAACCTCATCACTTGCTAGTATAATTCATTATTAACCATGTACCTCACTGTTTTTATAAACAACAATCAAAACCATTTTCAATGCATTAATCCAATGTATTTACAAGTATTTCTCATACTTACATGGATCATCTTCCAATGCATCCATCATCAAAATATGATCAAAATAGTATATAAAATACTTGAAAACATGCTTAAACAGTAGGAACCATGTAATTCAAAATAAGTGCATAAAATCAATTTCGTTAAAGCACAACTGAGAGAGAATTCTCAATATACTTACTTTAAAGTTTAAACCAGCGTTTCAAGCTAAGTTTAAACTTCCAATATACCCTTTAAACCTTTTCAGAGCTAAAATCCACGTTCTCACTCACCGGCAATGCAAAGCCTCATTCAACGATGCAAACTACTCCTCCAAAGCTTCCAAAGTGATGCTACAAGCTTGAGGATCAACCTCCCCTGATTTTACCACACAAAAATAGGGGATTCAATGCATCAGAATTCATTCATAAACCAGCCACAACAAACCGCTTCAAACTATAGCCGAAACCTCTCCAGAATACCAAAATCAACATCAAACATCTTCCAAGCTTAACCCAACCAAAACCTAAAGGTTTAAGGGTAAAACTTTCATACACAGGCTGTGTAAAACTAATTTTACAATAGCCTGTGTTTTTACCTTATAAAACATAAATTCTAAATTCCTAACTCTAATACCCTAATACCTAAACCTAAATTCTAAACACTAACCTTAAATTCTAAACCCTACAACCTAAACCCTTAAACTTTAAACCTTAAACTAAACCCCTAACCCCTAAATTTATAAAGCACGTGTAAACTTTTGCTTACACGGACTATGTATCAAACTTTTTCTCAAGGTTTAATCCATCAATTATCTTCAATTGACATCCAAAAACAACCTAATATTAACCTTATACCTCCAGCATACATTAAACCTCCACAACTCCTCAAAAACACATAACTAATAACCTAGAAAATTAGAGATTCACCTAGCTTCGGGATTCCAGTGTTAAATCTAACTTATTAAAATTATAAAACATCAAAATCATAATTAAAATCAATCAAGAACTCGGCAAAATAGATCCAATTCAAAACTCACATAATCTCATCAGTTAAACCTTGATTAAACCAATTTTCCATAATTAAATCATCAAAACTCATTAGAAAACATATATAAATGATCAAATACTTGGGAATTTCAGTAAAGAACCAATCATTAGAGGAGAAGAATGAACCTTACCTCTAATAGATGAATTCTCTCTCAATTGGATGTTTTACTCTTGAAAAACAAAGGAAATCTATGAGATTTTGGAAAACAAGATTGAAGAATCCATTAGAAATCAAAAGTTTAAGAAATAAAGAGCATTACATGAAATCTTTGATGAAAAATAGAGTGTTTGGTTAAAGAAATTTTGAGAGAAAACTTGAGATAATGAAAGTTACGTCAAAATTAGTTTTTAAGAAATAACCACCTTATCTTTTATTAAATCCCTTTAATCCTTAATTAAAGCTCACTAAAATAATTCCAACTGAGAGAAAACTATAATAAAAACATTTAGGTAGAATAACTCCTTAAAAATTCTAAGTTTTGATTCTTATACAAAACAATCATTAAAAACAGTTTTACACTCCTTACATTTTGGTCACTAGCCAAAATGTCAACTTTCCAAATTCTATTTTTCAAAATTGACATTACCAAATATATATATATATATCAAATAATGATTTTTAGATATTTTTTCTCAAATATTTTCTCACTCAAAAATATTTAATCTAATTTTAATCCCAAATCTGACTCGAATCTTTAATCTCAGCCCATCGGAACGTCTAATCACCCTAAAAACCCCTAGGCCCAAAACCGAGGCGTTACAAGATGAGATCTGGGTTGTTGGATCAAATCTGATCCAGAGGCTGAGATCGCTCGAAGATGGACGATCTAGATGGCTCTTGGATGGTGACATGGCATCACCGGATGCGGACACGTTGCACGTGGGAAATGAAGAGCCTCGGTGTGCCTCGCACACGCGTGTGGGAAGCCGGGAAGCCTGTGCGTGCATTGTACACGAGAGCTAAAGGGTCTCTCTCTTCAATCTGGACCGTTGGATCAAATTTGATCCAACAGCTCAGGATCGGTTGCGCCAAAAAGGGGATGAAGACATCAGATTAGGGTTAGGGTTTCCATTATCAATATTGGGCCAAACGGGCCTTGTACATAAGCTATATTTCTGGGTTATGTAATTTATAAATGGATTGAACTAATTTTAATTTAAAGAGCTTTCATTTTTTATGATATGTATATTTTAATAATAATAATAAAACAATAAATAAAGATAATAATAATAACAACAATATTAAATAAGTATAATAATAAAACCCGACCCAAATAAAATTAGTGTTTACACTTCGATCAATTAAAAATGGCAATCCAGTACCTTAAACCAGACCTTCGGTATAACCATCTAAAATGAACAGCAAAAAAAGAAATTTCGACAGAATTAAAAGGATCTCACCAAATATTCATGATTCGTAAAATACTCGCGGCAGCGATGATGTGAGAACAGAACAAATAAATTGATCAGAACAATGACCGGCGGACATGACGGATCAAAAAAATCAGATCTAAAATCGGAAGAAAAATACACATTGTGGTGGCTGGAATAGATTATGGACGGTAGATGCAGGAAAAGATGTGAACGGTGGTTCGGATTTGGGAAATATTCAAGATGCAAAATAAATGGATTACTATAATATTGAGTAAAAAGGTTGTATTACCCAAATAGATGAGATAGGCTTTTGTAGCCCAAATCTAACAACCCATAACTAACAATAAAAAACTAATTTAGTTACAAAATCAAATGCTAACAATTATTGTTTGCTAATAAAGTATGTGTCTAATGCCAACAAAATTATAGTCCCAAGTTGCGTATCTCAGTTCTTTTTATTCGGAAATTAAATTTGCAGGGGTTTGGCAAGCAACAACAGTGAAAAGACGGAGGGAAGAAGAAATAAAAAATTATAAATATAAAGAATTAAATGTGTAATTATATAAATTATTTTTATTTTGGTGGTCAAAATAGGAGTGTAGTAATAGTTTAGTGATTATGTAGATAATTTGTCTTTTTTTGTATTATGCCAAATCAACACGTCGTTGATTGTCTAATGATGGTTAACACCCGAGTGATCAAATATTTAAAAAACAAAAACGTAAATGACCAAAATGTTAATTTTTTAAAATCGGTGATCAAAAGTATACACTTATTAAACATTAAGCGACTATCTCAATAATTTACTTTTTTTTTTCAATTAAGCCTTTAAAAAATTAAAAGTTTCTTTTCTTGTTATACTAAAATAATAATTAAAATAACAATTGCGTCAAATGCCATCTTAAAGATATTTTTGAGTTCTGACCTCTGTCTTTGGTGACTCTCATTGGTGGATTTTTGTCTAAATGGAGATCAAAAAGAGGTTTTGAACTTGTTTGACCTCATGTGCTAGAAACTGTGGAAGATAGGTCGAGCAAAACTCAAATTTTTTGACTTGAGATAAAAATATTCGACTCGTTTTGACTTGATTTGAAAAAATTTTAAATAAATTTTGAGTTGTAAAATAAAAATTCGGATACTAGAAATTTTTAATAATTAACAAATTTATTTTTAAGTTCAAGTCGAGACCCTCAATTTTTTTCGATATATATACCTGTATAAAATAGTAATTAACCCTTTAAGAAATTAAAAGTTCCTTTTCCTGTTATACTAAAACAATAATTAAAATAACAATTGCCTCAAATGCCATCTTGAAGATATTTTTGAGTTCTGACCTGTCTTTGGTGACTCTCATTGGTGGCTTTTTGTCTAAATGAAGATCAAAAAGAGGTTTTGAACTTGTTTGACCTCATGTGCTAAAAACCGTGAAAGATAAGGTCGAGTAAAACTTGATTTGATTCAAAAAATAAATTTTTTTGACTTGAGATAAAAATACTTAATTCGTTTTGACTCGACTCGAAAAATTTTTAAATAAATTTTGAGTTGTAAAATGAAAATTCTAATAACTCGAATTACTAGAGATTTTTAATAATTAGTAAATTTATTTTTAAGTTTGAGTCGTGACCCTCAATTTTTCCTGATATATATACCGGTGTAAAATATGAAGAAATATATGCCACATATGAAAAAGTACGAAGAAATATATATATATATGCATATCTTATATGATTAGAGGAAGTTGTTTAAATTGAAACCAAATCGTACTATAACATGATAAATAATTACAATTAAATTTATATAGAAACTCGAAAACTAGACTCAACTTGAATTTTATAAAGTCGACTAGAATAGTAAAAATTCAAATAAAATTTAAATTGTAAAATATTACGATCAACTTGAATAATTCAAAATTTTTGATTTGACTCGATCGAATGCTCGCCTCTAATAGAAGACGCGAAACGATTGAGTGTTTAATGGTAGAAAGACAGACCCGATTGAACTATGGTTGTTGTTGGAAAGGAATACAACGAAACAAATAAAACTATTGATGATTTCGATGCTCCAAGTAGGGGGGATGATCCCTAACCGGGATAGAGCTTGGATTTGTAATTAAAAAACGGAACATAAATGTTTGAAAGGAGATAAGTTTGTAAATAATTTAATATTTTATTAAAAATATATAGAATGATAAGTATAAAAAATATATATAGAACAATAAAGGTATAAAAATTTTCAATATGTCATGGAGTTTAGTCACCCATCCCTAAGCTACTTTGTGAATGCTTCCTTCCGAAGGTTTTGTGAAAATTAATTGTGATTCGTCATTATGTTTTGTAAAAATTGATATTTTTAGCTGCGATACGACTGGGTGTATTGTGAGAGGTGCTAACATGTTTTGTTTGGCCTAATCTGCTGGTGTAGCTGAAACTTTAGCATGTTGTTTGAGAGTTAATGTTGATCTTCGTTAAAGATCGAGTAAAATTATTATTTAAATTGATAATCTAAACTTGGCGTCACGTATTCGAACTCAAAATCATGAAAGAATGCGACAATTAAACATGATTTGCCTTTTGATATTTGATTCATGTTTTTTGTACAACAATATGAAAATAGGGTTGCCTATTGGATTGCAAATGTTACTAAAAAATGTTCAAAGAAAATAAAAATAAGGTTTAAGGGTTTATGAAACACTTCAACTTTTAGAAGAAAAAAAATCAATTAAGTTTTGATTTTTATTCCTCCCAATTAAACCCTTAAATTAAGAATATTAAATCATTGAACTAAGAAATTAAATTAATTAAGTTATTTGACCAATTTTAACTATTAAATTTTGACATATTTTTTATGTAGATATTACTCGCATATGATACACTATAGTTCTATCATATTTAAAAAATATTTTTTTATAAATTTAATAAGTTTTTTAGAACTTTTAAATTTTTTCTAAGTAAATAAAAAAATTTATGAAAATATTATGATACGCCGCATTACACTAACATATCTAAAAAACTGTCAATATTTAATGATCAAAATTGGTCAAAATGCTTAATTAATTTAATTTCTTAGTTCAAGATCTTAATTGATTATTTTTTTTGGTTGAAAGTCTTGATTAGGTAAAAAATTTAAAAATTTAATTATTTTTTTTTAATTCAAAGACTTCTTACACCCTTAAGCTAGAAAATAATTTCTTGGATAAAGTTCACAAATAGTCACTAAATTTTGGTCAATTATTCAATTTGGTAATTAAACTTCCAATTTTTTTAATGTTATCATCAAACTTTATATTTTGCTTCAATTTGGTCACTGAATTCTTAACGAACGTTAAGAAAGTAATTTGACTGCTAACAAATTTTGTATAATAACATATTTAGTCCTCCACATTTTCATATTCAAATAATTTAGTCCTAATTTGAAAAATAATAATAAAATTAACCCTCAATATTTTATATTATTTTAATTTGTTCCTATTTTTAATTAAAAATAATTTAACCCTAAACCCAAAACCTAAAACCCTAAATCTAAAACCCCAAATCCATAAACCCAAAACTAAAAACCTTGAACTCATAAACTCAAAACCCTAAACATTAAACCTTAAAACTCAAACCCCAAAATCCTAACCTTAAACCACTTGAACTGATAAACCCAAATCATATGACTCGGCTCTAGGTAAAGACAATGCTTTGTTCCAATTTGGCAAGTTTTAACAAGTCTAAAGAACTTGCTGCAAATTCAAGGTTGTTTCCCCAAATTGTAACTAACCATTAACAAAAGCTTATAACATGAACCATAACATGTAATAAAGCCAAGTTCAAAGACATGATCTTTCATCAGCTAAACAATGTCTACTTAAAAAACTCGTAGGAAAAAGATCTTAAACAAAAGGTTCATCTCCAGGATTTATCAAGAACCTAACTAGAATAAACAAAGACTCAAGCCTTGATAATTATAGAGGGATTTCGCCACTGTCAACAATCAAAACTTTTCTCTTGGGTGTGCCGCTTTGTTTTCCTTTAGCTTCGATTTCGTAAACCACGTCCATGCCGGACAACACCTTTCGAAACACCACATGTCTGCCAACCTGTACATGGTACTAGATGAGTTCAAGGGTTTAAGGTTTAAAGGTTTAGTGATTAGGGTTTAGAGTTTATGAGTTTAAGTTTTTAGTTTTTGATTTAAGAATTTGGGGTTTTAGGTTTAGGATTCTAGGTTTAGGGTTAAATTATTTTTAGTTTAAAATAAGACCAAATTAAAATAATGTGAAATGTTAGGGGTTAAATTTATTATTATATTTTAAATTAAGACTAAATTGTCTTAATATGTAAATGTGAAAGATTAAATATATTATTATACAAAATTTATTAACAGCGAAATTACTTTTTTAACGTCCGTTAAGAATTCAGTGATAAAATTAAAGCAAAATACAAAGTTTAATGTTAACATTAAAACAGTTGAAAATTTAATTATTAAATTAAATAATTAACTAAAATTAAACACCAGGCAGCACAGACATCCTGTGCACCAGAACAGTTCCCCACAACTAAATTCCAAAACAAAAACAGACTTCGGAAACTCGCGAAGATGTAACAAAACAACAGCGCAAGCACTGTCTTCCCTTCAAAAGCAACCGCCAATTTAACTTTTTTCCTTAGTTCGACTTCTCTTTTAAGAATCTTGCCTCTCAACACCTTTTTTTTTTCTCTATATATCTCCAATTGCAAAATTATCAAAAAAACAAGCTGAGATAAAAACACTTACTTTGATCGAAAGGTATACTCCCCCCCCCAATTGACTTTCTTTTTTAAACTGTGGGTATTTATTAATTATTTGGATTTTCTTGATTCTTGCACTAAAAAAAGGTTAATATCAATTCCATTTTCTGGGTTTTCTCCTGAAGTTGGTTTAAGGTGATTTTTGGAAGGTTTTCCTGATTGTCGACTTCTAATTGATTATTGCTTATTGAAGTTGCTAAGCTCGAAAGTGGATAATTTAGTTACTATGGGTTTGATTTTTTTGGCTGAAATGATTACTTCAATGCTGAGCTACTTTTCACCGAAGATTGTTAGTATTTTCTTAATTTTCGCCTTGCTTTCGTATTAGGTTTGGTGTTGGCTTTTGACATAATGGTTTAGAATAAAAAGGAAATAGTAAAAGATGTTAATTAAAGCCTGTTTTTGATCATACAACTTGTTGTTATATGTTTATTCCTTTATGATGTCTTCAGTTTGATTAATGTCGGACAGTGGAACTTATTCTTTGAAGCTAATTATAAGAGAAATCTTGGGTTAATGTTTGTTTTCTGACAAAACAAGGCTTTGACATGTTATTGTCTTTGATGAAGGGATATGAGAAGAATATAAAAAGTGCTGCTTGGTGTAGTTGTTGGGTTCATGATGGAATTACTTGCCTCTATCAGCTTCCATTTTCGGGTTCGTTTGAGAACTATGAGGTTATGGATATGTCTGGTACTTCTGCTGCAATTTAGTAAAACTGTGCTGTCAGATTCCAACTATTTAATTGGGCTTGGAAGCTATGACATTACTGGACCTGCAGCCGATGTTAATATGATGGGATATGCTAACACGGAACAAATAGCTTCGGGGATTCACTTTAGGCTGCGTGCTCGGTCATTCATTGTAGCTGAGCCACAGGGAAAACGAGTAGTGTTTGTTAATCTTGATGCTTGCATGGCATCACAATTAGTGACAATTAAAGTGCTTGAGCGATTGAAAGCGAGGTAATTATTTATTGCAGCAAGTGATGCATGGAGATCGGCTTTTTTATTTAACCATATAAAACTGCAATCCTACTTGAAGTTTATGCTATTATCTGTTTGAAGCATCATATGTATCACGAAAGCAGAACGTATTCAGGTTTTTAAAATCGTTAAATATGATCTTTGAAACTAAGTATAATATTCTTGTCTGACCTTTTGGTTTTTTTAGGGAAAAAATGTTGCATAACATAGAGTAAGACTGAATCGAAGACACCAAAGCCTTTGAAATAGATGACATGGGATGCTTGTTCAAATATGTGTTAGTTTGATAAGCATTTGGTGCTGATATTTTGCAGATATGGGAACTTATATACTGAACAGAATGTTGCTATCAGCGGTATTCATACCCATGCAGGCCCCGGTGGTTATCTCCAATATGTGGTGTACATTGTTACATCCCTGGGATTCGTTCGTCAGTCATTTGACGTCCTGGTAGATGGCATCGAGAAAAGTATTGTACAAGCTCACGAAAACCTCCAACCTGGATCAATCTTTGTGAACAAGGGTAAGGAACATGAAAATTGCAGTTTTAGTGATTCTGATAATCTATGTTCTTATGTTGAAGATTTCTGAAATTGTTTGGTTTTATCTTGCTGTGAATTCCACTCTGTTCTGTATATCAGAGACGTATGCATTTATTTATGCTTAAAGATTATTGGTTGTCAACAGGAGAGATATTAGATGCTGGAGTAAACCGTAGTCCGAGTGCCTATCTCAATAACCCTGCGTCAGAGCGCACCAAATATAAATATGATGTTGATAAAGAAATGACCCTTTTAAAGTTTGTAGATGACCAGTGGGGCCCAGTGGGCAGCTTCAACTGGTTTGCAACTCATGGAACATCAATGAGTCGTACAAACTCACTGATCAGTGGGGATAACAAGGGGGCAGCAGCACGATTTATGGAAGACTGGTTTGAGCAGAATGGAATTAGAAGTGATGAACTGGATACTGATGGAATACCTCGAAGAGTCTCGAATATCATTTCCAGCATTCATCATAATCGTAAGTGTTTTAGCTTTCAATTTCAATGAGTGCACTGATTTGAAAAATTATTAATCAGATCCATAATTAGTAGAGTGAACTCCTTGATGTGTTGGCTGGTCTATGCAATATTTCTTTAACGTCTTTTTGATGTAGACCATGAGTTGCTGGAGCTTGCTGCATCTTTCCAGTCTTCTCCGGGTAAGCCTGCAACCAGGACTTCAAGCACTGCTAGACGTGTCAGGAATGCTCTTAGGCAGGCTGATAAACCGGGATTTGTGTCTGCATTTTGCCAAACGAATTGTGGTGACGTTAGTCCCAATGTACTTGGAGCATTTTGTGTTGACACTGGTCTTCCTTGTGACTTCAATCATAGTACCTGTGGTGGAAAGAATGAACCATGCTATGGCCGAGGACCGGGGTACTATACCTTTGCCTGTTATGTTCCCTTATATCTTACCATATATATTTTGTCTGAAATCTGAAATTGCTTTTTGCGTTTTACTTGGAAGCTATCCTGATGAATTTGAAAGTACTCGTATTATTGGGGAGAGACAATTCAATAAAGCTGTGGATCTGTTTAACAAAGCATCCAAGCAATTAAAAGGAAAGGTTGACTATCGCCACACATATCTCGACTTCTCCCAGCTTGAGGTTACAATTCCTAAAGTAGGAGGAGGTTCCGAGTTAGTTAAAACTTGTCCCGCTGCAATGGGATTTGCTTTTGCAGCAGGGACAACTGATGGCCCTGGGGCATTTGATTTTAAGCAAGGAGATGACAAGGTGATCTAAGACTGCACTGCATATAAGTGAAGCACTTTATTTTTCCGCACCTTATGTTTGCCTACTTTGTACCATAAATGTTGCTGGAATGTTATGTCAGGGAAATCCTTTCTGGAGGCTCGTGCGCAACTTACTTAAAACTCCGGATAAAAAACAAGTTGATTGTCAGCATCCAAAGCCCATCTTGCTAGATACTGGTGAAATGAAGAAACCGTATGATTGGGCAGTAAGTTGCAACGATATATTAGGGGACATACATGTCCAACCGAGTCTTTCTAACGTGAAAGCCATATGCTATAACACGAGCTTTACTTAGATGCCTGATGAAGTATTTGAATCATTTGACTAGTGGACTTCTCTGATGTCTTTCTTTATGTCTAAAGAATGCTTGCAGTTCTTTTTCCACTAGTATAAGTTCACTGATGATGCATTTGCTTCCTTCATAATCTTGGCAGCCTTCAATACTTCCAATACAAATCCTTCGGATCGGGCAGCTAGTCATTCTCAGTGTACCTGGAGGTAGTAGTTTTTCTCCTTTTCTATCATCAGTTTTCACTTTGATTTGAATATTTACTACCACGTCTTGATGTTGCCTTCTGAGCACTATGTTTCTTTTCTTTACCATGTGCAATTATAAGGATGAATTCTCACCATTTTTTTCAAGCAGAATTTACGACAATGTCTGGAAGGCGTCTTCGCGATGCTGTAAAATCCGTGCTTACAAGCAGTGGTCATGGAGATTTCGGTAGTAACATTCATGTTGTTATAGCTGGGTTGACTAATACATATTCACAGTACGTTACTACCTTCGAGGAGTACCAAATTCAGAGATATGAGGTCAGTGCCAAATCAGCTATACTTGCACGGATAATTATCCAAATGTTAACATTTATTGGCTATAAAAAACAACCAAGTGATAAAAACTAGTTTTACAATAATTTTGATCACAGCATAATTCTTACTCTCGGCAAGCATAGCTTAGATCGGAGAGCTTTAGATCATGAACTCACAACTGATATGTCGTGTACCATGCATAAATTTGGCATTGAATCACCATATATTTTGTTTATTAAGTGCTTTCTGATTACTCTCGTGGCTAGCTTCACTGCTCTTAGAACTTGAACTTACTATAGCTTGTGCTACTGATATATTGGCATCGAATTCACTATTAGTTTATCATGCGATCACTCTTTGGTCGTACATGCACTTGTGTATGAAAAACATGTGAAATTTTGTAATGGTGACCGCGATATGGAGATTTCATTTGTGTTCGGAATTTCTAATCTCGTATTTATTATTTGTCTAGTTCATTTACAAGTTCTTGTTTCTTAGGGTGCCTCCACGCTGTTCGGTCCACACACACTCAGTGCCTACATTCAGGAGTTCCAGAAGCTCGCAAGTGCACTTATCAAAAGCCAACCTGTCGAACCAGGCCCACAACCTCCCGATCTTCTAAAGAAGCAAATAGGCTTTCTCACTCCTGTTGTAATGGACTCTACCCCTGCAGGTATAAATTTCGGGGACGTGAGCTCCGATGTTCGGGCCAACTCAACTTTCAAGAGAGGGAGCACGGTGACTGTTGTCTTCTGGTCAGCTTGCCCTAGGAACGATCTCATGACGGAAGGTACATTTGCCCTCGTTGAGATACTCCGAGGGAAAGATACATGGGTTCCGGCTTACGACGACGATGATTTCTGCCTTCGGTTTAAATGGTCTAGACCTTCGAAGCTAAGCTCCCGAAGTCAAGCAACCATCGAGTGGAGAGTTCCTCCATCCGCCTCGTTAGGAGTTTACAGAATAAGGCATTTCGGAGCTGCGAAACGATTTCTGGGATCTATTAAGCATTTCACCGGTTCATCAAGTGCTTTCGTGGTAGCATGAGGAAATAGCTCAAACTATTTGTATAGACATATGGCAGCTTAAAACATTTCATTTATATGCGCTCCATATGTAACGAGTTGCCATTAGGCTACAACTTTACCACGATGAATAAAAAAAGTACCTCTAATGCTGAACTGTCTTATACTTTTATAATATTAATAGTTAATAATGTTGAACTCAAGAGCTCCCGCTTACTAAACAAGTGCTCTGATCAACTGTGCTACAAGAGCTATAATTGTTAAAAAGCCTAGTTTTTGCTTTAATTTTTCTTATATTTCATCAGTGAAAAATTTATAAATAAATACACAAACCTAGGACCTATCTTAGGTAACTTCTAAACTAGGTAAGAAACTAATTCTAGTAATAAAATACAGACCCTTAGAGTAAGGGATTTTAATAAAATATTTACAAATCTTTTAATTAAGGAAACAGATCTCTGACACTCCTCCTCAAGCTGTGGCATGGATGTCTTCCATCTTTAGCTTGCATGTTAACTTCTGAAAGTCTTTACCAGGTAGTCCCTTGGTAAGCATGCCTGCAACCTGATTTCCAGTGGTTACATAGGGAGTACAGATTAAACTACTATCAAGTTTCTCTTTTATGAAATGTCTATCCATTTCAACATGTTTTGTTCTGTCATGTTGAACTGGATTATGAGCAATGTTGATTGCAGACTTGTTATCATAGTATAACTTCATTGGTCCATCCCATTTCACCTTTAAGTCTTCTAAAATAATTTTCAGCCATAATAACTCACAAATTCCCAATGTCATGGCTCGAAATTCAGCTCTTGCGCTGGATCTAGCCACCACATTCTATTTTTTATTTCTCCAAGTAACTAAGTTTCCTCCAAAAAAGGTGCAGTAGCCTGAGGTTGATCTTCTATCAACTATTGATCATGCATTGTATGCATCTGTGTATACTTCCAGAGTCAATTTCTCCCCTCTTTTAAACATAATTCCTTTGCCTGCTGTGCCCTTCAAGTACTTCAAGATTTGAACTACAGCCCTTAGGTGAGATTCCTTAGGGTTGTGCATGAATTGACTCACAACCCTAACATCATATGCTATGTTTGGTCTGGTGTGTGACAAATAGATGAGTCTTCCCACCAGTCTCTGAAATGAATTTCTGTCAACTGCCATATCATCCTCATTTGAGTCTCAAAGCTTGTGATTGATTTCTATAGGTGTTGCTGCTAGTTTACATCCCAGTTTTCCAGTTTCCTTCAACAGTCCAAAGTATACTTCTGTTGAGATATAAAAATCCCTTGCTATGAGTGTGCCACCTCAATACCAAGGAAGTATTTTAATCTTCCAAGTTCTTTCACTTCAAACTCTTTCACAAGGCACTTCTTCAAGTTATCAATTCCTTCTGAATCATTAACTGTAACAATTATATCATCTACATACACCAACATTATAGTTACTCCCCATAAGAAGAGTGTTTCACAAACATAGTATGATCACCTTGGCTCTGTTTGAAGCCTTGTCCCAGCATTACCTTGGTAAATCTCCCAAACCAAGCTCTTGGGGACTGTTTTAGTCCATATAGAGCTTTCCTCAATCTGCAAACATTATGTCCAGTAGTCGAAGGAAATCCAGGTGGAATATCCATGTACACTTCCTCTTTGAGGTCTCAATGTCAAAAAGTATTTTTGATGTCAAACTGCTGCAGATTCCATCCCTGGATAGCTGATAAAGAAAGTAGGACCCTCACCGTGTTCATCTTTGCAACAGGTGCAAATGTTTCAAGATAGTCAATCCCATAGGTTTGAGAGTACCCATTTGCCACCAATCTTGCTTTGTACCTTTCCAAAGAGCCATCTGACTTGCATTTTACAGTAAAGACCCACTTGCATCCCACTGTTTTCTTCCCTTCTGGCAGCTTTACTAAATTCCAAGTCTTGTTTTTTTCTCTAGTGCCTTTATTTCTTTTTTTTATAGCCTTTTTCCATTTTTCATGTTCTAATGCCTCTAATGCTGTTTTAGGAATAGTGATATCATTCAGGCTAGTAAGGAATGCTCTGTGACTGGATGAAAGGTTTTTGTAGGTCATAAACAAATAGGAGGGATGTTTAGTGGTGCAGGTTTTTTTTTTCATTTTCTAATGGCAATGGGAAATTCAAAATCAGAAGCAGTGTCATTATGTTCAAAAACAGATATAACATTGTTATTATCATTATGTTCAGAAGAAGTTTCAGAATGTACCTCAAGCTGTATAGGAATAGGAGCAGGAGAAGGGAATGATTGAATCTGCATAGGTGCATTCCTCCTCAAATAGGTCCTTAGGGGACAAGTGGTGTCTTGAATATTGGGCTGTGATAAGTTAATGTTTGGTT
The DNA here is from genome assembly GCA_019671005.1 of Hibiscus mutabilis. Taxonomy (NCBI): domain Eukaryota; kingdom Viridiplantae; phylum Streptophyta; class Magnoliopsida; order Malvales; family Malvaceae; genus Hibiscus; species Hibiscus mutabilis. Next base: position 67,608,321 of record CM033717.1, read on the forward strand.
GAGGAGAAGATGGAGTAGGAATATGAGAATATGGTTGACCATAATGTATTTCTGCAATAGGATGAGTAATAAGAGGCTGATCAATAAGGGGCTGAAGTAAAAAAAGATATGCTTCCTTATCTTCCCTAAAAGATATCTCCCCCTGAAGATAAGAAACAGTAAAATAACTCTCATTTCAACAAAAGTAACATCAGCAGAAGTATAAAATTTTCTGGTAGGTGGGTGATAGCCCTTGTAGCCTTTTTGAGAGGATGAATAGCTAATGAATATGCATTTCAAAGCCCTCGGATCAAGTTTACCTCGGTTTTGATTTTGGATGTGAACAAACGCAACACACCCGAATACTCTTGGTTGTAGATGAAGAGATTGACTGAAGTTGGGAAAGAATTTGACAAGGGTTTGAAGAGGACTTTGGGATGAAAAGGTTTTAGAGGTATTCTATTTATCAGAGAAGTAGCAGTCAATGTAGCTTCCCCCAATATTTTTTAGGGACATTGTTTTGAAACAAAATGGCTCTAGTTATAGAAAGGAGGTGTCCATTCTTTCTTTCTGTTACCTCATTCTGTTGGGGAGTATTTACACAAGATGACTCATGTATAATATATTTGTCTAAGAAATAAGGGGATAGGAATTGATTAAAGTAATCCATGGCATTGTCAGATCTGACTTTCTTAATTTCAGCCCCAAACTGGGTTTTAATCATGGTGTAGAAAGTTTTAAAGATAGAGGCAACATCTGACTTTTGTTTCATAAGATAAATCCAAGTAACTCTGCTGCAATCATCTATAAAAGATACAAACCATCTAGCCCTAGTTATGTTGGAATGGCAGAAGGCCCACAAACATCATTGTGAATAAGATTGAATGGATGGCTGGTTCTTTTATTACTTGCTAGAAAAGAGGAACGTTTATGTTTTGAAAGTTCACAAACTTCACAATGAAATTCATCAATATTTATGGTTTTACATAAAGAAGGAAACATAGTTTTTAAAAGTCTAAAAGGTGGGAGACCAAGGCGAAAATGATGTAGCCATATCTGGTCTTTATTGGCTATAGAATTGGATAAAAAAGACAAAGGTTGAGTATTCAAAACACTAGCTGGTCCACCAAGGACCTCAAGGTAGTATAGGCCTTTTATTTCCCTAGCACGCCCAATCATCCTCTTCGTTTCTTGCTCATGAAAAATACATTGTGTTGGATAAAACAGAACACTGCAATTAGTATCTTTAACAAGCTTTGGTATAGAGATAAGGCTAGTAAATGACTTTGGTATATGTAGAACATTTTTAAGTAGAAGAGTTTTACTAATGGCAATATCTCATTGGCCAGCAACTGTTGCCATAGTACCATCTGCAATTGTAAATTTCTTGTTGCTAGGACAGGGTGTATAGGTGATGAAATTTAGAGAAGAATTTGTCATATGATCAGTGGCTCCTATGTCTATTACCCAGGAGTTTTGGGTAGGTATGTGGGTGGATGCTTTCAAGGCATTAGAATTCTGAGAATACCAGATTGCATGTACCTGTAGAGGATAGTTTCTCCAAAGATTCCAGAATATTTTTCAACTTTTCTACTTCTTCTCGGTTGAACTCAACAGATTGTTCATCTAACTCTTTAGTCACTTGTCTGGTTGCAAAAGCTCTATTCTGTCCCCTTGCCGAGCCTCATCTTTTTGTGAAATTTCTATTTGTTGACTGAGGCTTCCCATGTAGCCTCCAGCATTTCTCTTTGGTATGACGAGGCTTTTTGCAGTAAGTACACCATAAGGAGTCCTTGTTCACTGTCATTGTTATTTCTAGTTTGTCTTCAATATTTTCCAGACGTGTTGACCCCTCAGAGACAGTTTTGGTAACCAAGGGTAAGCTCTCTACTTGACTGTTTTCAACCACCATCACTCATCTTCTTCATTCTTCAGCTCGAATGGTAGCAATAGCCTCATTTAATGAGCGCAGATCTTCATTCCCCAAAATCTGGACTCTTACTGCATCAAATTCTATATTTAGTCAAGCAAGAAAATCATAAATTCTATCTTTTTCGACAAACCTCTTTAGAGTTGCTGCATCATCACTGCATTTCATCTAAATACATTGGTAGTGATCCATTTCCTGCCAGAGATTCTGCAGCAGGTTAGAATATTCTGTAATAGATTTGCTTCCTTGTTTGGTGGCCGAAATCTTGCTCTTGATTTCATAAATCTGGGCAACATCTCTAACTTTTGAACATGTTTGTTTTACAGCCCCACATATCTCCTTTGCTATACTGAGGAACATGCAAGTGTCACTGATTTCGGGCACCATTGAATTCCACAACCAAGTCATGACTAATGAATCTTGTTCATCCCAAGCCTCAAATTTGGGATCTCCTTCCTTAGGGCCAGTTCCAAGAAGATGGCTGAGTTTACCCCTTCCTTTGAGGAAAGTTCGAACCAATTGAGACCACTTAAGGTGATTTTTACCATTCAATCTGTAGGAGGCTTGTATGTTTTGTAAGTCACTCGTCAAATTAGAGTGACTTCCCTCACTCATTGTGCCTTCTTAAGCAGTTTTTGTACTACTGAAATCATCCTTATCACCCATACTCTCTCAAGGAATAAAGGGAATCAAAAAATGTTCAACAAGAACATTGAGACCTAAAAAATGAGAGGCTCTGATACCATGTTAAAAGCCTAGTTTTTTGCTGTAATTTTTCTTATATTTCATCAGTGAAAAACTTACAAATAAATACACAAACCTAGGGCCTATCTTAGGTAACTTCTAAACTAGGTAAGAAACTAATTCTAGTAATAGAATACAGACCCTTAGAGTAAGGGATCCTAATAAAATATTTACAAATCTTTTAATTAAAGAAACAGATCTCTGTCAATAATGTTAACTTATTTGTACTAAATATAGTGTCAAATTATTGAATCTCAAATTTAAAAGCAGTTAAGAGACCAAAATCATAATTTGGCATGGATGGTTCAGTTATGAATTGAAATGTAATTATAGAAACATCACTTCTCTTGGCATAAGGTTTTAGACCGAGTTCAGCTCAGCTTCGGCCAAAATTGAATTTGATTCAATAATTACTGAAAAATTCAAGTATTTCATGTTCGATTCAAATAGTTTGGGAGTTTAATCAAGTTTTTTATTTTCTAAAAAAGATATTGTGTACTGATATAATAAAACCACTTTTTTAATCCTTTATACTGTATCAAAAATTTAAAATAGAGAAAGGTACCATATTGAACATTCTGTCGAAATATATTGTACCATTTATGAGATTATCCCAAACATAAATTATCAGATAGAATTCAGGCCTGGGCCCTAAAATTCTTTTTTGGAATCTAAGTTACGGCCCGGCCTGTACGGGTCTACTGGTACTGGAAACTGCGAATTCAATTATTTGGAGGAAAGAAAAGACCTGTGGACGAGGGAGAACGACTTTGAATGAGAGGTGTTTTTGAGAAATTGAAAATTTCAAATTAGAACACACTGAGTGAGCTGAGCTTCCGATTGTTTTAGAATCAGGCAAAGCATCTCTTCAGATCTTTAACACTTCGCCACACGGATTTCGTTATCGAAAGGAGAATTTCAGGAAGAAATGTCGGTGCAAGAGTACCTTGACAAACACATGCTCTCCCGCAAAATCGAAGACGCCGTCAATGCCGCCGTCCGAGCCAAAACTTCCGATCCCGTCCTCTTCATCGTAATTCTCTCTCTCGCTCGTGCTAAATTTTGATCTGTTTCAACTTTCAATTTCATTTTAATGTTGATGAATTTTTATTTTAAAAAATGGAATTGCAGTCTAATCATATGAAAAAAGCAGTTCCTTCAGTGATAACGAAGGTGAAAGCTCGACAAATTCTCGATAGCAGAGGAATTCCTACTGTTGAAGTTGATTTGTTCACTAACAAAGGAATGTTCCGTGCTTCTGTGCCTAGCGGCGACTCCAGTGGAATGTAACCATCATTACTCTTTTTCTTTTTCTTTTACTACTCCTATTTCCTGCTCTGTTTGATTGTTGAGAAAACACTGCTGTTTATGCAATGAGAACTAGATCTTTTAGGATTAGAATTTATGTTTCCATTTGTTATATATGGGTGGAATTATTTTTTAGTATTTAGAATTTGAATCAAAATCACTCAGTTTTGTGGATAAACATTTGAGAAAAGACTGAAGGTTTATTCAGTTTGATTCACATTTTAGAAATGACCTGAACTGAGCAAACCAATTTCAATTCATATGTCAATACAAAGCTATAGATTGAATTATTTTACTAGTTTTTATTTCAATTTGGGAGGTTTTATTATGTTTGGAAATGATTTTGATCCTGGGAACGAAATAGCATCATAATGTTTTAATTTTGACCATTTCATTGCAGGTATGAGGCTTTTGAACTGAGAGACGGGGACAAGGGAACATATCTTGGTCATGCTGTGACAAAAGCTGTTAGGAACATCAACGAGAAAATATCTGAAGCATTGGTTGGTATGGATCCGACGGTTCAGCGTCAAATTGATCAGGCCCTGACAGACTTGGACAAGACAGAAAAGAAGGTACTACTTTTTTCTTTCTCAAAATTCTGGTGTAGTTCTTTGTTCATTTTACATATATTTTAGAAACTAGAGCATTTTAATAGTAGACTTGGGTTCACACTTGAGGCCTTGACTCTTGAGATTGTTCTAAATGTCTGCCCACCAACCTATGGACAAGGTGGAGCGAAGAGAAGTGGGACAATTTTCTTTGTATGGATCCTAAATGAGGGGGGAATAGAGATTGAAAGAGACTATTGTGCCAGTCTCTTTAGTCTTTCATACACCTCTTTTAGGTTTATTTGTTTTGACATTTAGGTTGGATGATTCACATTATAATGCAATTAATAGAATTTGATGCGTTATGGTTTTTTTTGTCTGAATGTAATTATCCTAGAGTGAACTCGGAGCAAATGCTATATTAGCCGTGTCAATTGCTGCATGCAAAGCTGGGGCTGCTGAAAAGGAGGTACATTTCCTTATCAATATGTTGTCAATTTCCCATTTATATGCTATAAAATATTGAGTTATGTTCAAAATTTTCTAACCAAACTTAAAATTAGGTTCCACTTTACAAACACATAGCTGATGTTTCTGGTAAAAGTAAAGCCAACTCAATCCTTCCTGTCCCTGCCTTCACTGTTATCAGCGGTGGAAAACATTCTGGGAATAGTCTGCCCATCAAGGTAAATTGCCATCCTCTTTATGGTTAAATTCTTATATTTGCTCACTGTATTCTAAAAATGATATTTTGCTTGATATCAATCAAAAGGATTTTTGAGCCCCCATAATCTAAGCATTTTTTTTATTCCTGAATTTCATCACCATTTGCATCTTGTAAAATGCTGCAGACCTGAGTATCGTTTATATTCTTTTCTATCCAAGAATTTCTTATATTTGCATGACCTGAATTGTGTAATGCTCTGCTATCAGGACATCATAATTCTACCAACAGGAAATGGCAGATTTGAGGAAGCCTTACAAATGGGCTCCGAGACCTATCATCACTTGAAGGTGAGTGATTATCTTATACCAAATTGTTTAGCCTTTAGATTGTTTTAAGTAACTTGCACATTGCACACATCTTAAATGGATCTGATTTGTTTATGCGCCTAAAATTTTCTAAACTTCCTGATTGAGAATGAATATGATTATACACACACATAAGCAGACACCCTGCTTTTTCCAGAAAAACGACCAAGTTTAGCTGTATTCAGTTGCTTGAAAATTGTTAGACACAAATAATGAAATACTATCCACTTCAGTCTAATGATCTTTACAAACTTAAATTTTTCATCCTTAACAATTTTTTGGTTTACTTACAAGCAATTTGCACTGGAACTGCCATGAATATATTCATTCTTTTATTATATAATTGTTGTTCATAAGAAGAACAGACTGTTATTACAGAAAAATATGGAGTACTTGGATGTAATGTCGGTGAAGACGGTGGCTTCACTCCTAATATTTCCAGGTAAGTGTTATTATTAATTTTGATTATCATTGTTTTTAACATTATTGACAAATGTACTCTGCTTGAAACCCATAAGAAGGGGAAATTAGGTTCATCTTATATTCAATGGAACCTGGATGGAATTTTTGTGTGATTTTCTGCTCTATTTTTGGCAGTTTTAAAGAAGGATTGGATATTGTCCAATAAGCTATTGGCAGAATGGGGTATAATGACAGAATAAAGATAGGAATTGATGTGGCCACTACTGATTTTTGTATAGGTGACGCAAGTATTCTTATTATAATTATTCATTTATATAATTTTGAAGCACATGACACGGGACAAGGTTTAGGAGAAACTGCTACTCTACTGTTCATCATTCAACAGCTATTGCATACATTCCTTTAGCAGGATGCCAGGATATAAAATGCTAAAGTGAAAGCATCAGCACAGTTGATGACAGAAGCAAAAGCTTATTTTACCCCAAGTCAGATTGCATGTTCTTCCACTTTAGAATCTAATTTGTGTCTGAGGATGTTCTTTCATGTATAGCATTGCTTGCTCCTAATAACTTGGAATTGTTTTTCTTTCTCCTTCGAACAGGGACAAAGTATGATTTAGAATTCAAATCTCCAAATAAATCTGGACAAAATTTCAAGTCAGGAGAGGATATGATTCAGATGTAAATAGAATTTTGCGCTGGTATGCCCGGGTTTTTTTCTGTACAGGTTTCTGTTTGTGTTGTTCTCTTTTTTCTTTCAACTATGATTTAATGTTGTTCCGTTCCTTTTTATTCTTTGCTGGTGCCTTAGATTACCCAATTGCATATATTGAAGATCCCTTTGACAAGGAAGATTGGGAACATAGCAAACATTTTTGCAGTCTTGGACTATGTCAGGTTTGTGTGTTTGTTTGCTAATGTACTACTGACGATTGTATCTGTTGACATCGCCCTCCTACGTAAAATGTAAAACAAAAGGCAAGGACATAGTAAATATACCCACATTTTAGAGGTAGATGGAAGATAACCAACTGCACTATACTTCCTCTTTTGGTGTTTGTTTGTAAATGATTAAATTTTTGTACTTCAATTTTATTGGTTTTTGTATAAATACTGTTTGACAAAATGATTTGATTGTTGCTTTTCATGCAACTACACATAAATAGGATCCGACTTGCATGAGAATGTACATTGATGAGCTTATTGGGTACTTCAGCAATTTGTTAAGGTGAGATAGCTTTGCAGGTGGTAGGGGATGACTTGTTGATGTCAAATCCAAAGCGCATTGAGAGAGCAATTCGTGAATCTGCTTGCAACTCTCTTCTTCTAAAGGTATCTACAGGATTATTGGATTTCTATTTTCTGATAATACTGGAAAATTAGCAGAGTTTTGCCCTCTTTGTACATTGTTTCAATCTTTGTCATCTATTTAAATGCAATAAAAAACTATCAAATATGATATGAAGCTGGAAAAACAAGTATTTGTGTGCTGAAAGAGTATTGATACTTATTTGTTTTCAATTCTGTCACTGGAACTTATGTTCTGTAACAGATAAATCATATTGGTACTGTGACAGAAGCTATTGATGTGGTAAAGATGGCAAAGGAAGCCAACTGGGGAGTGGTGGTATCTCATAGATATGGGGAAATTGATGATTAATTCATCTCAGATTTAGCAGTTGCCCTTGGTGCGGGTCAGGTCAAAGCTGGAGCTCCTTGCAGAGGAGAGCGGTTAGCTAAGTACAACCAGGTTCGTGTTTGTATCCATCAATTACTACTTTCTCTAATATATGCTTTGTGTGCTACTACATGGCTCGGTATTTAGAAAATAAAAATGATATTAGTTTCCCCCAAAAAAGTAGCTTTATTAAGACATATCTTGTGGGCCTTCAGCTGTATAGTACAACTGCTTTGACTAAATTAAAAGATATAATACTACACGCACACACACACTTATATCAATGTTGAAAAAGCCAGACCAGAGTTCAAACCGGTGAGGCCTCTGCTTTGACCGGTTGGTTGTATTAAAAGAAGAATTTAAATGTCCAAATCCCATCGCATTCAATAATTTTTTCATAAAAGAAATTGAACCAAGTTTAAAATCAGTTTTTTACAATTTTTTCCCGATTATTTTTACTTGTTTAATCAATTCAAAGGACTTCCGGTTGGATGTTATATGCCGCATCGGAACACTGGTTCCCGGTTCTATCAGCTGGGACCATCACTGTCATATTTACCACACAACAAACACATGGCTGCAGTTGTGATTGTGGTTCATGTTTCCTGGACATCATGTTTTTTTTTCTGTATTTCACACCACCAACTGGCGTGGGTAATAATGTCATGAACCGGGAATCAAGTGATGTTGTGAAAGACCATATCAATGGGACCACATGAAGAAGCTGCCGAATTACTATTACTTGGATTTTATTTTAATTATGTTGCAGTAGTATTAGTATAAATAAGTTAGGATCACCTAGAGAATGTTTTGTGTCATATTTGTTTAACTTTTGATAAACGAAAACACTATGGCTGTGTTTTTTTTCATGACAAATCAAATGCTTTTGCAGTTGCTCCGAATCGAAGAAGAGCTAGGTGATCAAGCAGTGTATGCTGGTGAAGACTGGAGACCAACTTCTTGATTGTTTTACAGGATTTATACGGTTGGGTTTTTTTGTAGGTTTTAGCATTTGAAATTGTTAACCCCCTTTCTTAAATTTTTGGTGCTTATTAAAACCTTTAAGATGCACCAAAGAATATAAAGACGATGCAAATGTGATTGAAAGATTTTGAACGAACATAGCTGTCATTTTTTTCTTCAGAATATTGGTTTATTTTAAATGTGACTTTTAATTAAGTATGCTAAAGGGTTTTGAAATCACAATGCAAGTTTCGACACTCTACTTGAGGGTTTTGATACTCCCATTCTAGTAGCGATATCACTTTTGGAGTTTCGATACTCCCGATCTTGAATGTTACCAAAATCTCTTTGAAGTTCACTCTTTATTAGACTATGCAATTAGGTCCCTAAGATTGTTCTGAATTATGTTTTAGTCCTTATGTTGTTATTTCTTTGTTGTTTAGTCCCTCACATATTCATTTTGCTTGTTTGTGGTGTGATTGAGTGCTTGATTTTTATTCCGATTAAATTGGTTTCGATTCTGATCTCTGTATGTAGTATTGTCGGCCCAATTTATGACTGAACCGTATTAGGTGTTAAATTTATTTTCCATGTAATTTAGTTGTGCCATCATTTTGCCGTTTTTCTCGGCAGTTTTCGCGCTTGTAATGACTAAGGAAATTTTGATCATATTATATAATACTTTAGTAACATTTCCAATTTTCCATGAAGTTCTGAAAGAGGAAGGTCGAATTAGCTTCGAGAGTTTATTCCTGGGATTTGTCGTGCAAGTAGTATTTAGCATGAATTTATTAACTCATGTGGCTGGATATTATCCTTTTCTGTAATCAAGCTATCAAAAGCAAAGCATCAACAACCAAAAAAAAAGCCACAATGGAATGAAGAATAAGAAAAAGAACACATCCTAGAGAAAATCCAAGCAAAATGCTTGGCTACATGTTGAAAGTATCAAAACAAACATTAATGACAATCAAACACATAGGAAACAAGATCCATGCCTAAACGAGTTAAACTTGTGGCTTAGTCTCCTCTTCATCTTCTTCAATCTTGGGTGCCAAGTAGAACCTGATATAACCCATCTCAGCTATCTTATACTCGACCACAACCGGCAGCTCCGAAGACAAGCTGATTGTCACCGTACTTGACAACGGAGTTGCCTTTGTAAATGAATTCATGTACCTCAATGCAAATGTAAGCGATACCGGCTCATTCATCTCTATAATTGTTGCTTCTTCGGGCTGCAATTTTTTATCCAGAAATCAACAAAACGTTGACAAATTATAATACTTGCAGAGGAAACAAAAAACAAAACAACAGGCCAAGGCCAAAGAACATACTTTATCTACAGTGCTGTTCTGCCTAAGAACAATATTTGCAGTTCCGATATCACCTCTCGTGGAAAACTTGACACCTTCCTTGGTAACAGAGATCACAACTGCAACAACATCCGAAAGTGAATTAACATTTGCCAATAAATCTATAAATTTAAAAATTTATCAAATGCAAAAAAAACATTTTATTACCAGTATCACCAATGCTTGCAAGATCTTTACAAATCCTTGCAAATTCGGCTGAGGGCATCCTAACAATAGCATGGTACTCGGCTTCTGGGATTCCAAGGTGTTCACTATCAATATCCATCAGCTTCATCTCGAAATCCGATATCTTATCTTGGGCTTTAATCCATTAGCAAATGCATAAAGAAATTCACACAAAATGTCAGTTCAACCTTAAATTAACAAAAACATTAGCAAGTCTTTGACACAAGAAATGTGAAAAGTTCAATGTCATTACAATGGAATAAACACAAAGAATCTTCATCTTGCTTTATAGTTGGGACAATTTGTATATAAACATTGAAATCTTTTTTGTTCATCTAACCATAACTTCTGAAAATAAACAAATCTTATCACAGTTTATATAGTTCCCTTTCGTTTTCCCCCATTTCTCAGCAACCAAACAGATGGGGAAAATTACATATCCCTAAACATTCAAAAACACAAATCTACAACAAATCCCATATCCCTAAACCCACAAGAGAACCTTAAACAACACCCAAAACCTAACTCAAAGAAACGTGACAAGAATACCGGGGAAAGTAAAGAACTTACTGGGGCTCTCAAACATGAAAGTAACAGTATCGCTGCCATCATCGGCCTTGATTGTGATGATGTCATCGTTACCGGCACATTTGAGCATCTTGGACATGTTGCCGAGATTCATTCCCATGGAGATGTTCCTATCGCAACGATAGTGCTCGAACCCTTCCGATCTCAGCAACAGAGCCACCAGCGCCACGTGGCTGGAATCCATGGCCTGCAACGAGAATCCCGTCGCCGAACAGTCGAAGTTCGCATCGTTGACCAAGTCCTTAATCGCTTCCAAGACTTTCTTTAGAAGCGAACCTTGAACTAGCCTGAGCTCTAGCATTTTGGGGTGTGTTCTTTTTCCTTTGATTTTGCTTTCTTGGTAGAGAATAGGGCTAGGGTTTTGACAGAGTGATGAAGCGGGAAAGGGATGGGTATTGCGGGTTTACATAAAAGGGAAATTATTAATATTGAATCGTGGCGGGATTTCTCGGTGCTGGTTCCCGCCAATGTATTTTCGCAAAATGCGGAGCATTGCTCAACTTAAAAAAATTTGCTGGAGGTTTAAGAAAAAAAGTACACAACTCAACAATCACTTGACAAGTAGGGTTAAATATATTCGTATGAATAAGATCACTATTTGTTGTTGGAATATTATCATAAGAAATCAGTTCAAATTTTGAAGAAAAACTTAACAAGGTAGTTAAAGTTCTTAATAGACATCATCTTTTTCCTCTAAATTATGGATTCAATATTCAATAAAAAAATAGGTAAAAATCGTTCAAAAAATTTTAAAGAAAAAAAATCTCGTTGACTTGATTGTATCATAATAGCATGGATTTAAATAGTTGTTCGCTATACAGCGTTAACGGCATCATTCTAAATTGTTATTACAAAAAATAACAATTTGTAATAACCGCAATAATATATGTTATGTCCCCAACCATGATAAAAATATTATGATTAGAAATGCAATTGTAACTGTAATTTAAATCCATAATCGACTAATTTTTTATTAAAATATTATATATACACATATATATAACTATATTTTTTATAACTATTGATATTCGATCTATTGATCGACTAATTTAAAGTATGGAAAGAAAGCAGATCATTAGGTCTTCTATAAATCCTAATGTAGGAGAAAAAGGCATAACCTAAGTAAAAAATAAGGCATAAAATTGGGTCCATTACTTTGGAACTAGGTTTTGCCCCTTTACAAACTATAACTTGTGTATTTTGTAATATTTAAACCAAGAGAGGTTGATAGTGTCAACAAATCTACAAGGTTGTTAAGAGAATTAGTTCAAAAGAATGCGTTTGCCGGGAGTCGAACCCGGGTCTATTGCTTGGAAGGCAATTATCCTAACCGTTGGACTACAAACGCTTGTTAATAAACTGCTTTGACTTGTACAAAACGTTAGAACGAAAAAATAGCACTTGTTCAGCAACAAGCACATGTTACCAAAAGGTTGTTAGCACTTTATATAGTGGTTATTTGGCTGTTTTATTTGTTTTTTTTCCTTCAAAATTTGAAAGCAGAAAATAGTTTACAATGGAAGTGAAGTGCGATAGGAATTTATGAAGACTGAATACTATAAGGATCTCAATTGCATTGAGAATTGCAATTTGAAAGCAGAAAATAGTTTGCATTGTTACTTGGTATAATAACAATTTTAGTCTCTAAAATTTATAGATTCTATTAATTTATTTTTAATTAGAAATAATTTAATAAATTTAATTTGTGTTAAAAATTTCTCTTAATGAAGTGATTGTGTTTACTGACAGATGACGTTAAGATCATAATGGGTCTATTATATTAGTTTGCCTGTTGTCTAATAGTGAAATGATTGTGTCTGTTGAGCTATTACATTTGATGGTTATCGAGCTAATGGAAAATAACACAGAGTGCAACAAGTGGTCGAAAGTGTGTCAGGAGTATGTAGTGTTAGAATTTTTAAATATTGAATAGTTAATTTATTAAATTAATTTTGAATTAGGACCAAATTAATAAAATGTATAATTTTAGGACTAAAATTGTAATCATATTAGACTATGTTTGTGACAATTGCAATTAAGTGACTAAATTATTTCTTTTAAAACAAGATTAAATTATCATCAATTTTTAATTGGATAACTAAATTATTAGTTTAAGAAAAAATGAAATATTTGTGACCAAACTATAATTAAATGACCTCGAGTGTATTTTATCCTTTTTTTTATCTTATGTAAACCTGTCATTGGAGTATTTTACCTCCGAACGTCTCTAAATGAGTTGAACATAAATTGTTTTGCATGGATGATTAGGTCGGATGCGTGAGGAGGGCCTGTTGACACGGGTTAATCCATCCTTTCTCGATGAAAATTGTTTTGCATGATTTATAAATAAAGGGAAAATATTTTATGTATTAGCGGTGAAATTTTATTTTTTTACAAGCGTTTAGTTTTTAGGGTTTGTATGTTAGAGTTTAAGATTTTAATGTTTATGGTTAGGTTTTATGGTTTAAGAATAAATTTTATTGTTTAAAGTTCAGAGTTTATAGCTTAAAATTTATAAGTTAAGGTCCCTAAAAGGGATATACGACAATTTTAAAAGTTCACTTGCGAAAAAACTTTTACATCAAATATTTATCCTATAATAAAAGTTTGGGTAAAATACTTAAATCATCAATCAACTTTGCTCTGTGACCTATTTTGGTCACTCAACTTTAAAAAAAATAATTTTATCACTAAACTTTAAATATTGACCTATTTTGGCCACTCCATCGTTAACTCAGTTAGTGAACGATGACATGGCTTTTTATAATAATTTTTTTCAGCCATGTTAGATTTGAGTCATTTAAAAAAAGATTAATGAAATAAATGAATAGTATTATGGGTTATTTAAAGGGAGCAAAAACATCTTTAACCCTAACATTTTAAACATTTGAAAGAAGGGGAGAACTGAAGGCGACGCCGATCTGCAAGTTTGAAAAGCCGATGACGTTGAACAGATGGAGTCAATAATTGAAGAGAATAAAAATTCGGTCTGCTGGTGTGAGAAGCCGGCGACGTTGAAGAGCTCTTGGTCAGATAACAACCCAATAAGGTAATTTTTTAGGTGTAGTAACCATGGTGAAAATTTTTGCAAATTCTGTAATTTTTTTCAGTGTTATAAGCCACCGATGACTCCACGTGTGAAAGTTATTATTGATGGTCTCCTAAAGAAGATTAGAACTAATGACAGGAGAAGAAAAAATGAAAGAATTGCTTAGATTCTTATTTTGATGTGTATTGTTTTAGTAACTTGTTTTTTTTCATGGATAAGAGATGAAAGTAAACAACAATGGTAGCTAAAAATTGTGTTAGTGATCATTTCGAAGCTGAAAATTGTGTTAGTGATCATTTAAAAGGTTAAGTATTTTATAATGGAGTATTTTGGAGGTTGAAAGTAGGTATTTACCAGTAGTGATTATGCCGAAGTAATAAATATGTGTATTGTTGAAGTATTTATATTCAATAAAAAATATTTTATGCCCAAGTGATTATGCACAAATGATTATGCCAAAGTGATTATACCCAAGTGATAAATGTATGTATACGTGATAAATGATTGTTAATCAAATTGTATGCACAAGTGATTATGCCCAAGTGATAAATGTATCTATGTTGTTAATCAAATTCAATGAAATTTACATACCACAAAACTTTGATAATGTTCAAGCAGTAGAAACTGTAAATTCAAATTGCATTAATATATCCCAAATGGGAGAGGCTACAAATGAAGTTCAAGCTATAGTTTGACAATATTGTCACTAAAGGCTACAAATGGGGGAGGGTTCAAATGACCACAAGAAGTTTCTCAAAAGATGAACAATACCACAAAATGTCTAGAACAACAATTTTCACAATATAACTAGCACATCAATTTTCACAAAATGACTAAAATAGTTTCCACATTCTATTTGTGTCTCTTTGACAAAATAACTAAAACAGTTTCACAAAATAACATCCATAAGTCTCATTTGAAGTAGATTTCTATTTTTTAGACATAGTTTCTTGTGTTTGAGATTCTTGAACAGTACTCTGTTGTGATGGCATCCATCTGATAGTCATTGGTGGTCTCAGTATTTTTTGACTCCATAGTTGATGTTGCTGGCTGTTAGTAGGGTGGCTAGAACTTGCTGAATTGGACCATGTTGGTCTCCTAACCTACATTGATAGGACTTAATTAGAATTTGAGTTGAATTTTTAAAAATAAATGATATTAGTTAGTTAACGGAACTTACAGGTAATTTGGAAGGTCAGTAGGCATTATTGATGACTATCTTGCATGTGCAATGTGCATTGGTTCAAAGGTATTAGACCTACTAGGCCTTGTAGTCTTTCTTGAAGCCATCCTTGTAGTCCTTGTATTGCGACCAACTTGTCTCCTACAAGATCTTTTGTTGTGGTTTTTACTACCACATTTTAAACAAGTCATCTGAACACCAAGCTTACTCATTCTTCTAGTTGCTGTGACTGGCTCATCAGGCTCCTTTCTTCTTTTCGTTTGAGGCCTGCCAACATGCCTTTTAATGACATGGGGTAGGATGAGTTCATCTGCTTGATAATGAGTCTATTGTTTTGGACCTCGAACTGGTTTAACCATATTAGAATAAATTTTCAGTTGAGTCTCATTTCTGTAGCAAGGATTAACAAAATTTTCTGGCCTAGCTCCAATATACAAGATTACAGAGGCAACATGTATACAAGGAATTCCTACAAAATATACATCTATCCCAACTTAGATACTTATATTTACAGTAATTAATTTAACATAATTGAGCTATAAATATACATGTAAGATCCCATTTTCTGCAACTGCATGTTTGAGTTTCTAAGTTTACAGTATGTTGGTCTTCAAATCATGCAGAGACCTCCCACCTGTATTCCTAAGCCAACACCTGCTAGCATGTATCAAAATAGTAATTAGTTCAACTATTTAAAGTAATTAATTACAATAAAAATTAATCAAAACAAGTAAAAATAACCGCTTTATGGACTGCTCAAGAATCTTGTCAAGCTTTTTTTGAATTTTTGGACAAAGTGTCCCAATAATTTTTTCAGCAGCTTCCTTCTTAGCAGCAAATCTGGTCATAATTTTACATCTGACCATCTACATCATGGTGAGTATTGGCTTGTCCCTTGATTCCAAAATCATCTGTCAATTGAAAGAAACAAAAATTTTGAGTTTTAATGCAATATTCAATTTAAGGAGGTTAGGATAGTAAACTTATTCAGCTTATTAAAGCTCTCGCACAAGTTATTTAAGAGCATGTCAGACTTGCAGTTAGTTGAGAAATGAACTTTTGACCATTGTTTAGGGTCTTTAGCCACCAGCCAGTTGAATGAAGGTTCTAACATGGCCTTCAATTCATTCATTGCATCGATCCACTCTTTCATGTACGTTGCTCTTGCTGCCTTCCATAAAGCATCTTTTAATGCCTTGTCTTGGTTCTCACTTTTCAGCTTAAAATTGTTGTATAAATGTCTTACACAAGTTTGACTGTTAGAAATGGGAAACAACTCTAAAATTGAATCTATTAGACCCTGTAAAAAACAATGAAATATAAGCCAAGTAATATAATACAAGGAAAGAAAATATCTAAAATAAAAGTGAATTATTTGCCTTTTGTTTATCTGACATGAATGTATAATGAAAAGAGTTTGTGAACCCTAAGTTAGTCTTCAAAATTTGTAAAACCAGGTCCAGGACTCTCTTGTTTCACTCTCAACAGCAACATAAGCCAAAGGATAGATGCAGTCATTTGCATCTATCCCAATTGCTGCCAAAAGCCATCCTTGGTAATGGCCTTTCAAAAAACACCCATCTACACAAATTAGTGGTCTACATCCTGCCCTAAAGCCATCCTTACAAGCTTGCAGACATACATACATTCTGACAAATAACCTATTATTTAAGTGACAAATGGTTGTTGTCCCATGATTTGTTTCTCTCAATTCACCAAGGTAATCATAGATTCTTGCATACTGTTCATCTTGATTCCCAAGAATCATCTCCAGGGCCAGTTTTTTTGCCCTAATACATTTTGACCTTTGAACTAGAAACATGTGGTCCTTCATCACATCGTGTTTTAGGGACTCAGCAGAATAGTCGGGTCAACTCTGAATTTTTCTAGGTACTCTGTAGCTAACCACCTGAAAGTATAGTTCCTATTCTTTGTATCTCTAACACATTTATGCTCTCCAACATATGTCTTAATCTGCCATGTACTGTCAGTCTTATCTTTGAGATGCATTTTGGATGCCTAAACCATCCTTGCACACAGCTTGAATTCTTGCAGAGTCATTAACTTTCACCCTTATATTAAACCTATTTTTTTACTGTATACTGTTTCAAAACTGTTTTGATGACTTTCTAATTAGAAAACATTAAACCTTTTTTAAATTTGGGATTTTCTATGTCTACACTACTGTTAAATTCAGGAAATCTTTTCTTTTTAGCTTTTGTTTCAGAATCACATGCATTGTGTAGTGATTCTGTTTCAGGTTCACTATCTACTCCCTTATCAGTATCTTCAGTTGAACATGTCCTAAATCCAAGTATATCCCTCCCAACACCCACATGAACCTCACAAACTAAGTCATCATCAACAAAATCATTGTCACTATCTTCAAAGGGGCTATCATACTCCTAACAATATTTCTAACAATTTTAGCATCACTAGGTATATTTGTTTCTACATTAACAGTGTCCACGTGTTTAGAAATTCCAGCATCCCTAATTGTTTCAGCATTCGAATCAGGCAAGTGTTCTTCCGCATTTTCTTGCAAGTAAACATATGCATACTTGTTCCTAGGCATACTACCAAGCATAGATAATACATCAGAATCAATTTTCAATGGATTGACACTTAAAGCACCACCTGGTGATTGCCAATAAATCTCTTGTGGGATCTTATATCCTAACTCCTTAACCATATCATAAACCTCAAACATAGACATAGAGTCAATGTGACACATATAAAAAAATATTTTACCACTATATGTCACAGTAGGATGATTTACAATAAATCCCCATGGTGAAAAACTATAGTACAATGCTCTGAAGTTTGAGCTGTAAAAAAAAAGATATATTAGGACCTACCAATAACTTCAGAAACTAGTTTAACTAGAACAAAAAAGTTTAACTTTATTTCTAACAGTTTAGAAAAACAAGAACTGCATTAATAGTTTAGAGATCATTACTTTAATATTTTTTAAATTGTACTTTAACAGTTTGTTACAATTTTATGGCCCCCACCAACACATTAAATGATAAAATATACATATCCCCATGTTCTCCTATATTCCCACATAAAGTCTATCCTAACAATTTTGTCACAATCTAATGGTCCCCCACCAACCAATAAAAGGATAAAAAAAACACATATTCACATGCGCCCACATGTGTTCCTACATATTCATAATACACATATACACAAAATATGCATCATATACATAATATACGCGTATCTTACATGTGCACAATACACATGCACAGAATATGCATAATAATCCTATGTCCCCACATATTCTAAAATTACATAATATTCCCTTGTGTTCCTACATATTCACAATACACATGTTTTGAAATTGTATTCAGAATAAACAAAATTTTAAAATTTCCCACAGAATATTCAGTATACAAAAAATATGCATAATATTCCCATTCAAAATTTCAACATAGTAACCCACAAAAAACCATTTAGCATATACAAAATTTCAGTATACACATTCAGTAAACACACAAAAAGTAATGATTTTTTATAGCAAAATCAAAACCATGTGCTTCTGTCATACATACCATACACTAAACCCTAATTTCACAAGATTAAATGGAAAAAGATACGAACAACTTTCCATATGACATGCTTTTCATACCCCTCACACGCAATACAGACAATTCATTCCTTCGATTTGTAGCCACGCAGTTGAATCAGTAGATTTTGTTCCACCCAACAAGAGAAAATCTCAAACCCAAATTTTCTCCCAACAAGAGAAAATTCCAAACCAGTAGATTTCGTTCTCAATCGATAAAATCCTAAACTGAAAAGTTCTCTAACTCTCTGATTGAAAATAGGAATGACTAATCTTTTGTTAACCGATGCATTATGAGTGTAATAAACCCTTAGAGTCAATGCACAATCGTTTTGCTTCTTCTTTTTTAACTTTTACTGACATGTATATTTCTATTATTATTTAATTAATTATATATGATACGTCATAACGGTGTTAAGCATTTAATGGTGGAGTGACCAAAATAGGTCAATATTTAAAGTTTAGTGATAAAATTGATATTTTTTAAAGTTGAGTGACTAAAATAAGTCACAGAGCAAAGTTGAATGATAATTTAAGTATTTTACCCTATCAATTTTCAAATCTAAAAAATACTAATTGTCAATCTATTAAAGAGGTTATCTACTTTAGTTCAAAATGGAAGTATGAGTATTAAATTGATTGATTTTATATTTTTTCATAATCATCGGTATATAATTATTGATAGATTATTTTAGATTTTAAAGACAAAATTTTCAACTCAATTTATTTCGTTCACAATATTATAATAATAATTTTTAATTTACTTAAAAAATATAGTATTTTATCTTGTTGGATCAACTAAAATTTAAAAAAATGATTATAGAATACTAACACATAGAGGTGGAAAACGGGTCATTCGGTTTCGGTTCGGGTCATTTCGGTTCTAACTACATTCGGTTTAAATTTGGTTTGGTTCAGTTCGGTTCGGGGCTGGTTCGGTTTTAGTTCGGGTCTATGGTGATTTCGGTTCGGGTATCGGGTCAGGACGTCGAGTCGGTTGATTTTCGGTTCGGTTGACTTTCGGTTCGGTTGATTTCGGATTGGTTGATTTCGAGTCGGGTCAATATCGGGTTAATAGGAGATCGATCAGTTTTAGTCGGGTTTTTAGGCCGAGTTTGGTTTTTCCACCCTATATATGACTTTATATAGCATGTATATTTGACTTTTTGGTAAGTTGTACGACAGTTCACATCTCATCTTTATTTATTTATTTTAATATATTTTCTTAATTTCAGGTTGCCTTCGGTTCGGTTGCTTTCGGTTCGGGTGAAATCGGTTTGGTTCCATTCGGTTCGGTTGAAAATCGGTTCGGATCTATTTGGTTCAGTTGAAAATCAGTTCGAGTCAATTTTTTGGTTCAACTGAACTTCGATTGTTTCGGTTCGGTTTATTTCGGGTTTCGGATCAAATTTGAGCCATCGTGTTCAGGTAAATTTCGGGTCTCGGTTCGGTTCTCAGGTCAAGTTTGCTAGTTCTAGTAACACATTAGAGCTTGTAATACAAAGGCTGCTAAATATTTTACCAAAAGAAATTGGAGCCACATACTAATAATAGATCCTAATTTTGTTATTTTATGAAAATTGAAGAGAAATGAATTGTTTCTCTCGAAAGTATATATATAAGATTTATATCCTATACACTGACGGTTTTAGTTTCCACAAGTGCCTTAGTTTTAGAGTTTAGGGTCTTAGTTTAGGGTGTAGGGATTATGGGTTTAGGTGTATAGGTTTAGAATTTAGGGGTAGTAGCTAGAATTTAGGGTTTAGTAGTTTAGAAATTAGAATTGAGGGGTTGTAGTTTGAGTTTAAGGTTTAGGGTTAAAATTTATGATTTATAGGTTAAAACCTAAATTCCTGACCATATCATCCTGAACTCTAAACTATGACCTCTAAATCTTAAATTCTAACTACAATCATAAATTATAAACCCATGAACTTAAACCCCTAACCTTTAAACTTTAAATCCTAACCATAAACCCTAAAATTAAGGCATTTGTAAAAAAATTGTTTCCATCGCATGTGTATTGAATATTATATATATAATATTTTAATAAAGATTATGTTGGGCTCGAAATCGATCAACCGAAATTGCCAAGATGATTAAAATTGTTTCTCGTATGAATTGGCTAAAACCGAAAAATAGTAGACAATTGTGCACTATGATTTTAGAGTGGTTTGACTATCCAACCGAGTCTGCATCCACTACCGTAGAGGATTTCTCAATTCACTAACAATGAATTCTTCCATTTTTACCAGCTCAAGGAGTAACCTTACAACCATATCTTTTCGATAGCTAAGATAGAACCATTCTAGTTTTTCCTTAGGCTAAACTATAACCGCTCCCTTTTACAAGGTAATTGTGTAAACAAAAAAACCTCACAAGGTGAGTGTTTACAATATTAGAGCTCACAAGAGTATAAAGAATAATAATAATTAAAACACTCGCTATACACTATATACAGAAGAAATAAAGAAAAATAAGACTTAAAAATAATTTCTCTTGATCATGATGATTGGATGTGTTCTCTAACCATCTTCAAGTGTCTCAAGTCTTCTTTTAAAGTGTGGAATGAACTGCAAGCCGTTTATGGCATATGGGGATGAAAAACCAACAATAAATACACTTCTAGGCATGTCCGTATCGGTACACGAGACACCGGTATTGGTACCTGCCAAATCAAGAAATAGTCGTTGCAGCATTCAAGTTGTGCATACCGGTACACGATACATCGTATCGGTACGGTACTAAGGGCATCAGTACGCGATATAGCGTATTGGTACCAGAATTCCTTTATGAAATTTTGGAAGCATGCTCGTATTGGTGCAGGCAAAGGCCGTATCGGTACGGCTGACCGGTTTTGACAGTTTGGAGTATTTAAAATAATTTGTAAAAGTCAAAAATACTTACATTTTTTTTATTTGTTATATCAAAATAATATCTCAACAAATTATTATAAGATGAGTTGACAGTATTCCTTTTAAATAATTCAATGCCAGATCTACTGTTAGGGAGGTGAAACTTATATATTTAAAGTTACTTGATTATATGTTTGGCTACAAATGAGTTATTTTTCTCTTTAATGTTACAACTCGATCATTTAATTAAAATTTTGTTATCATTATGTCATTTTACCGTTAAAATTGAAAAAGACGTCTAACACGACTTGATATAATAACGAAATTGGCCTCAAAACTAATACATTTTATTAATTTGGTCATAATTCAAATTAATCTAATAATTTTAACCATTCTCATTGAAAATTTTCATTAGTGAAGTGTGTATCTATTAGCACGCGACATTACAGCTATAATGGGTCTGATCCATTAGTCTTTCAGTTGTTTAATAATGAAGTGACTGTGTCTATTGAACTATCCTATATACTGATGATCAAGTTGATGAACAGTACCCAATAAAGCTGGAGCAAGCTTAGATAGTAATTTAGCAATCGGAAAAGTAAGAAAAGAAAAGAAAATGGAGTGCTGCAGGAGACCTAATAGGAGCGATATCCAACTATCAGTGGCCGAAGAGGCTAAAAATGGAGGAGCAGGCACAGTTTGTCTCTTGTTCGAAAGAGAAAACACCCCAACAAAGTGTGTATCTATTAGCACGCGACATTACAGCTATAATGGGTCTGATCCATTAGTCTTTCAGTTGTTTAATAATGAAGTGACTGTGTCTATTGAACTATCCTATATACTGATGATCAAGTTGATGAACAGTACCCAATAAAGCTGGAGCAAGCTTAGATAGTAATTTAGCAATCGGAAAAGTAAGAAAAGAAAAGAAAATGGAGTGCTGCAGGAGACCTAATAGGAGCGATATCCAACTATCAGTGGCCGAAGAGGCTAAAAATGGAGGAGCAGGCACAGTTTGTCTCTTGTTCGAAAGAGAAAACACCCCAACAAAGTGTGTATCTATTAGCACGCGACATTACAGCTATAATGGGTCTGATCCATTAGTCTTTCAGTTGTTTAATAATGAAGTGACTGTGTCTATTGAACTATCCTATATACTGATTATCAAGTTGATGAACAGTACCCAATAAAGCTGGAAGATAGTAATTTAGCAATCGGAAAAGTAAGAAAAGAAAAGAAAATGGAGTGCTGCAGGAGACCTAATAGGAGCGATATCCAACTATCAGTGGCCGAAGAGGCTAAAAATGGAGGAGCAGGCACAGTTTGTCTCTTGTTCGAAAGAGAAAACACCCCAACAAAGGAGCAGATGCGTTTGCCGGGAGTCGAACCCGGGTCTATTGCTTGGAAGGCAATTATCCTAACCGTTGGACTACAAACGCTTGATGAATCTTTTTCTTTGGATGTCGTTATAAGTACATATGAAAAGAAATAACATAAACTCAGCAGCCGATTCATACTACCAAAGGTAGTTGGCACTTGTATTGTGGTTCTGCGCTGGTGTACTATAATTTTTCTTTTGATCTGTTTTATCTCTGTAAGTGAAACGCTGCAACTAACGACTGGGTTCCCGCAGCGGCAATCACCAGCAAAACTTGATTCATTTCATCAGTTAGCATCCAAACAGTATGCCTTCTGTTTACTCTCTCTTTGATTTTCCATGTTTATCTGATTTCGCTTCAGACAAGCCTAACAAGAGTTGAAATTGAATTTGACGATCCGGCAGTGCTTTTCTACTTTAACTTTTTTAGTTAATGTTATAAATTAATAATAACATATTAAAAATTACGAAAGTGAAAAGTTTGATCAAGTTAGTGAACTGCTTGAAAAAGTATTAAGATACTTTAATGCAACTGACTCGATAACTCGAGCTTGAGTTCAACTCGAGAATAACCAAACCAAATTCATTGGGTAGAGATTATTTCCTTTTATCTCTTGTACTTCTAGTCTATAACATAAACGTGTAACCAAGGGGAAAATACAATACAGAATTTCATTCTTTTCAACAATATTATCGTGCTTTTAAAGACATCTAATGTACAAGTCAAAGTTTAACAAAGGTCGAGGCAACTAGGTCGATGGTATTCTTGGCTAGTCAAATGAATTAGGCCCTAACCTGACCTGGAGATGGGAAAAATCTCAATATGTTGGCTTCTAGAACTAAAGGCAAAATGGTTACAAATTGTTATGTCACAATCATTAATCACATGCCAATGTACAGATCACACTCCAGTGATGTACAAACTAGCCGCAAAAACTATATCACGCTTTATGGCATTGGAAGCGGCATCCATTTTCTTGTAAAGTGATGAATTACCCATTATAGCCGCCGCAGTTTTGAATTCATGACAAGTCTCATCCAGCCTGACAATTGTTCGCACTATAAGGCCTTCGGGAACATCCGTGAGCTGACAAATATCAGCAAATGGGGTACCCTGCAACGAGGAAGATATAAGATGAAAAACCAAAACCTAGATCAAGGTCTAATCAGCGTGTTAAGTTATGAAACCTTTGCCCATTCGTAAACCACTTCAACAAGACCAAACTTGAGATTTTCGTCTGCATACTCCTCGGGTGTTAATGGTATTTTGAACTTTGTTTGAAGGTTACCAAGTCTAATAGCTGTGTCATACAACCTGTAATAAATAGTTATTCAGGTTAAATTCTCACCATAGCAAAGAAGGGAAGAGATGGAACCCTTAATTTCAATCTAAATATCAATAGTGTCTCAGAAGATATAAAAGAAATTTAAGCATAAGACTACGGCTTTGACACATTAATTACACCAGAATTGTGATGAGAATATTAAAGCAAAATAATCTATGCAAAAAAAAACTTCACATACACAGAGAAGATGGATAGGAAGATAACCTTTGTTTGGCCTGCGAAAGTTTGGATGTAAGAGAAGGTTCAGAAGCGTTCTTTTGCTGAAACACGAAGGCAGACATTATAGCTACTGCTTCTTCGGGCTCGAGGTCATCGAGTTGATTCTCAAATAAACATTCTGTGCATATCAATTCCTCCCCTGAATTCATCTCACAGGCAACACGACCTTTTATTTGAACCACGAGGTCTTCATCTATACAACCAATTTTTCTCAGAACATCAATCTGCAATAAGCTTGAAGTGTTATAAAAGATGCTAAATAGAGATCAGCATCAGAAAAATCCATCTTATTCATAGCAGAACATGGCAAAGGCATACCCGGCCCTGAAATTCTGGCATCTGTTGGAGTGCTTCATTAGATAGTTCAAATTCAAGAGCATTAACTTCCTCTTTATGCTTCTTAATTTCTCTAGCCAACATAATGTGCTCCTCCAACTTTATACATTCATGGCATTTGTTCTCTGACATTTTTTGCAGTAGATGGGTCCATTTGTAGTACATTTCAACAAGATCCACGCCTTTCAATTTCAGATCTGAAAAAAAAACTACCATTAAAAAGGTCACCAACAGTGCTGACAGAATCACAAGTTCACAACATCAAAGGAACGTGCTTCATGAATGAAATGAAAAAAGAGAAAAGACAAAATTTGTTTTTTGGAAAGCACGCGCTCAAGTACACACACAAGGCAAAAGAAAACCCTCGATGAGAATTATTATCCTATATGCTGGAAACCTGTCCCCCGTACGTAGGCAGAATAACCTATAAGCAACAGAGAGCAAATTGCAGGAGGGCTTGATTTTTTTTTCCGACTAAGATCTCATCATTGTCCTATGTCGACAAGGCTGCAAAAGTGCTTGTTTATACTACTATGTTTCTGAGAACATCTACAATTGCATATCACGGAGCTAAATCAGAGTCTGTAAGTTGCTGAATTTCTTAGCTTCATTTACAGATCTAAGAAACTATTAGAGGAGATGCTTTTAAAATTTCCCCCAAAATATAAACATTCCCACAGGTAACACAACAGCCATACCTTTAACTGGATCCAAGGCAGGAGGATATTTGTTTCCATTAGACTTCAATTTCAAGAGCTGCTGAACGGCGTTGGAGAAAGCTGTATTGTTACCATATTCAAGAAGTCCAGGTATGTCCAATTTTATCTTGCAATTGCATATGGATAAGAATTCTGTATTTTCAGCTTCTTTGACCTCAAAACTCACTCCTGCAGCAGCACCACGGTGGGGAAGTGTTATGTTGATGATACCTGACCCTTTACGTGGACCAGCAGATAAACGGTAATCTTCTTCAAGACCACGCTTGGATTTTGGTAGCAGCACATAGCCTTGATGGAAGTCGGCACCTTTCTTATCTTGCAAGTTACTTTTGTCTGAGGGAGTTTGGGTCATTGTTGGAACATCAGGTTTAAGAAATAGCACGATATATTGTTTGTTATTGGGAGAAGATGATTTCAGGACAACACCTAGTAAATGGTCCTGGGCCTGTCGATTTTAAGCACATAAATTTAATACCCATCACCAAACGATGAAATGAAAAATGCCTCCATTTTAGATGGATCAACATGAGTAAGACACTGAAACAAGACCCTTAAACAATAGATAACAGAAAAACCAAACCTAAATGGCACAGAATGCTGTAGCAGCATTAAACTATACATGTGGAAAGAACATTCCACTTCATCAAAATGACCAGATTTTAATTTTACTTTCTCCTCGCATGAGTTAACGTGGAAGAATAATAGAAAACTGTGCTGAAAATCAATCAGTTTGCTACGATTCTTTTTTAATTTGCTTCAAAGGTTGCAAAAGTTATGCATAATGCATTTTATAGAAAATAATCCAAACGATATAAGCTTCAAGTAGTTTAATCATCATCAAGAAAATAAGTGCATAAGACAAACTTTTCTTGGTCTGTCAGGAAGGGGGAAGACACATGAGAAATTCTTAGTGTGACAAAAACTTGCCCCCAAAACCTAGGCTTTGAATACAGAAAGAGATAAGCTTCCTTGGGTCAGTACTCAGTAGTAAAACATCATTCCATGTATATGTTCTTGACAGAGGTTATAAGTGCATGACTAATACTGTAGCACCTAAATATGACAGACTGAAACATGCAAAGAACAAAGTTTAAGTAACTCACTGATTGAGATTTGACCACAACCACTCTCCCTGGGATTAGAAATTGTTGGGCTACAGGAGACTGCATGACAGCTTTTGATATCTGTTCACTGTGTTCCTCAGCTTCAGCGTGCATCTCATAGTACTCTTCAATTGCTGGTTCACCTTTAATACATCTACATACAAATAGTGACTTCTAAAGTAAGGATAAATATCAATCTTCAAAGAGCTGAACCTTTAATACATCTACAACAAATTGTAACATTTAAAAGTGAGAATAAGTATCAACCTTGAAAAGAGCTATACACACAGAGATGCAGCTGAGAGCCTCTATAAAAATGACTAGACTTCAAAAGTGATTACGAATTAGTGCATTATGATAATACTACCTACATCCAGCAAGGGTACTGGAACATTCTAACTCAAAAACTAAAACATAACCAACTTTGATTCCGTTTCATAGAATGCCATTGAAATTACAACCTCAAGAATCAGAACTCTGTCTTGCCATGTTACTTTCAGCATTTAGAAAAGTAGATTAAGCCTCGTATTTTCTTTTCTCGGCAGGAAGAAAGTAAAAATGCAGTACAATATATATGACCAATGCAGTATAATCCCCAAATATAGAACTTGACAAATCACAAAACAGAAAAAAGTACAACTAGATTAGTATCAACTTATAACATAGCTCAAAGCCCTAAACCACCCAAATGAGCACTAACATAAGTAACAAAGCATATTTTGCAGGAAGAAAGCTTTCAAACCTCTGACATGTCAACCAAGTTTTTATCATGCAAACACTTACTCTATAGTTTTCTTTGGCTGCGCAAGCTTTCGCATTAGTAGTTGTTGCTGCTCTGGAAGCTTTTTTTGAGCATGAAATTCAGCAAAACTCCGTTTTAACATGTCCTCCACCTGGAATCAAAATCCATTTACAGTTTTTTAATGCAAGTAAACTAACCGGTGGCTAACTTTGTATAATATAATGTATTTTATCAGTAAAAATGACAGTGGAAAAGAGAAGAAGGTTAAGAAAAGGAAATAATTGAAATTTTATTGTTCGGATAGTTAAAATTATTAAGCAAAAGGAAAGGTCCCTGTTCACTCCAAAACTATAAAGTACCTTCAGTTCTTCCACACGAAGGAGATGCAGTATCATGATATATGTCAATCGGAACTGAGATTCAAGCTTCGTAGGAGTTCCAGTTATAACAAGTTTCAAATCCTTCTCTTCAGGGATTTCATCACGGCACATCACAATAACTGTACCAATTTTATCAAGTCCTCTTCTGCCAGCACGACCTGCCATTTGAGTGTATTCCCCAGGAAGCACTGGCCTAAATTCCTTGCCATCAAACTTCCTTAATGTATCAAATACAACCTGCAAAAAATCATGAGACAAGTCAAAATCAGATCAAAGAAAGTACATAAGTAAACCAATATGTATGGGTTAAAGAAGACTTATGCTTCTATACTAAAACGCACTAACTTGTGTAAAACCACAAAATAGCATTTGTCAATCATCAATACTTCAAATACATGCACAAAAAGAGGAATTTTAGTGCAAGATAAGAATGTGGTTCACAGTCCATGCAAAAGTTGGAATAGACAAACTCAGTCTTGAGTGCATCCAATTAAGCAACCCAAGATGGCAATCCAGGATATGA
This sequence comes from Hibiscus mutabilis, assembly GCA_019671005.1. NCBI lineage: Eukaryota > Viridiplantae > Streptophyta > Magnoliopsida > Malvales > Malvaceae > Hibiscus > Hibiscus mutabilis. The sequence goes on from CM033717.1 coordinate 67,636,461, forward strand.
AATATGTAAACTGTAATCCTATTTGGCACCAATAGCAACAATGTCAAATATCACTCACCGTTCTGGCTGGAGCATTAACCCCCATTGCGAATGTCTCTGTTGAAAACAAAACCTACAACATAAATACCAAGAACCAATAACTAATTTGCACATCTAAACTCGGAAAGCAAAATACAAGCTAAAACAAAATCCCAAGAACACCAAACCAAGACTGATTCCCAAATAGTTTCCTATAAACACAAAATGCATCATCATTTTAAAAGCAAAGCAATAAAATGCGGATACCACACCGGTTCAAACCAGTACAGAAAATAAATGCTTTTACCTTAATCACTCCTCGACAGAAGAGCATCTCAACAACTTCCTTTACTATCGGAAGCAAACCTGCATGATGTACACCAATTCCTCTGCAAAGAAGGCCCTGAACTCTGACAACCTACAACACAATCAAATTAGAACTTTTGGAATAAAAGGATTTATACAATTTAAAATTTGAACATCTAGAAGATGAAACCTGAGGTAAGTTACGATCAGATCCCTTCAGCCGTGAAAAAGCTTTATCACAAAAAACACGAATCTTACTTTTCTCAGAACTACTAGTGAGGTCAGTCCCTGAGATGCTGTCAGCTGATTTATCACATTGATTCTTTGAGAAACCAAATATAACTACCTACATGAGGGAAATGGCAAAATTGTCAAGTTAAGAAAGGGGTAAAACTGTGGGAAAAAGAAACATTGTGTGGTTCTACAAACATTCTTTTAATTGAATATGAAAACTAATGAAGGCATCTCTGAAATAAATTCACAGTCCTAGTAAAATTGGTAAACATGCAAAAAGTCCTGAAATAAATTCGCCCTGGTAAAATTGGATGAACTTGGAGGAACTTGAAAGTTAACATAAAAACTTGATACTTGATTGCTTCTCAGACGTGACTGCCAGAAAGTAAATGTCCACTTAAAACAGTCACCAGGATTAAAATCAATGATACAATAGATCAAATTGGAAGCTTGATGCAGAGAACATCGCAAGTTTGTCGCAGCTATCAGAACTAAATATACAAACCCATTTAAATATAAATATAAATATTAGAAATCAACGATACTGATTACTGAGAGATATATCTGCCAGCATTTTTTCCTGTTCTTGGTCTCTTTATTGCTTCCAGAAGAGGCTGGATTTTAGTGAACATTGCAAGTTTTGTGGCAATTATTAGAAATAAAATACAATCTCACTTATACATACATACATATATACATAAATATATATCCGCAGAGGTATATTAGACATCATTTTTCCTGTTCATTGCCTCTTTGTTGCTTCTGGAAGATTTTTTGTACGTTGTTGATCTATTTTCAATTTTTGTGTTTTGCATTTCCCATTCTTGTTTAAGATAGGAGAAATAAAGAAACCAACTTAGAAATCATCACCATCATTTTCAAATACAAACCAAAACAAACATGCTGCACAGTTAAAGACCGCATGCAAAATGATAGTACAATGCAACTTACAGGTAATAGTGACTTCTTTGAGAGTTTGTCAATAAGCGTCAACCATGTTGTTCTCCTAGAGCTCCAGCTATTCTGGCCACCTCCACTGCTTTGATTCCCCCAACCAGTCCCAGTAGAGTTCCCAAAATTTTGTGGACCAGAATGTTTATTTTGTTTCCCTCGATTAAAAGTTTCACGTTTCTGACCTCTAGTCCCATCCTGAACTGCAGAAGACCTAGTAGATGAACCAGTCCTGCCACTAGCTGCATTTGAATTCTTTTTCTTGAATGCATCTTTAGCAGCCTTTAGCCCCTGTGGTAGAAAAGTCTCTCTCACATATTTTGTAAAGTTCTCCAGAATAAAACAGACAATGCTCCAGTGGGACTGGTCTTTTTGTTGTCCTGAAAATGGAATATGCAACAGGAAGCTAGTATCAGAAGTTAACCCATAAAGACAGCATATATATTTTTGGCAGTATGCCAGTATCCAAAATGTTCAACAAAAAAGAAACAATGAAAGGCACGAGTAAAGTAAATGAAAAAATATCAGTAGTTTGAAAAGACCAAAAACTATTGATACGACTCAAGAATCTAGCTTCAACCACAAGCAAAGACAGACTATTTACCCAATGACACGAATATTTCTTTTGTTTTGTCCGACCAATCCAATCAGCAAACTCAATTGTATTAGGCACCTGTATATTATATTACACTGATGTCAGCATGCGAAAGAGGTGTAAAGAGAAACAAAGAAAACAATTGTTTTATTGAGTAAGTAAAATGTATCAAAGAACCAAATAGCATTAAGTCAAGAATGATTGATTAATTGTTAATTTTAGAAAGCCAGAAAAGGAAAACCATCAAGAATATACTCTATAGCCAATGTTCATCACCAATTGTATCTGGTTTCGTCAGGCAAACAATAGAGGGTGCTTCTTCAGTCAATATCTCTTCCCAGCATTTAAGACAAAGAAATTCCAAGTTTTACCATATACTAGCTCTAAGCTCATAGGGAACTCTAATGCTAGAGGAGAAAGTACCGTGGCTGAAAGGAGGATGATATTAATATGCCTTGGAAGCATGATTATGACTTCTTCCCAAACCACACCTCTTTCAACATCATTCACATAGTGCACCTCGTCAAATATAACCTACATTCATAGTGTCACAACAGAAAGCAACAACCTAAATATTATGTTTACAAATTAGAAAAAAGAACTAACAAGAACCTTCAGCAGCAAAAGACATAATAAAACTACAATGTAAAGGAATGCTACATAAAACAACCCCTTTTACCCATTCAATATCTCGAATAATATCTGCACCTCGATAAAGCATTGACCTTAATATTTCAGTTGTCATGATGAGACAAGAAGCCTCTGGTCTCAAACTAACATCACCTGTGAGAAGGCCAACATCAAATTTCCCACAGAAATCTCTATACTTCTGATTGCTGATTGTTTTAATTGGAGCCGTATACACAGCTCTAGTACAATGCTGCATGACATGAAAACTTATCAAAAATCTTCTGACTAAATCAAATTTGGCATAGTATTTAGTATTTAGAAACTAGACATTCAAAAAGATATGGCCAATGGTTTTTAATTATTGTAAAGGGATTTGTCACATCTCAGGCCATCAAAAACAATGTCTGTAGATTTATGAGAAAAACCAAACAATGAACTTACTTTTGATGCCAAAGCAAATGCATATTCTGCAACAACTGTTTTTCCAGCAGAAGTATGGGCTGCCACAAAAACAGACTCACCCTTTTCCAAATAATAAATAGCCTGTAATCATCACAATAAACAAAATATTAATGTGAGCATCTTTTTATAAAATATAAAAGAGTTTCCGTTGAAGGCAAAACAGTCGGCAAATATAAGCTGCAAAAAAAAGAATATTAAGAAACAAGGCATACAAAGGTTTTATTAGGGATGGACATAAGGCAAAACATACTATCCACATGCGCTAATAGAAACCCCACGGAAATGAGTTCTTTGAAGCACTTATGATACCCTCATTCTATTCAGTGAAAAGATATTCCAGCCAAAATATCAAATAAAAGAAAATACATCAAGCTCTCAAATGGAAAAACAAAAATTAATCCAATCAGGTAAAAGGGCAGTGCTCAATGCTTTGTAAATGGGTTGAAAAGTGTGACATATATAAATGACACTGTGGCAGTGTACAAGCTTGAGCAATAAAAAACCAAAAGGATTACATCGATATTTAAATGTATTTTGTATTACTTGACCAGTCAGATTCCAATAAAGAAGATATTCTTAGTAGAATATGGATCATGAAAAGGAATCCATTTTGATTAAAGGTTAAAGGATGGATCAGTTATTTTCACAAGTCTAGCAACATCTTCCTACATTAACCATAATAAGTCTATTTCAATCAAATGATAAATAAACTTCAAGGTAGGTACCTCCTTCTGGAATGTATCCAACTCAAAAGGAAATTCAATTGCCATGTCAGGAACTAATTCATAAAACTGCTTTGCAATCCATTCACTACTTCCACTAACAGCCCAAGCCTGTAAATAAATGTTTTTAAGTAACAAATCATTATCAAAAGGGAATAATAATAAAGGTTGGATACAAAGGAGAGTGTTCCATATGTGACAAGTTGTTGAAAACTGCCTTCTCAACTATTTTACCTCCTTTTGTTGCTGACCACCCCCACCACTATTCTTATCTAAATTTTTCAGCTTCAACTGATAAAATCTCATCCAAAGCAGATGATCCAGTATCAAGAGTGTTGAGAACATCAGCTTGGTTTGCTTCAGTTTCTGACTTAACAGAATCTGATTCTGTCGAACGCCCTTCAATACAAGTTCCATTAGCAATAAACAAATGGATTACAACAAAAAAGAGGGAACATAATATATCAGTCAAACAAAATCTTACTGGACCCTAGATTGTAACCCAAGTTTGAACACGAGTTAAAAGGAACTTAAATTTCCATTTATACGAGTAGAGTAGCAAGCCAAAATGGAAGAAATCAAGATTTTCAATCAATGACATTATCTTCTAAGGGTGCAAGGATACATATATTCAATATTGAGAAATGTCAATCTTTAGCAAGGAAGACAGAGAGTCAGAGACCAACATTTTTTCCAAAGGAAGCTCCAAACAGAGTACCGAACTGTTAAAAAGATCTTGACTAAATATACAAAATTCCTGACACAATAACAATATAGTTTCTTTTTTTCCAAATGGATTTCAAGTGGACGTATAATCCAAAAAGTATAAAAAGGGTCAGAACTTTTAACAAACAGGCAACCAGGGCAGAAGCCAGAAAATGATAAAATTTTCAAGGGTTAAAATATAAGTTTAACATTGCTTTAACTTAAAAATTTTAAAAATTTAAAAGGATTAAATTGAAATTTAATTATTTGGGGGAGCCAAATTGCAAATTTTACCATTATCTTAATTAAAAACTTTAAAATTCAAAAGGGACTAAACTAACAATTTTACCATTTGAAGGGGGACATGACCCCTGCCAGCCCCCCTCTAATTTTGCCCCTGCAGACAACCTCTAGATCCAGAACCACCCTGATACACCACAAGTTGGTTACAAGAACAAGAAAAGGCCTAAACTTTTTACTATCTTCTGCTAACTCCACCCCAACCCCAAATAAAGGAAAAGAAAAAAATGCATGCAAACTTCTCTGATGGAACCTACATCTGAATCATGCATAGATAAAATTTGATTTTTCATTAGCCAAACAAGAGCAAGGCAAACCTCTTCAAGTGCTTTCATACTTTTTAGCCCATGAGATCACAAATTTACAAACATCTGCACAAATGAAGAGAACATAGTTTGAGTGATGCATACCATCTTTGTCAAGTTCTGCAACATCCTCTTCCCAAGCTTTCTTGAACAAGTCGTCAAATTGTACAGACAACTCACTCTGCAAACACCACGAAGATGCAAAGCACAAATTATGCATAAGACACATAACCATTTTTCATAAATGTTTTCGCAGAATTCACAGCACATATATGATACTTATATTATTTTCATGATATATACCAGGTTTAAGTTCATTCAGTCCTGACAATATATGCAAAACAAGGATCATTAATGAATAGATTGGTAGTAGTTTCAAGGGGATTACAATACATCAATGCAAAAAACTAACCAAATTTTCGACTGCTGTGTTATTGAGTGCACTTTGGTCCTTGTAATCATTCCATGAGCAAGGATGTGCCTTCGAAATAGAAGATGCAAAAGAATTAGGAACAGGAAAAAAAGTAAGAACTAAAAGGGGGATTCAAGTCCGATAATTTAATTAGAAGATTACCGTAAGATCACCAAGGTTTAACCCTTGCTTAAAGCCTGGAGGAATTGTCTGAGCAGGACCACCATTTAGCACCTCATGAACCCACTCACCATTAGATGCACCGTCAGGAAAAATCCTCTCCAAAGATTGATCCTCCAAGCCTCCTGGGACGGAATGGGCGGTTATTAATGCTTCCTCGCACAATATCATTGGCTCCAGACGTGCGTGGAAAAGAACCACGACTTTCACCCCCAACTATTATGTCCGATACATCCACCTAAACAATATAAGATTCCGGTTCTTATGATAAATAAATAAATAAATAGAAGTACCATGAAACAATAAAAAGAAGACCAAAACCAAAGTATAGAATAGTTGTAGAAATTGCAAACCATACCTGCATTGAATTAGGCTCCCACTTCCCGTCAGTTGATCCCTCTTTGCACCGTCTGAAAGGTAATTCCCATACAGGAACCACTTATAGTTCTAGGCATTGACGGCTCCAATGGTATGTTTGCCCTGGCAAACCAGTCAAAATCCCATTGCTTTCCAGCTTTTTCAGGAGAAAAAGCATCCTCATCCAATCTTGGTAAAAGATATTTCTCCTTTATATGCTCCTTAATCGATTCAGGTGTTTCCGCCGGGAACGCAGGTGGCTGAAACACATATAAAAATAAAACTCACGTTACTACGAAACCCTATACACCGGTAAAGCAACTCCAAACTTAAACCTTTTCGGCAAAAAAAAAAAGGTCAAAATCAAACAATAGTTAACTGATTGGATATGATAAAAGTGGAAAATGAACTTACCAGAACAAAGTCAGGGAGGGATTTGATAGGGTTATCACGCTCCTCGGTGTAGAGAGGCTCGACTCTGAGGTGGCCGCTGTAGCCGGAGAAACCGACTCGAAAACTGAAACCGTTTGCTGCTTGGATCGGTTTCATTTTCCGGCGGTGGGATGATCCGCTAATTGAACGTTTTGTAGGGCGGTTTAGTGTGTGGTTTTGATTCGAAAGCTTTTTCGCGGGTTTTGAGTTAAGTCAGACAAGGGAAAGCTTAATTTTCCGAGTTTTTGTGTTTGTGTTTGTGTTTGTGCGTGTGTGCATTGAGAAAAATTTGGACCTTGGGGCCTTTTTGGCTATGCTACATTTTTTAGAAGTATTTTCAGATTATTTGTGTACGGTATAATTATTATGAAAAAAATTTGATATACATATAAAGTATAATTTTTAAATATATAGAATATATTTTTAAACAACGTTTTTTAAAATATAAAATAACCGGCAATATAAATAACGATAAACGTAATTTTATTCAAAATTATTTTTTAAAAAATAAAAATTATAATTTTGATTTTTTTTTGAAAAAAACTTTGTTTGAACTAAACTGAAGTCATTTTTAACCCGAAAAAATATTTTTTAAAAAATTAAAAGCTATAAATTTAAACTTTTGAAAAATATTTTTCAAACCAAACTGAAAATCACTTTTGACTTGTAAAAGTATTTATTTTGCATTACTTTTGGCCTCAAAAATACTTTTAAAAATCATTGCAAACGGGTTTATAGTTAGTTTGACATTGTTTTTGAAAAGTATGATGAAAAAATATTCTTGATAGGTGATTTAAAAAAATTTGTTTGATTTATTTTTTTTATTGGTGGATTGTTTTGTTTAAAATTTTAGTGTTTAGATGTGTTTTTAAGTATTTATAATTTAGGTTTTAAGAACTTAGATTTGGGGATTAAATTTTAAAAAAAAGCATTGTGAGTTTAGAAGTTTGATATTGTTTTTAAAATAATAGTAGGGTTTAGAGATAAATAAGTAATTGTGCTTAAAAATACTTTTTTCAGGGTAAAACCCATTGGTAGAGAAATTTTACTTATTTTTAATTTTTGTTACTATATTATCTAACTCTTTTGAAATGCAATTCTAACATACAAAAACGAATTGAATTCATATTTTTTATGATGGACATAATTTTCTTTTTTACTAAAACTACTAATTGGGTTCAAAATTGTTTTTACCTATTTGATAATGCTTTTTATATTTAAAATTGTTTTTTATCCAAAAGTTCTTCTAAGAAACATTATTAAATGGGGTCTTAATCCAATAAATTGAATTTTTTAACCCAATTCAAAATTACAAAGTTGAGGGGGCATAGTGCGATTATCCTTTTTCTTGAAAAAAACAAGTTTGTTTTCATATTCCTATACTTTTTCTCAGAATATCATTTCCTTAATTTTCTTAAGTATTAGACAAATTTTGTCCTTTATAAAAAAATCATTGTCAAATTTTTCTTTTGTCAACTTAGCTCTCTTTATATTATTTTGGGTTTTTAATAATTTTTTTGCTTTTTTTTTCTTGCCAAGTTTTCTTGAATTACTTTATTTGTTGCTGACAATAATTTTTTAAATGTTATTCAAATTTTTGTATTTTTTTAGTTAAACTCCATCTTGAATTACACACTTTTGAAAAAAACAATTATAATTTTAGTTTCTTTCATTTTCTACAAAATCACTGGGTCTTAAGACTACTTTAACATTATTTTTGAAAATAATCGATAATATAAACATAAATAAATGAGTAATTATTTAAAAATACTTTTGAAAAAAAGGCTAAAAACTATAAAGTTAGATTTTTAAAAATACATTTCAAATTTTTACTTGTTTTTAATAGTATAAAAAATATAGTCTAAATTACAATATTAGAAACTCAAAAAAAAATATATATTCATTCACAAATTTTTAACTCTTTTCTGATAATGCACTCTAGCATAATATCTGAATCAATTTCAAGTTTAGTAATTTTGGATTTAGTTCACTTAAAGTAAATTAAACTCAAATCTTCTAAGATAAATATTTTTTTCTTTTTTAAAATATTTTCTCTCTCAAAATATTTCTATATAAATATAATACTTATAAAAAATATTTAAAATATAAGTTTAATATTTAATTGTATTAATAATATATTATATATCTTTTGTAAAATTTAGATAAAGTGTTATAAATAATTTTATGAATACAAATATTTTTAATTTAATTCAAAAAAATGATTTTTTACTTACCTATTTGATAATGATTTATATTTAAAGTTGATTTTTATCCAAAAGTTATTCTAAGAAACATTATCAAAGGGGGTCTTAGTGTACAATTAGGAACCAACATGGACTAGAAAAAGAATTTAGGGATCAATTGAAAAGAGCGACAAAGTTGAGGGGCATAATGCGACTTATGCCAAAAAAGGGAAGGACTAAACCGAATTTTATATTCAACGTCCGTACAAACCCGGTGGAATGACAAAAAAGCCCACGGACCTTAAACGGGAAGGACTAAACCGAATTTTAATACACACCTCACGTCCGCATCTCTAGAAACTTCGGAGTTCCTTTTCCACATATAAAATCTTTTAAACCTTGCTTTATTTTTTCATGTCTTATACACCTTTGCTGCGAACGCAAGAAATCTTCATATCAAAGAAAAGAGATCTAAAAAACTCGATCATCCGCTTTATCTGTTCAGTTGTTCAAGGTAATTTATCGATTGCAATTGATTCGTAAATTTAACAAATTTTCAGATGTTGTTTTCGGGATCGATCTTTTGTTCTTGGTAGGGAAATTGTTTGTAATTATTATTTCTTCATTGAATAAAATTTAACAAATATTTTTGATTACTTGTTATATTAAAAGACGTGATTAGTGATTACATGTTGAAATATATTTAATATTTCAATTTTATGTCTTATATGTTGCTATTTTTGGGATTTAACTTGGTAGGTGAAATTGGGGGTTCTAAAATTTCATATAAATTGGTTTTATAAAGAATTGAATTGAAGATTTAATTATGAACAATTATTTCAGAATGTGATGATTTTTTTTTTTGAGTTAAGAAAATGGGTTTCCTTCTTTACCCGGTGGAATATTTACATTATAGAGTGGATGCTGTAATTAAATGTTTGGGAATTTATAAGTGCTGAGCTGTTTGTTATGTTAATTTTTTTCAGATGTCCTACTCTAGGAGGTCAAGCTATTCCCCTTCTCCATCACCGTACAAGAGATACAGAAGGTCCATCTCAAGATCCGTGTCAATGTCTAGGAGTCGTTCAAGGTATTATTTAGTCATCAATTTCTGCCTTACTGCTTCTTATTGTTTTTTTTGTCTGGAAATGTTGATATGCTTTCCTTTCCCGTGTGACAATCTTTTTTCTTGGATTGGTAGGAGTCCTGAAGGTGATGTTGGAAATCCTGGGAACAATTTGTATGTGACAGGATTGTCACATCGGATCACCAAGAGGGAGCTGGAGAAGCATTTTGCAAGTGAGGGAAAGGTATGGTTGTGGATAACTTTCAAAGTGTGTATTGTAGGTGGTTGAACAAAAAATAAATAAATCCATTCCATTCAAAATTGTGAATATTGGTTGAACAAAAAAAAATCCATTCTTTTCACTGATGATATGTTGTTCAACCTTTTCCACATGGTTAAGCAATATCTTTATGTGCTTTCCAAGTTCTTACAATGGGGAACTCAATATGTAGGTGGTTGATGTTCATCTTGTGGTTGATCCGTGGACAAGGGAATCTCGTGGTTTTGGATTTGTTACAATGTCGACTATAGAGGAAGCTGAACGATGCATCAAGTATTTGGACCGATCTGTTCTTGAAGGGCGTGTCATTACAGTAGAGAAGGTAAATGATCCTGAATTGGGTTTTTCTTGATTAGTGTCTGCTTTGACACTTATTAGTAATTGATCCTTGCTTAAATTGCATAAGAATTATGGATGGTTTCCACTTGTAAGTTTTTGTGGCAGCAGGTTAGCTGTGTGTTGCAGCTCTTCACCAAATTCCAAATGTTTTACATCTAACCAAACAAATCAAACACAACAACAAGAATCAGACTGTTAGGGTTGTATGCCCTGAATTTCCCTCTTTATTCAACTGTTGTCTTTTGTTGTTTCAATTATTCTGCATATGAACTCAAATTTATATTACCTTTTTCAGGGAATAAAAAAGTTGGAAAACAGCTGTTCTCTCAACTGACACCTATTATTTGTGAACTTGTAATTTCACTTTCTCATGCTTTGAGTCGTTTTACTGCAGGCTAAGAGGCGGAGGGGGAGAACTCCTACTCCAGGAAGGTATTTGGGGTTGAGAACTGCACGTGGTATGTTTTCTAATTGATTAATATTCTTGTTATCTGGATTACTTAGTATTTGAGGATGCTAGATTATGTTTTTTACAATTTTTTTCTCTGTATGCAGTTCGTCATAGATCTCCAAGCTACTCATCTCGTAGGTCTCCAAGTGATTCTTCTTACTCAAGGAGCCATAGTCGATCTCCTCGTTATTCATCTGATAAGAGTCGGAGTAGATCTTACTCCCCTCGAAACAGGTCGTACTCGCGTTCTCGCTCCCCTTATAGTGTATCTTCAGATGACCGCTACTACAGAAGACGTGACCATTCCTACTCTCCTGATGGTAGATACTACAGAAGGTGTGATAGGTCTTACACTCCCGATGACCGTTACTACCGTAGGCGAGACGGTTCCTACTCACCTGATGATCTGTACTACAGAAGGTGGGATCGTTCCTACTCACCTGATGATCGGTACTACAGAAGATGTGATTCACGGATGATCTGTACTACTCGTTCACCACCTGAAGATTGTTACAGAAGGAGGATTGTTCGAAGATGACAGGTCCTAAGGAGACGTGACAGGTCCTATGATTCAGCCGATTGTAGAAGTTATCGAAACCGTTCTGTTTCTGGAAGTCCTACACCACCTCGGTCAAGGAAAAGTTCTAGGAGGAGCTGCTCACGTAGTGTGAGCCCCAAGCGAAGGAGCAGCTCAAGGTTGAGCTACTCACGCAGCAGATCCCCTGTAGAGAGGTCAAGGAGGGACATCTCACGGAGCATTTCTCCATCACGTAAGAAAAATACCAAGGGTCTGGAGGGAGGGTCTCATCACAGCCGCTCTAGAAGTAGAAGTGCAAGTCTGTCATCCAGATCGTCCAGATCTGTTTCAAGATCAGTGACTCCTAGGTCTGATTCTTCATCCTGAAGGGTAGTGAAGGATATATATATGTGTGCGCACCCGAGCGCTCTGCTATAGTTGTGTAATTTGAATGAATTTCCATGTCTTGTAGTTTCAATAGAACGTGTCCTCGTTAAATAACTGGGTTTGTTTTTAGGGATTTTATGATTAGGTTTGTGAAACTAGTTGATGTTGAGAAGTCGTTAATAATAGGAAGTTGCTAAACCTCTCTAGTCTCTACTATCTTTTATTTGATTAGTTGCCTGATTCCCAAGGCTTTTGAGGAAGAATATCGTGCCTAAAACAGAGGAAGGGAAAAAGCTCTGCATCGCCTCCTTGCTGGTGCAAGTTTAGGGATTTTGCCATTGTCATGGTACATGCATAAAATTAAAGCCTCAAGTATAACGGGGGTAAAACATGAAGAAGCATTGACAATAAAGTATAAGATCCATGCACAACATTCGAGCCTCAAGCATAATGGGGTAAAAAAAACATAAAGAAGCTGAAGATACGTTGTGGCAATTCCATATCCTTGTAAAGGGAGCAGAAGACAAGCTTCCAACCCAATACAAATCATGTTGCAAGAGCCATGAAAGATGAGGCTTTATTTTAAGTTCGAGCTCCAACGGACAGCTTTCGTAATACACGTGCACCTAAAAGGGACATACCGAAAAATGCTAGTATTTTATGGGACTCGAAAAATGTTTTCTGAGTGTGAAACTAGATCAATAAATTGAATTTTTTTTACTCAACGTGACACAAAAAATCTAAATTAAATTGAAAAAAAAATATTAAAAAGTTTAAATTATAAATTGAAACTTGTATAATTCAAAATTTTTAATAATTATTATATCGGGACATTCACAAATTTTTATGGTGTCCCTCAACTTTGAAATAATATATGAAAAAAATATATCACAACACATACAAAAGTTTAAAATTTTCTGATGATTATAAAATATCTTGTTTAAGTTAAAACCAAATAGTATCATAATATTATAAATATTTACAATTAAATTCAAACAAAAACTCGAACAATTTGACTCAATTCAAATTTCATAAACTCAATTTGACTAGAAAAAATTTCAAATAAAAATTTAATTCTAAAATATAATTTGTCAATTCAGCTAACTTGAATTTTTTTATTCGACTCGATTTAATACCCACCCTTACTAGTGTTCCCCGTTAATGTGCAGGAGCAACACTAGAAATTTATAAAGAGAGACCAAAATGAAATTAAAAAAGACTAAAAATTTATAAAAGGGCCAAAATGAAATTAAAAAAAATTGAGTTATAAAATATGATCATACTAAGATTTTACAAAATTTTTTTTGACTATGTTCCGCCCCTACTCATGTGTTCCCTCCTAATGTGAAAAGGGGTGGTGCTCTTCATCTGTAGCAAATCATTTTTCAGATCCTACAGATAAACCAGAAAGCAATATGGAGGTATGTCGATGAAAGCTCCCAACTATAATTACTTGCTTTCAAGTTCTTTTTTTTATTAATTTCAGATAATCAGATTATGTGCACACTCGGACAGTAAAAATCATGTAGTATACGTTACATTTCTTTTGCTTTGTACAGGAAACTAACAGGGACTACTATTTAGTTCTTTCTTTCTCTTTTATACAGGATTCACTACTCACCCTTCTCTTGTTGCCGTAGCCACTCCACACTCCATTATAGGCTATGGATAACGACGAGTAGTATCAAGACTTGTTCATGAATCTGCTGGCAACAAATCATGCATGCAACGATTAGAAAATTAGAGGTACATGGTTAAATTAGCAAAGCAACCAGTCAGTTCATAATTACGCATTTTATACGGCTTACTATAAAACTATTTCATAAGCTTTTATAGCTAATACTCTAAGCATCCTGTTATTACAAATTACCATTCAGTCGTTCACATCTGATGCCTTGTAGAGACTAGGTATTCGTACCGGATTCATCAAAGTTGACTCTCTCTCCAGTGGAAAATTTATTGTAGAAAAGTGCCGCAAGAAAGTATAAGAGTGATGTGAGTAACAGAAATCCTTGGAATGATCCAACCAGCTCAACAAAGAAACCGGCTCCAACTGTTCCCACAATAGCAGCAAATGTTCCAGCCGTATTTGACAACCCTATGGTCAGAAATAAAGGGGTCATTACTTGAACCATTTACATTTGCAGCATGAAGTTTATTGCTTAAGGCAGTTTGCTTTCCAACTTTTCAGTTGAGGAAAGAAATCAAACAAAGTTTACATACCATGCGAATAAAATAACATACCATGTAAAATGCCTGAATAATGTGGAGCAATCTCCTGGTAACAGAAACAAAGGGGAGAGAGTCCAAAGAAAGAGAGAGAATTTAATTCTTATAATTTAACGATCGAAGATTACTCAGCAATCTGACCTGAAGGTTGACATGGAAACCACAATGACTGAAGGCTTTAAGTCCAACAGCTAAACTAAGCCAAGTGGATGCAATTGATGGAGTTTTTGCTGCAGTTAAACCAATCAGAGCAATCGCCGGACCAATAAAACCAATGGACTGCAAATAAGAAACAGATTGAATGCATAATGAGAAGAAAAGAAGTCAGAACAGAATGAATACAAGCAAATGACAATCAAAGGAAAATTAGCTAAAAGCACAATGAAACACCATATGAGAGACTCATTTTTAAAGTTAATAGCATCATTATCTTTGAACATTACCTGCATGATCTTGCGAGTCAAAGTGATACTGGTACCAGTCCTTATCAATGTGTCTGACCATAAACCAGCCAAGTATCCTGTCAATGACATCATGCACCATGGAACAGCACTAAACCATGCTGCTTGTCTGAGATGAACATGATGGACCTATGCCAAAATGATCCTTATTTGCAACTTAAAACAAGATTATATTCTTGCACACATCGTACTGTAGGATAACACGATATGTATAGAGTTGTATGTAATGTAAAAGTCTTGTAAGTTATGTAAAAGATCAAGAGTTATTGTTAGATTATCCGATAGAGTTAGAGTCCTTATGTAAATAGTAGTTTAAATTAAAGTTTAAAGATAGAGTTAGAGTCCTCATGTAAATAGTAGTTTAAATTAAAGTTTACTTCCTAAAAGATAGAGTTAGATGTCTTGTGTACTTAGGACTCCTAATTGTAACTAAAGTCCAATACTTGAGTCTATAAATTCACTGTAAAGGGATGTAATTTTTTGAAAATATTCAATAACAGAAAATCAATTCTGTTTTCTTCTTCTTTTCTGCAGAAACTTAAATTCTGCTTTATTTTTATGCGTTAATTAGTTTTTCCTAAAGCTAGAAAATTGCTTTTCTACAGTTATCTATTAGTAGGATAAGGATTAAGAGTTATCTAAGAAGTCTTCTATTGTAAGGAGTCCTAGTTAGAGTTAAATCCTCAAGGACTCTATAAAAGAGTTCTATGTTGTAACCTATTATTCATTCGAAAAGAAACAGAAACTTTCTCTTCTGTTTTCACAAACTTTCTTTTCTGTTTTTACTACTTTCTACACGTACAATGAACAGCTCATAGTGAAGTTTTTTCCCCTTACCGAGTTAAAGTAGATAGGCATCCACGAGAGAATAACAAAAAAGCCCTGGAAGATTTTGTAAAAAGGTTAGTGTAATTGGAGATACCTGAAACTAAGTCACAAAAAGCCTGAAAACAGATGTTTTAAAGAGAATTTCCCATTTCTGAATTATTTCCCATCAATTAATGCATGATGCATCCAAGTTCTAAAAATGTGTGCATTCACGAGAAGGAATACCAAAAACTATTAGATTCCTGTGTGTTGTGGGGAGGTGGCGTGGTTATGTTGTCGGGCAATGAAAGGTAAAAGTGTCTTGCTTGAACTTGGAAAGAAGCATACAACAGAATGTTCAGAGTGTATTCACAAGCTACATAATCCTAGCACGTTTTGAAAATCGTAAACATTATCATGTACTAATGAGCTACAGGGGAAGGAATGCGCTTTACCCAGCTATGCATGGCATTTGCAACAATTAGGGACCATGTTGGCATTTTAGAAAGCAATCTTCTGAATGGAGGGACCATTGTGGTCTTAGGTTTGCTTTCCGGTGCATGAGATTTTTGTCTCTCGTTCATTATGTATTCCAGTTCATATTTTGATATCTGGGGACTTCGGGCAGGAGTACTTGAGGTTGCAGATAACCATACTAAAACCCAGAGAAATCCGCATAGTCCAAATATCACAAAGGGTCCGAATATACCACCTTGGGACATGAGAATTGGGGACAAAGTGAGGCCTATTGCATTTCCAAGCTGAAATCCAGCCATTGCCATTGCAACAGCCCTTGCGCGTTCTGTTGATGGAAACCATCTAAAAGAAAAGGGTTCACACAATACTTCAACAATTGGGCTTGCATATTGTTACTAAAAATATGAACTTGAACGAAGGAACATGATTTAAATCATCAACTTATGGCGATCATCATCAAACAGTAAATAGAATGAGACCATCAATACCTAGCTATCATGTTGTTCATGCAAGGAAGAGCTACACCTTCTGCCACACCTAGCATAGCTCTTGCAAAGAGTAAGGCCAATAAAGAGTTTTCAGCAGCCCAAGGTGTAAGAAATGTAGCTAATGACCACAACGCCACACCGCATGCCATTACGGTCTTACCACCATAATAGTCCACCAATGTCCCTCCTGCTATTGGTGAAATTAAGTATCCCCATAGAAAGGATGACTGCAACAAATTTAAACAAATGAGTGAGAATCAGGAACTTAATTTTAAACCATTATTCTAAAAAAATCATGCATCCAAGTTTGATTATGCAACAAAATCAAATTGACTCGGAGCTTAGTTGTTCTACCAACTCGACAATCTATAGTAACAACTAACAAGCATGTGTGCATTTAAGGCTTACCTTCGCTTCTTTCACTTTGCTTCCTACAAAGTCTTCAAAATGCAAACGTAAATGGTCCAAGAGAAAATTATGTAAATGGTTTAAATCCTATCATATCATGCACTTTGTGCTCCAAATTACGTTTTGCCACAAAATTCAACTCATTTTCAATCACAAACAAATTATTCATCTTCATAGTTGAATGTAAAAGTAACAAAAAACTGAATGCATAATCAAGAGAAGCAAACAAACCTACCTGAACAATGCCGCCAAACGACCGGCTCCATCCATGAGCAAGTGAAAACGGCACAATCGCCACTGACATCACGACTCTATCCGCATTACAAAGCGCCAGAGCTAAAGCCAACATCGCCACCACTTTGACACGCTCGGACGTAATAAACTCGGCAAAACTCGACGACTCAGCCTCGCCTTTGTTCGGCAACGAACCGAACTGAGCATCGTTGGATGAAGCCCTAATTCGACGAGACAGAATCCTTCTCGGCTCACCCGAACCATGTCGTAGCAGCTGCGGAACACTCGCACCGGTCGGCGAATTTACATCTCCGAAGCATTTAAGCTTTGAAATTTCAATAAAATGAGAAGGTAATTGAAGTCTAGAGTGCTTATCGTGGGTTAATTTAGGGTTCTTGTAGCTGTTAAGAGTAAAATTGCGAACCGGTCGATTTAAGCCGAGTGCTAAGTTCATCGTTGAAGTGACCGCCGAATGCTGGCTTGCCAAGCAGTAACCGCCTTTTAATAATGGTAATCCGACTAAATGACTTAAATGCCCCTAACATTTTCATAAATACTTTTTTTACCTATGATATTTCCTTTCACTCGTTATTAATTTTGAGTTAATTGGATCATATATTATTAAAATATAAATATAATTTTAATTTCAAAATAATTTTAAAATTTGTAAATATTCTAATCTCATCCTCAAATATACAACTCATTCTAAATTAGTATGTTAAAAGCCGAAAGAGATGACTGATGAAACTATTCATTGCAGTGATGGTGTTGCTGGGAATAAAACTAACGAGACACGCATATATATGGGACATAATTCACTTACGCAGAATATAAAACTCATAATTTTACACGTTTTAAGATCGTTGGATGAGTGAATTAAATAGCTGAGATTTAACTCCTTATTTTTTCCCATAATAATATTTACATAATCCACTATTAATTTCATCGAGCAATCAAAAACATATAAAAATATATGGAAAATTATCTCAGTGACCACTCAACTATTGACCGCGACCTGTTTTGACCACCCAACTAAAATAATTCAAAATTTGACCACCCAACTATTTAAATAGACCTATTTTGACCATCGGCCGTTAAAACCTAACGGAAATGTGACGTGGCAGTTAAAGTAAAATTTGTATAATTAAACTTTTAGTCCCTTTTAATTATATATTATATTAATTTGGTCATAATTTTAATTTAATTAGATAAATTAATTAGATAACAACACGTGCCACCACCCTATTGGATGAATTTATTTTAATTTTAATTTAATTTATTTAATATTATTTTTTTTTCAATCAGTGTCATCACCTGGTTAAAGAAAAATTCAAGAAAAGGGAATATAACCATAGTGTAGTTTAAACCCTTGACCACTTAGAAGGAAAAGTCAAGGCTTAACCACTAGGCCAACTGCTCATTTATGATGTAAAATGCATCATTCTATATATATCTTATAATGAAGTAAGTGATAGGAAAAAAAAAAGAAAAATGTTTGTGAGGAGACTCGAACATGGGCCACAAGAGATATATAAAACACGCATATCACTAAATTAAATATATTCGATTTAATTAAAATCTGAAATTATTAAATATTCGATTTTAAAAAATATTAAAAAAGAAATTTGATTTAAAATATTCAAATATTTTTTCTTTTTCATATTTAAATTAAATCGAATATTTATTAAAATATTAAATATTCGATTTAAAAATATTTTATTTAAAAGCAAATAAATTTGATTTAAAAAAGTATTTGAATATTTTAAAAATTCGATTTAATATTTTTAAATCAAATATTCGAATATTTTTAAAAAATATTTGAATACTTTTTTAAATCAAATTTCTTTTCATTTAAATCGAATATTTGATATGCATATTTTTATATATCTCATGTGACCCTTGTTCGAGTCTCCTCTCAAATATTTTTTCTTCTTTTTTCCCTAGCACTTACTTCATTATAAGATATATATATATATATATATATATATATATATATATATATATATATATATATATATATATATATAGAATGATGTCTTTTACATCACAAAGGAGTAGTTGACCAGTGGTTAAGCCTTGGCTTTTCCCCCTAAGGGTTCAAACCAACCCATGGCCATATTCCCTTCTCTCGAATTTTCCTTTAATCAGGTGGTGACATTGGAGAAAAATATATATATAATTAAAAGGGACTAAAAGTATAATTATACAAATTTTACCTTAACTGCCATGTCACATTTTCGTTAGATTTTAACGGCCGATGGTAAAAATATGTCTATTTAAATAGTTGGGTGGTCAATGGGATAGTTTTCCTAAAAATATAAAACTCTTACATTGTATAACTGGATCTTATCCCTATATATAAATCCTATGTCCCTTCTTACGCATCGCATTAAAAAATTAGGTTTAAAATTAATGTTTAAGGTCAAGTATTTAGGGTTGGAGTTTGAAAAAATAGAAATAAAGTGTATTCTTTTATAGTTTAAAGTTTATAATTTAAGATTTAAATTTAGTGTTAGTGTTTAATTATTTTTTAATATTTAAATATAGAAAGCAACATTAAAAAGAAAATGTCCTCATATATGCCATAATTTTGTATAATATATATACTTTCATTGCAAAAAGGTTAATCAGAAAAGACAACTTTCGTATATGCTATCTGCTATGCTCATTTTCTCGGAAAACAAACAAGCGCAAAGCTATGTTATCTAATACGATAAAATTAAATGAATATTTTTTTGAGAATTATTTTAAAAAATAACTCCTAATTAGGATTGTATAAAAAAATTTTAGTATATGTAGAATAAAACTCGTGTTTAGTCAACAGCGAATTTTGAATTTGTTTTTAACTAAACGCGAGTTTCGCATTGAATGAGTAGATAAAACATAACAAATTTAATCTACCAAGATTTTTTTACACATAACTTGCTTTTAGTTGAAAGCGAGTTTGAAATTTATTTTTGGCTAAACGTGAATTTACCTTATTTGAGCTAAAAAATAATATTTTTTTACATAATCATTAATAAGAATGATTTTTTTTCTAGATAATTTATGATAAAGAGATACTCATTTAATTTTGTCAATTAATACCTATATGTAATAACAAGTTCATGTTATGCAACTAATACAAACAATACTTTAGCCAGGAACGACGCAATAGGTATAGTATCAATTTGTTTTCTCATTGCACCACTTCTCCGCTTCTAGGAATGTCTAAAAGTTTAGTATTGATGTGAAAAATACTTTGAAAAATAAAAGATAAATGCTTTAAAATATCATTTTAAAAATATTATTATTAGCCAATTGATTATAATTCGATTGTTATTATCGTTGGTACAATATACACGAGGGCTGAGATCAAATATGATTAAACGTTTAGTATTCTCCTATTTATAGGTAAAAATATCTGGATAGTATAGATATTGTACACTAAATGTTAAGAAAATATTATTATTAGATTATTTGTAATGACAGTTGAATCAGTTGGTAGCATTAAGGATGATTATACAATAAACGTCATGTACAGCTATGTATCACTAATCATGTGTACCATAATAATTATAAAAATATGATTTACTTTTTTCTTGAAAATTATTTTTTAAAAAATGCCTATAAATTTTCTTTTTGAAACTTTATCAAATAATGTAAAAAAAACATAACATAAACCATTTTATCTGAATGAAGTAAAAATATAAAAAATATTAATATGAAAAAAATAAGAATCAAACCGAAAAATAGATGATTAAATTCACTGTTTTTTTGTTAGGTTAAAAAATTTCTTTTGAAAAGTACTAGCATTTAATAATATAAAAATTTTAGAGCTTAAATATGTAGGGTTATGTAGATTTTTAAATTTAGTTTATATATATTATATATATATTTTTTATGAAATCGAGTATTTGTACGGTTAATTGTTTACCTAACAACTATGAAAAAGGTAAAATAATTTTTTAACCTTCTACATTTACATTTTTTCAATTTTACCCTTAATCTTTAAAATAAATAAAAAGTAATTCACTGAACAATAAAAATTTCCAATCATCTACATTTACGGCTTTTAAGAGTCAAGTTTATAAAAGAAAATAAATGTAAATGACTAAAATTTTTATTTTGCATTTTTTTATAACTCTCAAGTTAATATATAATGGTAAAACTGAACATGTGTTAGGATATGAGCTAAAATTTTTAAATAAAAAATAGTACATAAACTTAATTTTATAAAAAAATAATACATGAACCTTTGAAGATTTAAGCAAAAAAAAACTGTAATACACATGTCATGTAAACTTTTGTTTACACGTGCTTTTTGATTTTAGGGTTAGAATTTTAGTTTAGGGTTTAAGTTGAAGGGTTTAGAATTCAATGTTAGTGTTTAGAATTTAGGGTATAAGTTTTAAGGTTTAGTGTTTAGTTTTTAGAGTTCAGGTTAAGAATTTAGAATTTGAGTTTATAATAAAAATATACAAGCTTGTGTAAAATTAATTTTACACAGCTTGCGTATAAAAAATTTACAAAAAAAAAGATTTTCTATTGATCCAAACTAGCCCAATCCTGTAATCAAGCTTAAAAAGCCAGCCTAAAGAACTAAAATGTAGCCCAAAAACTGATCCATTTTCGGCTCCAATGTCTAATCCAACCCAGCCCTAATTGGATTACCGGTAACTGGGCAACGACATTTTTTAAGTTCTAACCGTCTTACGAAATCTCATGCGTTCCGGTCTTCACAATCTCAGCTAGAAATCGAACATGGAAAAAGTCAAAGAATTCCTCAAACTTGACCAAGAAGCAGAACAGACCGTGTCAGGACTCACTGTTCCACCCCACCGAGTCGGTTACGAGCGTAGCTTCTACAATGAATTCGGCTTAAGGGGCCTCCGTGTCGACAGGGTCGAGCCTGGTTTCGTTTCCTGCACTTTCAAAGTCCCTCCTCGCCTCACCGTAAGCTATCCCCAAAAAACCCTAGCTCGAATTCCGTTGGATTAGAATTATATGAGATCTGGTTTCATTTCTTTTTGGTTTTTTTTGTTGAATGAATCAACTTCGGTAGGATAAAAATGGGAATTTAGCAACGGGCGCCATTGCGAATATTGTCGATGAAGTTGGTGGGGCGGCGGTCTTTGTTATAGGTCTTCCTATGAAAGTTTCGGTCGATATGTCCATTTCGTTTCTGGGAACTGCTAAGCTCGATGTAAGCCAGCTTTTTTCATGAACTCAATTAAGAATTTCTAGCCCCTTTGCTGTAGTGAGTTGCTTTGAATTTAGTGCTGATCATTTCTTACTATGTTGAATGTTTTCAGAAAGTAATCCAAATCTGTTACTTATTTCTTGATTTTTGGCCCATTTTTTTGGGGTTTGAATCGGTTAGCCAATTTGATCATGAATTAAATGTTGGAAGCGTAGATGGGCACTCAATGAATTTTATTATTCACGATATTATTAATACGAACAAAATACAAGTACAACACGAACACTAGCTTCGGCTAGTTTACAAACACCACTAACAAAAGTTTTGCTAAGCTTCACTCTTTCCTAGCTTTTCTAAGCTTCACTCTTTCTTTCTTTTTTTTTACACTCATACATATATAAACCAAGAACTAAAACACACATATATATAGGAGAACTAAACCGCCTTAGTTGTTGTCGTTCCTTGCCGTGTTTATTTGCTTCATTTATCTTTTGTTGTTGCCGACATTCTTTTATGGTTTTAGCTACTGCCATTTCATTAATTTGTTTGCTGCCATACACGTTGATTTGCTACCATATTTCCAAGTGCTTCATTAGATTTCCAATCATTAAGAAGCCTTCATATGTTGCCATCTCAATTCTTCTCATCATTAGCTGCTGCGACATTTGCCTCTCTTAATTGTTAAGTATCTTTGCATTGATGACTGTGATTAAGTTTTCTTGTTGTGTTGCCACACAACTTCATCTCCATTTGCCACATATCGTTATTCATATAACTTTCCAAGTGGACATTTCCATATCCATCATTTTATTCAAGCTTTGCCGACATGAATAGAAAAGCAGGTTTGATATTCTACACTCCCCCTCAAATCTGATTTTTCATTCCAAGTCTTTCTTTGAGTTTGTTGAATATTTCTGCTTTCAATGGCTTTGTAAAAATATTTGCTAGTTGATCTTCAGTTCTACAGTAGATTAATTCCACGTTTTTGTTCTTCACTTGCTCTCGTATGAAGTGATACTTTGTATCGATGTGCTTGCTTCGGCTATGAGAGACAGGATTCTTAGCAAGCGATATTGTGGACTTGTTGTAAACATAAATTATAGTCAGTTCTTATTGTGCCAAGTTTAGCTTGTTCAAAATATTCTTTAACCATAATGCTTGGCAAGTGCACGCTTCTGCAACTATATATTCTGCTTCACATGTTGAAAGAGCCACCATTTGTTGCTTCTTTGATGACTATGAAAATGCTGCAGAGCCGATATGAAATATATATCCGGAAGTACTTTTCCGATCATTCAAGTCTCCCCGTAATCACTATCAGAATAACCAACCAACTTTGAATCTTGTGAATGTGTGTAGAACAGACCATGATCTGTTGTGCCTTTGACACATCTTAAAATTCTCTTTGCCGCAATCCAATGATCTTGTTTCGGCTTCTCTATGAATCTGCTTACTAGTCCTACAGCGTATGCTATATCTGGTCGTGTGATAGTCAGATACCTTAAACTTCCAACGATGCTTTTAAACAACGTTGGATTCACCAGCTCTCTTGTTGAATCAACACTTAATTTCATGCATGGTTCTGCTGGAGTGGCTACCGGCTTACAATCTTCCATTCTAAATTTTCTTAGAATTTGCTCTGCATACTTCTTTTGAGATATAAATATTTCATCTTTCATTTGCTTCACTTCGACTCCAAGGAAATATGGCATTTCTCCTATATCTGTCATTTCGAATTCTTTAATCATAGCTTTCTTAAAATCATTAAACATACCCGAATTGTTTCCCATGAAAATTATGTCGTCCACATATAAGCACATGATCATGATATCACTGTTTTCATTTTTTCTCGTATATAAGGCATGTTCGTACGAACTCTTCATGAACCCATTTCTCTAAAAGTATTCATCTATTCTCGTGTTCCATGCTCTTGGAGCTTGCTTTAATCCGTACAAGGCTTTCTTCAATCGATAGACTTTGTCTTTATGCCCTTTTTTAGTATATCCAGGTGGTTGTTCAATATAAAATTCTTCTTTTTGGTAGCTATTAAGAAATGCTGACTTCACATTCATCTGATAAATCTTCTATTTGTTTTGTGCTGTAACTGCTGTGAGAAGTCTGATAGTCTCGATCCTTTCCACTGGAACAAATACTTTATCATACTCTATTCCTTGTCTTTGTTTGTAACCTTTGACAACTAGTCTCACTTTGTATTTTTCCACTTTTCCTTCCTTGTTGGTCTTCGTCTTGTACACCCACTTGACTCCAATTGGGTTGTGACCTTCTGGTCGATTTGTTAGCTCCCAGGTATCATTTTTTTATTGATGCAATTTCTTCATCCATAACATTCTTCCACTTGTCATCTTTAATTGCTCCTTCGTATGTTATTGGATCACTGTTTACAAGTAAGCAGAAAAGTGAAACATTTTGTAATTCAAAATCGTTGTACCTTTCTGGTATTATTCTTTCTCTCGTAGATCTTCGGACTTCAGGTTTAAGATTTCCCGTTCTGCTGCTATCACTGCTACTACCGGTTTGATGGTGTTGATGCAACTGGATTTCGTTGAGGACCTTGATTATCATCTTGTTCATCTTGATCAATCATATTATCGTCATCTTTATCTTCATGACAAAATAGTCCTTCAACTTTCTTTTCTTCTTTGCTCCACCTCCAGTGATCTACTTTATCAAACTCAACATCTCTTGAAATGATTACCTTCTTTATGAGAGGATTGTATAGTCTGTAGGCTTTGCTTCTTTCATCGTAGCTAATGAAGATACATTTCTTTCCTCTGTCATCGACCTTCTTTCTGGTCTGTTCAGGAACATGGACATATGCGATGCACCCAAAATTTTGAGGTGTCCAACTTTTGGTTTTTGACCGTTTCACGCTTTATTTGGCGTCATATACTTAACACTTTTGGTTGGATATCGATTTAACAGGTAGACTGCAAAACGAACAGCTTTGGCCCAAAAATTCCTTGGTAAGTGCTTCCCTTTTATCATGCTCCTTGCCATGTCAAGGATTGTGCAATTCTTTCTTACAGCAACTCCATTTTGTTGAGGTGTGTATCTAACCGTCAGCTGATGGATGATGTCACGCTCTTTGCAAAAATCTTTAAATAACTTTACGATATACTTGCCTCCTCTATCAGATCCGAGTATCTTTAAGTATTGGCCGTTTTGCTTTTCCACCATTGCTTTGAATTCTTTGAACTTATCTAATGCTTCCGATTTTTGTTTAAGAACATATACCTAATATTTTTTGCTATAATTATCAATAAAAGTTAGGTAGTACTTGTTTCCTCCAAGTGAAGGTATGTTAAAAGGGCCAGCAATATCTATGTGCACAATCTCCAATTGTCTTCGGGCTCACCAAGATCTACCAACTTCAAAATTTTGTCTGTGTTGTTTTCCTTTAATACAAGCTTCACACAATTGATCTAGAGGATTTATCTTTGGTAGTCTTTTCACCATATTTACTTTTGATAACAGCTTCAGGCTCGAAAATTTCAGATGCTCATATCGTAAATGCTATAACCATGAATCATATTTAATTGCAGTCTTCATTCACTTGACTTCTCATGACTCGATGTCAATAGTAAAAAGACGATTTTGAGTCATATCAACTTGGGCAATCAATTCTCCATCTTTATTTGTAATGGCAAGTGAGCGATTCTTCATCAACACCTTATATTATTTTTCTAGAAGTTGACTAAGGCTGATGATGTTTTTCAAAGCTAGTACATAATAAACATCTGAGATGTATTTTTTTTCACCATTTTTTTGAGTAATCATGACTTCACTTTTGCCTTTGACTTCTGCATGCGAGTCGTCACCAAATGTTACTCAACCATGGATCGTTTCATCTAACTTCACGAATAGCTCCTTTCGGCCACACATATGATTGCTGGCACAATTGCCAAGGTACCAAATATTTTTCTTGAATTCTCCATTTCTTTTGTAAGTAAGGAATACATGAGATTTTTCAACTTTTTCTTCTTCAGCTGTTGCTACATTATTTCTTTCTTCCTGCTTAGGAGCTGATCTACACTCGTAATTACAGTGACCATATTTGTTGTAGTTATAACATTGTACCTAAGATTTATTTCTCTGTTGATATCTGCTTCGACCTTGACCTCGGCCTCTAAATCCTCGTCCACTGCTTGATGTCTGAAAATTTTCACTTATTTAAGCGGTCTCATATGATTGATCACCGCATCTTTGTGCTCCTCGTCCGCTTCTGTATCTTCCACGAAAACCACTACGATTTCCTCGGCCTCTTGTGTAGCTGTTGCTAGCTTTTCCTTCATTGACGTTTATCTTGCTTTATAAAGCTTGCTCCAAATTTCTAAAATCTTAATTTTGCTTCATTTTATGCTCATGAGCTTGAAGTGAACCCACAAGCTCATCGATCGATATCTAGGACAAATCTTTCGATTCTTCTATTGCGACAACCACATAGTCGAATTTTCGCGTTAACGACCGCAAAACCTTTTCCATCACTTTGACTTCGTCAAACGATTCACCATTTCTTTTTATTTTGTTTACGACTGTTTTTACACGACTAATATAATCATATATGCTTTTCTTGTTTTTTATTTTTAACATTTCAAATTCTACTCTAAGCGTTTGTAAACGTACTTTTTTTGTTTTTTCGGCACCTTGAAGAGATTTTTGTAAAATCTCCCACGCTTGTTTTGTGGTCTTTGCATCAGAATTTTTTTTATATGTAGATTCATCTACTCCTTGAAAAATAAAGAACAACGCTTTCTTATCCTTATTGCGAGATTCTTTTAATGCTCTTTTCTCTTCATTCGACAAGGTTGCTTCTACTGCTGCATTTCGAGTTCGACATAGCCTTCTTCGACGATATCCCAACAATCATGAGAACCGAGTAACGCCTTCATTTGGATACTCCAGTTGTCATAATTCCCCTTTGTCAATCTCTGGATTTGTGGTTGAATCATGTTGGCCATCTTCACTATTGTGTAAATTCGAACTAAGCTCTGATTCCACTTGTTGGAAGCGTAGATGGGCACTTAATAAACTTTATAACTCACGATATTATTAATACGAACTAAATTCTAGTACAACATGAACACTAGCTTCGGCTAGTTTACAAACACCACTAATAAAAGTTTTGCTAAGCTTCACTCTTTTCTAGCTTTTCCAAGCTTCACTCTTTCTTTCTTTTTTCTTACACTCATACATATATAGACTAAGAACTAAAACACATATATATAGGAGAACTAAACCGCCTTAGTTGTTGCCTTTCTTTGCCGTGTTTATCTGCTTCATTTATCTTTTGTTGTTGCTGACATTCTTTTATGGATTTAGCTACTGCCATTTCATTAATTTGTTTGTTGCCATACACGTTGATTTGCTACCATATTTCCAAGTGCTTCATTAGATTTCCAATCATTAAGAAGCCTTCATATGTTGCCACCTCAATTCTTCTCATCATTAGCTGCTGCCACGTTTGCCTCTCTTAATTGTTAAGCATCTTTGTATTGATGACGTGATTAAGTTTTCTTGTTGTGTTGCCACACAACTTCATCTCCGTTTGCCACATATCGTTATTCATATAACTCTCCAAGTGGACATTTCCATATCCATCATTTTATTCAAGGTTTGCCGACATGAATGAAAAAGCAGGTTTGATATTCTAACATTAAAGTGGCTTGAGTTTTTTCACCACCTGAATTTGGACCAATAGAAAGTATGCTAGTTGAAAATCGTAACAGAGGACGTGAGATCGGATCCATTTAGACCTGTAAATTGCTCTGGCTGTGCTGGTTTTGGATTGTTATTAGTTCAGGTTAAAAATTTCGGATCATTTCAGACTCGATCAATTTCAGGTTAGTGTCATCGAGTTAAGTGGCTTTAGATTGTTGGTTCTTATGATCAAATCGGGTTGAGTTGGGTTTGGATTCGGATTTCCAAGTTTTTTAGTTTCAAGTCAGAATTTGCAGGTCTAAATTTATCTTATGTCTCTTGTTTTGAAGCTGAAGGGAGAATTGATAGAATATCTTTCTATAATCCTACTGGTTTTTCTGTAATCGGTTTTGTTCAGTCCAATATTACGATCCTTTGCAGATTATAATCCCACCGGTCTTTCTTCTTTCACATTGGTTACTGTTTGTAAGATAGTTTGGTTATTCTGCTTTTAATACGATCCTAATCCTAGGAGGCCATTTGCAGGATGAGTTAGAGATTACTTCAAAGGCTTTAGGACAAAGAGGAAGTTATTCTGGAACAATTGTTCATGTTAGAAACAAAGCAACAGGGGAGTTAATCGCTGAAGGTCGGCATTCGCTGTTTGGTGAACAATCTAGCAATCTCTAGTTCTATTCCAAAGTTGTGTAAGAAAAATACTTCCGAGGCACTGGTGGATGTTTACTAGTACCATTGTACTGAACTGCTTTCTTGGAAGCATATTATGTGATTTCTGAATTTATAAAGAGTTAAAGACTATGTCAAATAATTTGTGTTTCATCATTAGCCTACTTGTTATTAGAATTCAGATTATTGATGGGACTCTAAAAGGCATCGAAGAACGATGGTTACTTTAAGAAACTTAATTGCAAAAGCCGAAGGATCAACCGTCGATGTACATGCTCTCTGGCGTGGCGTGGCTTTACAACGAAACATCCACACTGAGGTGGTGGACATTGAAGACTGAAGCCTAGGCCGAAGGAAGAAAGAGAGCCAGTCCATTTATATGAGAGGAGAGAGTTCCCTTATCCTGTTGATGCAATGGAAGACTTTGTTGCTAAGGGAGGCATGATTGAAACTACGATCAGTCCAAAAGGGATCGTTGAAACGGATAGATATTCGTTTAATTATCAGAAATAGATGCAGAACATGAAGCTCGAGCAGTATGCAATGTAGATGTGGCCGAGGATGAGGAATGAGTTGGTTTTGGAGCTTCAGGAGAAAGGGTATGACGATGAGGGAGTCATTTTCTGCTGTTAATATGCGAAAGGATTTTGGATGTGTTCAAACCCTTCCGGGGTGGCATTTGCAATGTAATTTTAGGTTTGCTGAACACTTCCCTTCCACAGTAGGAAAAGGAATTTCTTGGACCAACCCTTGACTCGGTCATGAACTCTATCCACAGCGTGAATTTAGGGTGCGACATTTTAATTTAAGGTTAAGAAAAGGACGCAACTTAAAATGATAGTACAAACCGAAATGTTATACTTTTGATAATATTTTAGGTTTTGTGTTTTCATGACAAATTTTGAAATTTGTAATAAAATTACAAATCAAGTCTTTTCAAAAAATTACCAACCTAAAGTATTTTTTAACATTTTAATTGTGCCACTTTTTAACCTTAAATTAAACTATCGTACCCTATCCACAACTTTAAACGTTTTGGCTTCCTTTCTCCCATCATGTTGGTAGAAATCAATGAATTTCACAAATTCCACGTCTATTGATTGAACTTCAATTTCACAAATTTACACTCGCAATTTAAATTTTATGTGCGGTAATTCTCTAAAATTCAGAACGTTAAAATTTAAACCTTTAACGAGTGTTTTATTCGTTAAATTAATTTATAGTTGATAAAATAAACCAGAACCACTACTAATAAGCACCAATAAAAAATATTATTTTTCTAAATTTAAGTATTTTTTTTATAAGCATTAACCTGCCGCATTGACTGTTTTGTTCGTATTGCTTAAGAAGAGTAAACAGTAGGACCTTAACGTATAATAAAATTTGAAACCCCTTCATTTAATACATAATTATTGTTGCATGGAAAGAAGAAGGTAAATTTTTCCTCGGTGATATTGAATGTCTAACAGAACAATGCAGTATTTCAACTTATTTAAATGCTTTCTCTACACATTCATTTGGATTGGTTTCCCGACATTGCTTGTTGGCTTAGCCAAACAAAATTTTAAGTTCGCCAACCCTGG
The DNA here is from genome assembly GCA_019671005.1 of Hibiscus mutabilis. Taxonomy (NCBI): domain Eukaryota; kingdom Viridiplantae; phylum Streptophyta; class Magnoliopsida; order Malvales; family Malvaceae; genus Hibiscus; species Hibiscus mutabilis. Next base: position 67,666,507 of record CM033717.1, read on the forward strand.
CTATATGAACACACTTTTTTGTATATAAAAAATCAAATATTTAATTTTCTCCATTCATGAACAACTAAATTATATATATATATATATATTCTGTCTGAAGATTCCTAATTTTAGGACAAAAAAATCATCACATAGTTTTTATTCACAATCTTATAAACTTAATAACATTTATATTTATTAGTTTATATCTATTTTTTAATACGTAGAAATGTAATTACATTCTCAAAGTAGATACTGCAATTTAAATTCATGCAAGATAAGACGACTTAACATCTTTTATCACTCGACCAATTGAAAGGTTTTTTTTCTTCGATAAATTGTATGAATTGTTGTCGTTATCGACCCCTAACCCTAAGAAAGCTTTAACTTTCACAAACAAACTCCACTATACATTGAGAGAGAGAGAGAGGTAAATCCATGAAAGGAATCTCTCAACTAAAAATATTTTGTTGGGTTAACCATTCTTTGCATCCATCTTCTTCTACCCACCATTTCCACTCACTTTCCTTCTCGAAGGGTTTCATCACTTTCTTGGAAAATAATTACCCAATTAGGACCCCTTTTTTTCAATTTTTTAAAAAGTTGAAGTGACAATGATCCAGTATTCAACATATTAATCAATATACATGTTTATCTAATGTTTTTAGTTATTGAGGTGACTTGTGTCTTAGTCCAAATCTCCTCTTGCTTTCAATTTATTCCATAGAGAATGCTTTATCTAATGTTTTTAGTTATTGAGTTGTTTGATTGTATTTTTTTTACTCTTTTCTTGTATGGTTCTATTTTTATTGTTTAGTGGTTAGTTTGTGTTATTTGATGGTTTATTTTAGTTTTATAAGTTTTTATTTTGTTTTTGAAATTGTAAACTTATTGTATTTTTCTATTTATTCAATAAAATTAATATTTTTTATTAATTTCAAAATCATTGCATAGTTCATCATGTCAACAAATTTGACATGGACTCTCCAATGACATATAGCGAAATTAGCAAGTAAATATCAAATTTGAAAAAACAAATTCATAAAATTGAATCATTGTAAGAGTGAAGACTAATATTTTTTAATAGTCTTAAAAGTGATTACAAGATATTATATGTTCATACATATTTTAACCTTTTAAAAATGCACACGTCTTGTGAAACAAAACGAATTGAAATCAAATCTTTTAGAATAAATATCATCCTCTTTTCCACCGGGATCCCTCGTTAAGTTCGAGTGGCGACTATTATTTGAAACATATTACTCCCTCCGTCCCACAAATATTGTCTCTTATTGACTTTTTGAAAGTCAATTTTTTTAAACTTTGACTATAATTGTATTAAATATTTTAAATAATTATATTTTATAAGTTTCTAAAATATATTTTTTCATATTTTTATCAATAATAAATTTAAAATAATCATGAGTCAAAATTAAAAAAATTGACCCAAAATAAATTAATAAAGAACAATCTTCGTGTGACAGAAGAAATACTAATTAATCTTCTACACCTAACCCGTATTATGTGATATAATTTGGAAGCCAGCCAATCTTAATTTGATTTAAAATTTCTTATTCTATCGCAATCAGGGATAGAAGTATATTATTAAGGGAGGGGCTGTTGCCCCTCAGCAGAGAAATTTATATTTTTACCTTCGATCTTTTATATCATTTAAAAAATTAAAATAATTATGAATTTGCCTCACTTTTTAAAAATTATATCTTGCCCCGCACCCTTAAGTCTTGACTCCGCCCTTAATCATAATATTAATGATGTTGCCCGATTGCACTTAAAAAAAAAAAAACTTTAATCAATAATTTGTGAATAATATTCAAACTTTATCTTAAAAGAGAACAATTATGATGCATGATATGAATATCATATGCCCTAAGACCTATGTGATACTAACAATGATTTTAACATGAAGAATCCATCCCTTGGTTTCATTTATTGTAAAGGGAAAAAAGGCGATAATGTTGTCCTTTTAGAGTAAACTTTTGCCTACATAATATGTCTTGTTCTAATTATTTACCATCGCCGCCAAGAAAACGTATGTATGTATGTATGTATGTATGTATGTATGTATAAACTCCAATGAAATCTCAATTTTGTAGCCTAAGAATATGTTGTTATTCATACTTCACATCATATTTGAAAAAGGCTAGGGTTTGGTTATAGATGCTTATAAATATTACATAAAATGATATTTAATATTTTATTTTTAATAAAATTATTTAAAAAGTACATTAATTACTTTATTTACTTTGTAAATATTACTTTAACCGAAATTATGAGGCTTGTATTAATATTATCAAGAAATAAAGTTTTGAGTTAAAATTAGAGTAATGAATTATTTTTAAAGTTTTGATTCGTCAAATTCATTAATTTAGTTGTATGGTAAACAGAGGTTTGTAATTAGGGTGTGCATTATTCGGTTTTAACCGAATTAACCGGCCAAACCGAATTTTTTTCGGTTAATCAGTTGGTTAGTTTTAGGTAGGATCAGTTAACGATTACTAGTTTTTTTAAATTTCGGTTGTCAGTTAGTTCGGTTCGAAACCGGTTAATTAACCGAAATTATTATATATTAAATATTATATATTTACTTTTGGTCACTAAACTTTTAAAAGTTATAAAATGATCATTAATTATTTAATATATTATAAAATGATCATTAAACTTTTCTAAATTTATCAATAACTTATAATGTGCAATGACTCAATGATTATTTTGTAATAGTTCGATAAGTTTAATGATTGTTTGGTAACTTCTGAAAGTTCAGTAGCTAAAAAGATCATTTTAGAATAGCTTAGTGACCATTTATCAATGGGAAGGACTGTTGCCCCTTGACATGGGGAATATTTTTATACCTTTGACTCTTTATACTTTTTTTTTAAAAAATTGGAATAATTATGAATTTGTCCCCACCTTTTAAAAATTATATTTGTCTCACTCCTAAATCTTGGCTCCATCTTTGATCACGATATTAAGGATGTTGCCCAATTGCATAGAAAACTTTAATCAATAACTTGTGAATAATATTCAAACTTTATCTTAAAAGAGAACAATTATGATGCATGTTATAAATATCATATGCACTAACAGGGACAGAGTCAGGATTTGAAGTTGAGAGGTAAAACATAAATGTTTGAAAGTCGGGGTAAATTTATAGATAAATTAATTTAAAAAATATATATAAGAGGACAAATATGAAAAAAAATTCTTCAAGGACGGGGTGCGATTACCCCTCCTCTCCCCTACATCCCAGTCCACTAAGACCTAAGTGATACTAACAATGATTTTAACACGAATAATCGAGGGAGGGAGGTATAAGGAATTCTGAATTTGTCCCCAACTTCTAAAAATAATGTTTTGTTCACTGCTCCTAAATCCTAGCTCTGTTCAATAAGTTTAATGATTCAATGACCGAATTAACTAAACTTTTTTCGACTCGATTCAAATTTTTTGGTTTGGTTACTAATTAAAATAAAAAAATGGTTAATGAATTTTGAGTAATTTAGTTCGGTCGGTTAACCGAACCGGACTGGACGAATTCACACTAACAATGATTGAGGTGAATCCTCTAAAAAAAAATTAAGTTGTAACAACGATTGAGGTGCATCCTCAAACTCTCACTCCACAATTTGTCACTGACATAAAATCTTGGGTTTATTTTTTTACCCTAATTAATTAGCAATTAATTTAACGACTAATTCCTTAAATGGGTAAAAAGAACTAGCAGTTAGTTGTATTTCTTTTATCATTTATGGTTGATATTGTCATCTGCTTGACTTCATCGAGGGGGGTTGGAAACCTATCAACATTGTGGTTGAGATCGGGTGTACTTTACCCCAATACGGTTGGGCCAACCCCATGCTCATTTTGAAAAATGGCATCATCGTATGAACTAGCTTAGCTTCCAAATGTGTCTCTGTTTGCCACATAACTACTTTGTGTCATTCACAAGAAATCTCTCTTGCTCAAATTCATAAAAGGGTCCCTATAATAACATTTTTTTTTATTTCTCTATTTTTTTGATCAAATAACTAGATGTCACATGTTTTTTTTATTAAATAAAGATATATATATATATATATTACATCTTAAGGTAAATATCGAAAGATCTCTCGATCTTAAACCTCTTCTCAATCATGCTCGGGCCCTCCTTTAGGAGCACACAGACTTTAACATATTTCTTGTAAAACGCTCAATTAATTCAATATTCTGGGCCCTTAAGTCCAATACTTCTCTTCTTTTAGACTCGGTTTGTCCCGAAATTATTGCTTCAGTTGTAAAATATGATTTTCTTACATAATGATATTTTTTGAGTACTCTTTTTTTCTTTTAGAAAACCATCACTAAACTTCAATCTAATAATAACTATAGAGAAAGTTTTTAACAAGTCCCGTTTTTTATAAAAAAAAATAGAAATGATTAAGTAACGGTAGATGGACAGTGGACTAACTCCATCAAAACCACATAATACAAGCACCTTGTACAGAATTTGACCTTCTCCTCTATTTCTCATATTCCTCCTTTGCCTTTGCCGCCCACACCCCTTCCCTCTGAAGTATTCTTACGTTCCACCAAACTAAGAGAAAACGACTCGACAGCCGAGGCCAAAAACAGCTTTTGCCTCTTTATAAGTTGGGGTTGGTCTTCACAGCCTGATCAGTACACCAAGAAACAGCCGAACCAAGTTTTTAGAGAGAGAGAAACAACAACAACAACATTAGTTTGGGTTTGGCATTGGGTGAGAGGCAATTAATGGAGATGAAACCATGGATTCCAGTCCTAATGCTTTTAGCTTGCTTATGGTTTCCAGCTTCAGTGGAGTCCATGGTTCGCCACTACAAGTTCAATGTAAGTTCTATTTTGCTCCAACGGCTGTTATACTGCCCTCTCAAACTTTATACGATCCTTCATCATTTCCCATGGTCGAGTTCCTAGTTACTTCATGTCGTAAAAATGTGTGAAAATCTCTTGACATTCATTGTCTTCGGCAGAAGTGCTTGTTGAATCTAGGATGATACGTTTCACTGCAAGATATACTTAAGATAGTGTTTACTGCACGTCTCAAGCAAGTCTTATTTCTAACCCTCGTCCCGGTTCAACTAAATATTTTTACTCACTTTATTCACGTCCGGTTAGGTAGCTGCCTCTTTGAGGATTGCTATTTTTTTTTTACTGAGATTACTTAAACATATTTCAAATGTTCTAGCTAGATTGATTAGGGTTTTGACATGATATACAAACACATTGGTTAACCTAAAGTTGCAACTTTCTCGGTGCAAGAAGAAATGGGCAAAAAGAATAAGTTTATGCTTGTTCAAGTGCGCATATATATAATTTACTTCGCAATTAAGCGTACACCCTGTACACTTTAAGCTTCGCTTTGAAGGTATATAATACGGTCATGCTTCCCACACCAAACATTATTCAATCTCAGTGTTAGAATTTATGACATAAATTTGTCTTGATTCGGTTTGAAAAGTTCGCAATACGATTCTGCCACACATTTAGTCCATACATGACTATGTTTCTTGCATTAGAATTTGATTGAAAGTAGAAAACTTAGCCAGGGTAGATTTTTTGTTATGGAATCTTCCTTTGCAATCAAGTAATTTTTCTCCCATATCCGTCATTTTTTATTTAAACTTCACTCATTTTCATTTGCAATCCTATGTCCATTGCATGTTCATGCACGTAATGCTTTCCCATTATTATTCCTTTTTCTTCTTGTTTTTTTTAGTACTTACATTTTCAAAGTACATTCTGTATACTTAATTGCTAAGATGACCGACAGGCCAACCATATATAATCTTGTTGCAGACGACTTTGAATTTCACACAAAAAACCTACCAATAAAAGCATAATCTTTTATCTGTGGACGAAATTAAATTCCTCTTGATCTAGAAATAATCATAATAACAATTCCAATTTCAATGGATATTTGTTTGCAGGTGGTGTTGAAAAACACAACAAGAATGTGCTCAACCAAGCCTATTGTCACTGTAAACGGACGCTACCCCGGACCCACTTTAGTTGCTAGAGAGGACGACACAATTCTTGTCAAAGTGGTCAACCATGTCAAATACAATGTCTCCATCCACTGGTGAGACAAAACATTGCCTCGCCAATTCGATCATTTCATTAATTATGATGTTTTATTCACGTGACATTTTGATTTTGGGTGCGGTGAAGGCATGGGATTAGGCAAATACGTACGGGTTGGGCAGATGGACCGGCGTATATAACCCAATGCCCGATTCAACCAGGGCAAAGCTATGTGTACAACTTCACCGTCACCGGCCAACGGGGCACCCTTTGGTGGCACGCACATATTCTATGGCTGAGGGCCACCGTCCACGGTGCTATAGTTATATTGCCTAAACGCGACGTGCCCTATCCTTTCCCTAAACCTCACAAGGAAGAGGTTGTTGTCTTGGGTGAATGGTGGAAATCGGATGTTGAAGCAGTCATTAATGAAGCTTTGAAATCTGGCTTGGCCCCTAATGTCTCGGATGCTCACACCATCAATGGCCACCCGGGACCGGTCTCCGGCTGCCCTTCGAATGGTAAATACGACACTCTGCTAGATGTCATCATTCGTAACATTGTCTGATAATTTAAATAATTAACACCGTTAACTATTTCGATATGTATGTAGGGTATACGTTACCGGTAAAACCGGGGAAGACATACATGCTTCGAATCATCAATGCTGCACTAAATGAAGAGCTGTTCTTTAAAATTGCCGGCCATCAGCTCACTGTTGTCGAAGTCGATGCCACGTATGTGAAGTCCTTCAAAACAGACACCATCGTTATAGCCCCGGGGCAGACCACGAATGTCCTCGTCACGACCCACCGCGGAGGCGGAAAGTACATGGTGGCAGCCTCACCTTTCATGGACGCACCGGTTACGGTCGACAACATGACCGCCACCGCCTTCTTACATTACACAGGCTCTCTCACAAGTTCCGCCACAACCCTCACATCAACCCCTCCGAAAAACGCCACCTCAGTGGCGACAAAATTTATCAGCACGCTACGAAGCTTGAATTCCAAGCAATACCCTGCTAATGTCCCATTACAGATCGATCACTCTCTTCTTTTCACCGTTGGTCTTGGTATCAACCCTTGTCCTACATGCGTTAATGGAAGCCGTGTTGTGGCTTCCATCAACAACGTCACCTTCGTTATGCCGAAAATCTCTTTACTTCAAGCCCATTTCTTCAACATAAGCGGTGTATTCACCAGCGATTTCCCCGGAAAACCGCCGGTTCCGTTTAACTTCACCAGCACGCAAGTGACGAATTTCGCCACCAAACAAGGAACAAAGCTGTACCGACTTGCCTATAACGACACGGTTCAGCTAGTCCTGCAAGATACAGGGATGATCACCCCAGAGAATCATCCTCTTCATTTGCATGGATTCAACTTCTTTGAAGTTGGCAGAGGATTGGGGAATTTCAACCCCAAAACGGATCCTAAAAACTTCAATCTCGTTGATCCTGTTGAGAGGAACACCATTGGTGTTCCATCTGGTGGATGGACTGCCATAAGGTTCAGGGCAGATAATCCTGGTAAACCTGAATGGCTCGAACCTGAAATGATTAGAATCCAAAATTATTTGAATCCGACACGATTGAATAACTTGTGTTGTTATGCAGGGGTTTGGTTCATGCATTGCCATTTGGAAGTGCATACGACATGGGGGCTGAAGATGGCTTTTGTTGTGGACAATGGAAAAGGGCCGAATGAATCACTTCTACCACCTCCAAGTGACTTCCCCAAGTGCTGAAACTGAAAATCAAACCGAAAACACCGAGGAAAAAACGGAAAGAAACAAAAAGAACAGGAGATTTTATACAACGGCTGAAAGCTAATAACTAAGAAAAAGAGAAGAGTTGATTTTGAGCAAGCCAAGGAAGGCATGTTTTGCTCTATGTTCAATAAAAGATGGCTGAATTTGTTGTTATTATTGTTATTTTCTCTCTTAAATTTGGTTTCCTAATAACATATGGGCCTACAAATTTGAGCTGTAATGTGCTTCTATTGTCGAGGTTCCATCCCAAATCTTCATTGTAGTGGCAATTACATCGTTTGAAATGAAAATCAGTATTGTGTTCTTTATATTTGTTTCTGTTAGCCATTTTCTTCTTAAATTGAAACAACAAAGTCAAGAACTCCAAAAAGCTGTTTGTTGATTGAACATCAGTACAGTTGTACTTGTTATTGCAACATTCAAGAGGTCATCAGTTTGAGTACGATCAAACACATTTACCTCTATAAAAATTTTAAAAAAAATTATAGATAATTTAGACATTATAATATGGAAAATATTTTGATACACAAGACTTTAACTTTAGGGTTTAGAAATTTAAGTTGTGATTTAGGGTTAAAGTTTAGAGCTTAAGGTTTGGGTTTTAGATTTTATAGCTTAAATATGAAGGTTGTGTAAAAAAAATTTACACAGTATCAAAATATAACCCTAGGGTGTGCTTGGTTCACAGAATGTAAGATTACCTTTGAGAATAAAATTCCCGGAATGTAACATTACTTCATATTACTAAGAATGTTACATTGCGTTGTTTGATTTATTGGGTAGGAATGTAAGATTACTGTGTTTGGTTAGAGGTATATAAGGTTATCTGGTAATAAAATTTACTAAATTGCCCATGTTTTATATTTTCTTTTTAACATGTTAAACTTTCAATATTAAATTAAAAATATCTACACAAATTAATAGAACTATTTTTGTTACACTATCTAAAATTTGCAAAAATTATATATTTATCATATTATCAATATAATTATTATATTAACTATTCTTTAAAAGAATCCAACAAGTGGTCTCAGAAGAAAAATGGATGATGTTCATCCTAGAAGACCTGGTTCAATCACTTTGTCTATAAGGTGTGTGTATTATCAAAGGGTTAAGAATATGTATGAACATATACCCTCCCTATCTTCGTTATCACTTTTACACTATTAAAAAAACTATTTATATTTACTTACCCTAGTTATCTTCTATTAAAATATTTTTGTGAATTTTTAAATACTAAACTTTTAATATTTTCAAATTTTTAATTTTTATTATTTGTGACATGTGAAGTAAATTAAAGTAAATAATAAAATAAATCTAAAAGTTGTATAATACCGATAAGAATTTATATCATAAGTTTAACCTACTAAAATATTTTATAAGATGATAAACATAAGAATGAAATTAAAAACATCAACTCTTAACTTATTAATTTTCAAGCAACATACTATGTAACGACCCAAGCTTCGGGCTAGTGAAGCGGGTCTTGGACCCGGATTATGGGCCATGATTTTTAGGAGCTCAAGTCATGAGTATTGAAGTGTGGGCCCATTAGTTTGGAAGATGAATGTTTTTTGAATTTTAAATAGGTAGTGCATGGGTAGAAAGAGGGTTGAAGATATTTTATTGAGGAGAGGGAAGAAAAAGTGAAAAGTAAGAGAAAAATGGGAAGTTGAGAGAGTTGTGAAAGGTTAAAGCATTCAAGTTTTTTTTTTCGCCGTCATTCGAACCGCCGGGAGTGACACCGCCGGCACCATCGGGTAGAATTCATCGAGGAGCGTCCGTCGGTGGTCGCCGTTTTGCCGCCCCTGTTACTACTTGTTGGGGTGAAGTGTAGGAGATTTCGGGAGTGTTCAAATGTCGTGTTTGGTCGCGAGTCACCATGAACCGATCTCACCATTGTGCTCCTCGTCACCAGAAATGCATATCTGGAGCTCGCCACCTTATTCTGATCATCGGACGACGCTGCACGCGCTGCCAGTTGCACATGGGCGTTGTTCTGGGTAGTTGAGCCACCCAAGCTGAACCGGTCCAATTAACCAAACCGAGCCGTTTGATCTAGCCATAGTTTGACCAAGCCATCGTTTGATTCGAGTTGTTCTGACGTTGATTGGTTGACTTTGACTAGGTGTTGACTGTTGACTTTGACCGAACGACCCTACCCGAGGGTTTCTCAACGTTCTAAATCCAATGGTGCAGTCTGTTTTGCCAAATTCGAACCCGATAAGCTATTTTTACGCATTTGACCCTTCGAATTCATTAAAGTATGTGTTTAAGTGATGCTTATGGTATTAATTGGTATATAAGGATTATTCAGGATCGGATATCGGGTCAAGTTGAATATTTGAGAAGCTTGGATGATGATTTTAGCAATATCAGTTTAAGGTTAGTATACTTTGAACTCCTATTGCTTTATGAGTATCATAAATGTGACTGCCTTGCTTGTTAGTGTTTGCAAATTTGGTAGACGATGGATAAGCATGTTGTGGACTGGTATCATGAGACTCGATATATTTATGAGATGCATGCTGATGTTACGGATATGATGGGAGTAGTGGAGACTTTAGAGACCGTGTAGGATCGTTTGTGATGCTTGTGTGATATTGGATGATTGTTGATTATAGATAATCGTGATGCCTTGTTTACTTGTTTAAATAGATTGATGTATTTGATGGAAACTCTGTAAGAGATGAATAATGGTAATATTCGAATAAATGAGTATAAAGCCGATAAATAATGTAAATTTAATGAATGCATTAGTAACAAACCATAATGACTTTCATAAGCTTTAGAGATTGAATAAGCATTGTAATATTGTAAGTCGAGGAATTTGTACGAACCCGTGAATAGGGTATCGGTACGAGCTTCGATTGTACCTGTACGCGATTAGGGGTTTTATCAGTACGGGTTAACCCGGTACCGGTACTGGTAGAAATTAAAGCTTTTTAGTGAGCAGTTTCAGTATTGGTACGCGTGTGAGTACCAATACTCGAGGGTACTGTATTGATACTCATGTCCGAGTACTGATACCCGGTACGATAAATAATTTATAAGTACAAGTTAAGGATGGAAATCGATGTGAATATTAATAATCGAACTACACCTTGAATAAATGAGATAACGAGGATTAATGGAGGCAATAAATTAAATTAACTATATACTTCTCCATAATGTATTAACAATTTGATAATGTAAAATAAATGGTGTGTTGACGATTAACAACAATATAGGATCATTGGGATCGCGTTGCTTGTATGCTAGATAGGCATTTGATTGGTTGAGTCTCCTTGGTTGATAGGATCTGGATACCTAATGAGAAAGTGTTGCAACACCATGGTAGAGATGCCGAATGTACGTTCCTGAAGCTGTGTGGCACCAGGTCTCATTCGAAGATGCTCGACGAGAGATTCCGAGCATGTGTGTACGTTCTTGAAGCTATGTGGCACCGAGTCTCACCTAAAGAGTGTACGTTTCCAAAGCTATGTGGCACCGGATGTTACTCAGAGTGTGTGTTCCCGAAGCTGTGTGGTACTGGGCCTCACTCTAGATTTGTGGTATGACTTGTGTGTTTCGCTCAGATGATCCGGTGGGATCCCGAGTATGGTTAGGCCTTGTGGGCCATGTATGATGATTGCTTTGTTGAGAGCATGTGTTTAGGCGACTAGTGATAGCGCCATATGTTTATTTATCTATCCTTATTACTCGTACTAGCTTGCATGCTCATGTTTATGATTAGCATGAAGTATAATGAGTAGATGTGTAACACTGAGCTTTGTAAGCTCAGCCTTCGGAATCGTTGTTTCCGTGCGTAGGTTGATCATCTGATCATGGGATCGAGGAGCACTATCAGTACGGAATTCCAGCATGTGGAGGCTTTCAGAGTACGATACTTGTGTTTAGTGGGCTATGCATTCATAGGACCTTACGTGGTTGAGTTTGTAAATATTTCTTTTGAAATTGTATTAATCAAGTCAAATATTTAAATATTTTAAATAAATGTGGAGCTCCTTTGCAATGATTTAAATGATTTATCTATATTTTCAACTGTCGACTTTAAATGCTTTTGAGAAATAACTTATTTGGACTAAACCCAATTTGAAGAATTTCATGGTTATGGTTTGGGCTTGAGGCCTCCAACATATAACCTATAAACATCATAAATATAATATTAATAAAATATATTAAATATTAAAAATAATATTTAAATATGTGTAACACCATTTAAATATTAAATTATTATTGAATAAAAATATTTAATTAATTTACACCACACATATTTAATCGTTAATTAAATTCAACAAAGGATCTATATGAACAAAATTCATTAACTTAGGGGCAATGTGGTTCAAATGGGAGGGAATTGGCAAATACCTAAGAAATCCAAGGGAATCTCATTCCCACCATTTAATGAAAAAACGCTACTGTTGAAAATACAAAATTACCTCTTAGAGGAAATACTCTTCAACTAAACGTGGATATGTAATTTAAAAAAAAATAATTCTCCTAAGTAATTCTTTTTCACAAACCAAATGTCTCATTATAATATTTATTGTACAAAGAAAAACTTCATACGTTTCGGATTGGGCCTTAGAAGTCCCCAAACTGGCATGGTATTTGAGAAAAAAGAAAGCAGAACAGAATTAAGGATAGTTTCAAATCTCAGGACCACCATTAAAGAGAAGCCACCTTATAAATCATGTAAAGAGTAAGCCTTTGGTTAGTAAGCTTCTTTCCCCATATACTTTTTGCAAGTCTATTTTATGTTACTTGATAAATGTTAATTTTTTTTATATTTTTAACAAAAGTAATTACGTTAATAATTTCTAGAACAAATAATTAAGATTCTCGGTTGATATCCTTCTCTCTTAAGTTTGTAAATTCGAAAATCATTAGGAATAAATTTCCCTCCCATCCCCTATGCAGAAATTGGTAAAAAAAAAACAAAAGTAATTACATTTGCGTTCTAGATACATCAATATAAAGGTTTAATATATGTTTAGGCCCCTAGACTATAACTAAATTATCAGCTTGATACTTGTACACTTTCTGGGCTGTTGTGCGTGGGAGCTATTGCCTCCAAATATATCATGTAATCACAGATAGAGATGTAAAATCAGGTACTCATCGAGTTTCAAATTAGGTCAAAACAGTCTTAGTTTAAAGCGATTAATTATCGGCTTAATTCGAGTTCGGATAGACTTCGAGTCGGGTCATTCCAGATATCAAGTCAAGTTCATGTCGGGTCACGTTAGTTTTAGATCAAATTCAGATCAGGTTAATTCGGTTTCAGATGAACTTGGGGTCGGGTCAGATTAATTCACGCCAGTTTCAGATAAAATTCAATAAGTATATATATAATTATATTTAAAAATTATAAATTATAAATTATCTTTAAAAATATTAAATAACATTATACATCTTTAAAAATTACACGAATAATATTTAAAAATTTTAAAATTTAAAATCTTAATTCAGTGAGTATATATATGAATAATTTTTAAAATTTTTAAAATTTAAACCTTAATTCAATGAGTACATATATGAATAATATTTAAAATTATTAAATAACATTAAAAATATTTAAAATTTATATGAATAATCTTTTAAAAAAATTAAATTTAAAACCTTAACGCAATGAGTATATATATTATTAATTTAAAATTAGAAAAAAAACATGAATAATCTTTAAAAATTATATTAAATAACATTACAAATCTTTAAAAATTATATGAATAATATTAAAATTTTCAAAATTTAAAATCTTAGTACAATGAGTGTATATATATATATAATTCTATTAGATTAAAAAACATATGAATGATCTTTAAAAATTATTCAATAACATTACAAATATTAAAAAATTATATAAATGATATTTAAAGATTTTAAATTTTAAAATCTTAATTCAATGAGTGTGTAACTATACATATATATATATATGTGTATATATATGTATATATATAATCTTTAAAAATTATTAAATAATATTACAAATCTTAAAAGAATGTATGAATAATCTTTAAAAATTTAAAATCTTAATTCAATGAGTATATATAAAAAATATGTTAAAAATAAAAATTTAAAAAATTATATGAATAATCTTTAACATTTTTAAAATTTAGAATCTTAATTTTATGAGTATATATATACTCATTAAAAATTATTAAGTAACATTACAAATCTTTAAAATATTATATTAATAATTTTTAAAAGATTAAAATTTAAAATCTTAGTTCACTAAGTATATATAAAATTATATTGAAAATTTTAAAAATTATATTATAAACTATTAAATAACATTACAAATATGTAAAAGAAAATATCTTATTAGTATTTAAAAACTTTAAAACTTAAAATCTTAATTCAATGATTATATATATAATTATATTAAAAAATTTAAAATTTATATGAATAATCTTTTAAATTTTAAAATCTTAACTCAATCATATACCAAGAATTTTTTAATCCAAGACATTTGTAAACATCCGGTAATTAAACAAAATATTCTCACCAAATACTACACCATTTCCTTTTCTCAATTTATTGATATTATTTGTTCATTAATGTTTTTGATTGCTTCTTAATGGATTTTTTATTTGGTTTTTGAATTTATTGATTGGTCTACTTACTTTTTGTTTTATGTATTCTAGTTATTTTATTTAACTTTGACACTTTGTAGGTCGCTCTTGATTCAGAGAACTGGGATAATGTAAGATCGGGTCGAATCTCGGGTTGTTTTAAGTCGGCTTGTATCAGATATTTATCAGGTTAATTTTGATCACATTATCGGGTTTAATTCGAATTCGGTTATTCTTAAGTCGAGTTTGGGTCCAACTCAAGTTCGGGTTAACATCATGTCGAACAGGGACAAACGCATAATTGTATGTTAGGGGAGGCGAACCTATAAAATTTTAAGGCTGACGAACTTATAAAATTTTAGGGGGCAAAAATAAATTTTTAATGGAAAATACATAGAAAATTTCTTAAAAAGTTTTTTAAATCATATATTAATTTTAAATTTTTATGGTACGCCTGCCCCCTCTGAGTCCATCCCATATGTCGAACTCAGCTGAGCTGAAGTCATTATTACTTCAAGTCACAACAAATTCAGAGGTCGACTTCAATTGAATTTTCAAGTCAGGCCAATTTTTCACACCCCTAATCACAGCCAAGTGTAGAAGTAGTTACAAAATTCCTATCATTTTGCATGCAATTCTCAGTCGCGAGAAATTAATAAAAATAAGCTTAAATTATTAAAACTAAACCCTAAAAACTAAACTATAAACTCTAAACCATAAATTCTAAACACTACAACTCAAACCCTAAACTAAACTTCTAACCCCTAAAATTAAACGGTTTTTGTAAACTAAAATTTACACGGTCGGTGTATTAAAGTTTTTTTCTAAAAGTAACTGAAAAAAACAAAATTAGACAAATGAGGCTTAGTGTTATTAATTATTATTATTATGGTTGTTATCATTGTCTTTTAGAGTCGGATAATAGTTTGCAGTCCACTCTATTTTTGAAATTCTAAGACGGTATAGAAGTAATCAATATGGAAAGCTCGAAAATGGGGAAAACCAGCGGCGAGGCCGAGCTGCTTGAATTCATCTTCAGTCCTATGCTTGCCCTTGGCCCTGTAAATGGTCATCACGAAAATGTCGCCTTCGAGGAGTGCCCGTGTCCGATGACTGTCGTCCGATTCATTCGGTAAAACCGGCTCACATGCGATCAGTTTCCCTCCTGCAGGGAGTGCCTTGCAACAGTTCTTCATTATCGCCTTACATTCATCATCAGTCCATGTTGTCAACACCCACTGCAACACCAAATTAATGCCATCACCTTCCTTAAATAACACTTTCTTCATTTTACCAAAAAAAATCAAATTATTTAAAAAATATCAAAATTTGAAATTGAATTCATGTAGTTTAATTTAACATAATTTTACCCCTCTACTATAAAGGGATTAAATCAGAATTTGAGGTTTACATAATAATCCTAAAGTCATATTGCGGGCATGTAAAATGGCCTTTAAAGTTTGGGCTTAAAGACCAAACTAGCACCCTACATCTTAATTTTGTCAAGCTAGTACCTAAAATTCTATATTTTCAGAACTAACATTATTACAGTAAGCTCGCCGTTCATGTATAACAAATTTTAAAAATATATTAATTTTTTATTAAGACGACCACTGTTTTAATAAAAAATAATATGTATTATGCGGCGAATTTTAATAAAAAATATATATTTTAAACTCGTCGTGCATGTACGGCGAGATCAATATAATAATAATAATAATAATAATAATAATAATTTTAGAAATATAAAATTTTGAGCGCTAATTTAGTAATATTAGGATGTAGGGTGCTACTTTGGTCTTTAACACTAAAGTTTGTTAAAAAAAATGGCCTTTAAAGCTACCTAGAGTCACCAATTCGGTATTATTATATAAAAAATATTTTTTAAATAGTTATTTACTAAAATGACTCACAATCAATATTATTTAAAAAAATGACCCTTAAATCGTTTACCTAAGCCGAATTCACTTTTTACAAAAAAATGAATTTTATATTAAAAAAGTGAAAATTAATTTTTTTTCTTTTTTACTAATTTACTCAACACGGAACTCACGTTTATAAAAAATGAGTCGTTTTCTGTAAAAAATAAATTCCACTTATGTAGACGATTTAGAGATTATTTTTCTAAATAAACATAGGTTGAAGTCATTTTTCGTCAATAACTATTTAAAAAGATTTTTTCATATAATTAAGTCTCAATACCCACCAATACGCTGACGACAGTGACATAAAGTATACGTGTCGTAAATGACACACTGATCGAGAAGCGTCCTCGACCAGCGGATTTCACAACCACTAATAATAAACAATATATGTGATTTTATGATAAAAAAATATGTGATTTGAAGTTTCAAGATTTCTGATTGTCTTGGGAATACAAATAATATTTGTATGCTAATTTGGGGCAAACTCCAAAATAGCACATTTCACGTTAAAAAAAGCCACATTTGAAAAAAAATATTTCTCAAAATAGAATCAGAAAAAAAATATTTTCGAACATAGAACACATTCTATAAACTTGGTTTTCTTTTTTAGTGATTTTTAATGTAAGTAATAAAATGTTTTAAGTGTTAAAGAGAAAAAATTCAAATGTGACGAGTTTTATTAAAAAATATTAAAAATATATAACTTGCCATACAAGTTTTGCGAGATCACCGTAAGGTTGTTATGTTGTAAAATAATTTTCATGTACTATTTTGAAAATTAACGTTTTAAAATGTACTATTTTGGGGAATGTCCCTACTAATTTACATGGATAGAGTTTGAATATATACTTATTATTTTTAAATTGTGATTGATTTGAATTCGTCAAAAGTTTTAATATATATTATTTATTTAAAATTATATAAGTTCTTTAACACTAAGTAAACATATGAATAAGTTTCAGCATATTTATAAATAACTATTTTTTTTTACTAATAACAAAAAATCATTTATGAATAATAAGTAAAGAAACATGTAACTTGACATACAACGAATTCTCCTTCGCTATAGCAAAGGCCAGTTTGTTAAATAAACTTTAACATGCAGTATATCCTAATAATTAAAAAAAAAAAAGCATATGCATCCAATGATTTTTTATTGATAAGAATAGTACTTTTTGGTTTGATTAACATGGACATTTTAAAATATTTAATTAATACTAAAATCCCAACACGCTCAATAAAAAAATAGTACAATTTTTAAATCATGATCTTTTAGCAAGGACCACTCATTAGATCAATAATTAGTTACTTTCAATCCTTAATATTTGATAGTAAAAAATAAATCATTATTATAACGTTATAAATATATTTTTTATTATTAATTTTAACTTTAATTGCATACTTTCTTTCAACCGGACACATTAAAAATATACTTTTAAAAATTGTTTATAAAAAATTAATTAATAAATCAACATAGTAAAAGATTTGTATATAAACCATAAGTCTCGTGTTTAATCCTTAAGAAATATTTTTAATTGTTTTATACAAAGATTAAAAAAGGTTTATAATAACACAAATTACCCTTCAGTATTGAAATACTTAAGTAATTTTATAATGTTAACGTAATACTAATTCAATTAATTGTTATTAAATGAATATAAACTTAAAATTATTTAATTTATCGAGATCTATTAATTGACTTAGTAGCTAATGATACTTATTTTGCCCTCAACATGAGAATATAATACTTTTCAATTTAATCAAAATAAATTGTTTTATTATACGGAGTATACATTTTTAATGAGTTAATAGAGCCGGTTCCATTTGTTTTCTTTATTTGAATTAAGAGTAAGTTTCATTAAGGCTAAAAAATGATACAACTTAAAATATTAAAAAAACACAATATAAAATATTACCACAAAAATATTATATTTCTCGTAACATTTTAGATTACGCTAATTTTTTAACTTTCAATTAGACTGATGTATCCTAAGTTTTGTTGGGACGAATATTCCTAAATGTATTATAAAAAGATAAGTTAGGTTGGAATCCATGTGACCAACTTATTGAAATGTGAGAATCATTAAACAAAAGAATAAAATCAGACTCACCTTCATGAAGATTGCATCACCGGTTGGAATGGAATCAAACATGTCGCCTCCAACGTGGGTAACCCCTACAACAGTCCCATGGGCCATGGCCATCACTCAACAAAATCAATGCCATATTAAACCACACCATTCAACACCCCCCAAATTAAATATACTTATGTAATATGTCAATCAAACGTAACTAACCGATTTAGAGTTTAAACAATATTAACAATATTAGTTGTTTCTGTTTTTGTTTTTTTTTTCATCCTCGTTTGGAATCATTTTAATTTAAAGTTTAATATTTTTATAGTTGAATACTTTTATAATTATTTATATTTAAATATGATTTTTTAGTAGTAATTACTACGAGTGATTCGGTGAAAAAGAAGAATATGTTTATTTTAGAACACATGAATTCAAAAAATGTTAAGCGGAAGATATGTGTGCCTTATCAAAGGATAAAAAAATATGAACATACATTATATTATAATTTCAAACCAGATGCTATACAATTAAATTATTTAGATTCATATATGATTTAATAAGATGTTAGATTTTTTAAATAAGAATATGGTAAGGCTTTATTATCCAAATATTTATTTTTAAATATCAATTATTAAAAACATTAATTTCCGATCTGTCACTCATTAAATATCAAGTAAAGCAGTATTTTTATGTATTTTGGGTGCTAGGTTTGAATGAGTTCTATTAAAAACTCATTAAAAAAAGAAAAAAAAAACTCTGTGAACTCATCATAAGTTTCATAAAACCCATTAGAAAAATACAAAAAATTCATCATATTAGACTATTAGTGAGACGAGTTTCAAAAATAGTTGTTAGATTGAAATTATTATTTTTTGGTGTGAAATCCGTAATTAATATTGAAAAAACCGAAATTTTGGGTAATATTGTCCTATTGTAATGGATCAGGAATAATAAACTAAAGAAAAATAAATATCAGTTGCAAATACCAAAAAGAATTGGATTTGGATGGATTTAAATTTAGGTTAAATGAGTACGAATTAGATCAAATTATTTATTGAATTCTGATTAGCAAAATGAAAAATGGTGAAAAAAAGAGAGGAAAAGTCTGACCCGGAATGCTGGGGGCTTTGGCGACGACCTCAGGCAAATCAAAATTGACTCCTTCAACAACATGAGGATGTTTCTGCAGAATCATTCTGAGGCAATCCCCTGCACTGCCTCCCACATCGACCAATCTCTTCACGCCTTCGAACCCGTTATAGCTGTTCAATATAGCTCTCATGAACGGCACCGAAACTCCCGACATCGCCTTTTGCATCAGCTCGTTCATTTCCGGTTTCTTCCCATAATAGCTATAAGCTCCTTCTCCGTTCGCCTTCACGAACGGCTCCGATGTCGGATCCAACACCGCTTCGTGCACCAACGGCCACGCTCTCACCAAAGCATCCTAAAACATTTATTAATCACAGACCACGCTGTAATCAATTTAATTTGAACAAATCTACGGTTGAAAATGGGAATGAAAATTGGGATTAGGCTTACCTGGTGGTGCTGGAGCACGTACGGTGCGTAAGACAGACCTTCAGCGTCGGTTACAAGTGTTTTCCCGACGTCAGTGAGGGAGTATTTTCTTTCACTGCCGCTATCGACGTGTTCCTCGAAAACGCCGTAACTGGTGAGCATACGGAGGATACGCTGGAGGTTTTCGGGATCTCCGCCGCTGCCGGAAGGGAGTACCCGCGAGATGATCTGGGAAGCGGAGAGCGGGGTGTTGGCGCCGTCTTGCCAGATAGCGTCGGGTACGTTCAGGCGAACAACGGCGTGGAGAGACATGGGGACTCTTATCATGTTAGACAGTTCAATAATGGCTAGCCTTGCCTTGTTACTGCGCTCCGCTGCTGCCTCGCCGTTCTCCATTATGGGTTCTGCTGCCGCTGGTTCGATGAATGGGATAGGAGGTTTGAGATTTGGGATTTGGCTGTTGTGAAGTGGGTACAGAGAGAGAAGATTACGGCTATCAAAGATCTTTATATCACACAAAAGTACATAAAATATATCAATTTTTTTATTCAGATATTTAAAATATTTTTTTATCAAAATAAATATTTAAAGTACACTATTTTTATTTAAATATTTAAAATATTTTTTCACTACAGTAGATAATTAGTACGTTATTGAGTTAAAATATATGTTTAAAATATTTTTTAATTAATGTTACGTGTAAATTTTTAAAAAGTTAGATATAAAAATATATATTTGAATATATATTTTAATAAAAAATAATTTAAATATTTATTTTAATTAAAAATATAATTTAAATGTTTATTTTAATTAAAAAGTATTTTAAGTATTTAAATTTAAAATATAATATATTTGAAGTACTTATTTATAATATAAGTCTAAGAAATAATTATTTTAAACTACATTTAAATTGAAGAAATTGTTTCATAAAAGGTACGCTAAAATTGTACAAAAACTTATTAAGATAAATATGATCAAATATGATACCGAACAGACAGGGAACACGTTACCAATTAGGGTAAATGACACACATGACCATCTAATTATGAGTATGATTTTATTTTGATCATTGATCTTTTATTTTTGTTAGCTAAACTACTCAACTGTTTAAATAAAATCGATTGTCGTTAAAATTTAACGAAGAGGTGATGTGACAGTTAAAAAAGACTTGTATAATTATATATTTGGTCAATATTACTTACATATTATATCAATTTGGTTATTATTTTAATTTAATTTAATAAATTTAATCATCGGATCAAATGGTAATACATGTCATCATCTTATTAAAGAATTTATTATA
The DNA here is from genome assembly GCA_019671005.1 of Hibiscus mutabilis. NCBI lineage: Eukaryota > Viridiplantae > Streptophyta > Magnoliopsida > Malvales > Malvaceae > Hibiscus > Hibiscus mutabilis. Next base: position 67,687,721 of record CM033717.1, read on the forward strand.
AAATTATTTATTTAATTTAAATAATTTTTTCCTCTAATTAAATAGTAACACATGTTATGATCTGATTGGTGTAAAATAATTTCCGACACAAAAACTCAAACAATTGTAAAGGCCGGGAATTGAACTTGCAACTAACAAAGGAGGATACGTGTATGTAAGGATACCTATGAGATCTGGGTTCAAATCCTTCCACTTCCATTTTCTCTCTTTAATTTCACAAACAATATAACATTAAATAAAAGGGTAAATTACTTGGGTGACCATCTAATTATTGAAATTGACTTGTTTTAACCATCGAATTATAAAAATTCAAAATTCGACCATTAAACTATTTAATTGAACCTATTTTGACCACCAACCGTTAAAATCTAATGAAATGGTGGCGTGGTTGTTAATAAAAATCTGTGTAACTACACAATTGGTCCCTAATAGTTACATATCATATCAATTTGATCATAATTTTAATTTAATAAATAAAATTAATCAACCAATCGGGTGATAATCTCTTCCCCCGATCAAATGGAGCTGCAAGATCAAATCAATACCCCAAGACACAAACTGTCTGCAACCACACTAAAATACTCAACAAAAACAAAAGGATGCAACACATATCTCACTATATTTCAATACTATAATAGATGCACATTCGAATAGACGTACAATACACGTTTGATTATTACTAATAATTTAATATCATTATAAAATATAGTTTAAGTATTATAATTACACAATAATTTAATATTAATATAAAAATAATTTTAAAATTTCTTATATGTTTTTTTCGGTTAACCGTTTAGCGAAAAATTGAAACTGGTCCCGTTCCGTTTAACCGCTAATTTTACCGGCACGGTTACCGTACCGTTTCAACTATTTTTTACCGGTACGGTTACCTACCATTTAGTATGGTTTTTTCAATTTTTCGGTATGGTACTTCGATTTGGGTTTTTATGAACACCCCTACTATGTGTCTATTTTATTTTCTTACCAGAATTTTATAGAAAATTTAGACATTTTATCGAAAATTTTCATAGCCACGATTTTTTTCCTTTTATTTAAATATTAAACTAATATGAAATAAAATTACTTAATAAATTTACGTCACTTAAATATTATACAAATGATCCAAATTAAGAAAACTCATTACTTCAAGGAAATTGTTCAAAGTGGCCGAAATTGACAAATACCTAAAGAAATAGTGAGAATCACATTCTCGAAATGTTGACAAAAAACGATACTGTTAATAATATTTTTTTTCAAATTAATAAAAATAAAAACAAACCAAAACATAGAAATAAAATTTCGAGAACAATTATTACCGCTGCTAATAAATTTTTCCACGGACTAAATTAGTGGGTATCAACTTGCGACAACTCTCTTTGCCTTCAATGTTTCCTGCTACCAGCAAATCTTTTCTCCACCTTACGCCATGTTTTTGTGGTGGCTCTCTTCTTTTTTTCCCCTCTACTTTGAGTGTATGTGTCCTAGTTGTCTCGGGTCTTCAGATGCCTCAGCTTTGTTTGTTTTGAGGTTTTAACCCTCTGATGTATGATCTTTCTTCTTTATGAACGAATCTCATATTCGATAAAAATAATATGAGTTTAAGGTACTTGAAACCACATTGTGTCAAATATGTAACAACCATGGCGGTCGAAATAAGATTTATTGGGATCTAAATAATATATTTATTTGAATTTTACTGATCTTATATTAATAGAAAAATGTCAAAATAAGTTAACAAAGGTCAAGAAGCAATTTAACCTTTGCTTGGTGGGTCTTTATGAGAGTTTTGGAACTAAGGGTGGTAATAAAACATCATTGTTGTGGGTTGAAATTCAAGGGTCTTATGACTAAAATAGACACAAAAAAATGTCTCTTACTTGTGCTATTTTCCCTGTTAAAAAAATAAACATTAAATTCTAACCCTACATTTTAAATCTTAAATCCTAAATCTTATACTTACACTTTACAAAATACATCTTATACCCAATATTCCAAACCCTAACCCTAAATTATAACTCTAAATTTGTTAATAATAGACCTGCAATAATTTTAACTGCCTCTTCATTACCTGTTTTCTATTTTGTCCTCTATTGTCCCATGAATCAAGGGAAGCAAGGGAGAAAGAAATGGCAGAGAAATTGAAGGATCTAAGATAAGCTATCCACCAAAGAGAAATTTTCTACAAACAATTGTAATCCTCTGACCTCTATTTTACAATTTTTTTCCTTTTTGATTTTCATAATGTTCGAAGTTGAATTCTTCACTCATTTCCTTTTCCTTGAGTCGGTATAATGGATTATTAACACCCAATTTGGTTATTCTTATTGTTTTGTTTTCTGAAGATCAATTAAAAAGCTTTTAAAAAATGAGTATTAATGCAAAGGGCATTCAACTTTTCCTCTGGAGAACGATTAGATTTTCTGGAAGTTGTTGCTATGGATTTGTAAGAAGATTCCCAGATATTTCTGGGTTTTTTATATTTGTTCTCGTTTTGTACGTATTTTCCCCATATGTTTGCTTATATTTTGTGTACTCTTCCCCTATCGTTGTTTTCTCTGCCATTTATATCCGATTTTATTTGAAAACCAAATATCCTGAATCCCATAGGTTAAAGAAACAAGGTAGTGGTGAAAGATTATCCACAGATGGCAAACTTTTGAATACATTAAACGAACCTTCACTACGACCCCAGAAAAGTGTTCGACGAAATGCTCGAAAGGAGGTCGTAGAATGGGATGGGAAATATAGAGAGGAAAAAGACGTGATTTTTGTGAGAAGTAGTGCGTCTGATAGTCTGCCTGGTAAAACTAATTTCTTGGAAGAAGGCTCGAAGCTTATATTCGATAAGATAGGAAGTTCTAGTGTGAAACATGGAGACGGTTCCCCCCAGGATGGAACTGGGACTGATCGAGCACTTGGTGATCCGAATACTGTCTTTGCTAATGAGGCATTGAAAACTCGTAGGGTGTCGGATGATACCTTTCAAGAGTCTTTAGGAACAAGTCCCAGAGATGGTGCTGGTGAGCTAGTGGTAAAAAACCCGGATGAAGCTTGCGAAGCAAGGAATAAGACTATGCAGCATGATCAGAAGAATTGTATGGATCTTGGGTTAACCCAGTTGGAAAGAAACAAAAGGCTGCAGAGTTTAATTGCAAAACGTAGAGCAAAAAAGTTGTTTAGAATGGCTATTGAGAAAACCTTGATCGGCATCCATAATGTTCCTCCTGGTCAACTTGCTTCAGTTTTGATTGCTAAAAACAACAATGGTGGTGTGTCGAGTAATCTTGATGAAGATGAATTACCAATGCCTGGTTCTGCCCCTTCCTTATTGTTGCCTAAACGGAATTCATTTGACCTACCGTATGATCCACAAGAAGAAAAAACAAACCTTACAGCAGATAGTTTTCAACAAGAATTCGTGGCTGCCAACCAAAAGGAAATGATCTTCTGCAGGCACGAAAGCTTCCGTCGCGGACCTTGGTTTCCATATCCAACCACTAAAAATCTTGATGAGGGAAGGCTTGTTGAAGGAAAGTCAGGTAAGCTCAAGCGATCCTTGTTTTATCTTTTCCTGTTAATTTAGGCTGAAGAAATGTTTTTCTATTCATAGTTTCCTATGACAGATTGTTTCAAAGCTTTGAGGTACATAATCAAATTATTAAGCCATTATTTTGTGGAAACCATTTGTAAATAGCAGAAAGAATTTCCTCAAGGCCCTGCCTAAAGCTGTGAAAGGAAAAAAAATACATAAGAAAAAGTTTTTTGACGGGACATAAGGGGAATAAACATATTCAAGACAATAATTTGATCATCCAATTGAACTCCATATCCTTTGAAACAATAATATCTTTCAGCCTGTAGTTATTTAAACAATGGAATTACTCCGAATTTAATATAGAAGTTTTATTATCATTATCTTCTTCTTCTTCTTCTTCTTATTCTTCTTCTTCTTCTTCTTATTATTATTATTATTTTTAAGTCTGCTGTTATCTAATGGAATAGTTTAACATTTTACCTTTTTATCAGATAAAGTAGGTCACCACCGGCTTAATTCCTCTGGTATAGAAAATGATATTGATATTGTTGAGCTAGAAGAACCAAATCGCAACGAGGCTATAAACTTATCCGAAGAGAAAAGGGGACAGATTATAGAAAGCCTAAACTGTAGGACTGAAATAGGAGAGAAGATGGAAAAGCCTCATGATCTGGAGCCGGGATTAGATAGTGGAAGTGAAGTCAGAATGGAGACAGATTCGATTAAAAACAATGATTCCTGCTACTCATCTTCATCCGAAAACACAGAACTGGTCTTGAATCAAACAATTAAAGCTTCCAGGATTAGTAATGATCATGTGCAAAGGGCCCTTAAACTTGCAATTCCTCCTAAGGGGAGAGCTACGAACAGACTTTCCTTTGATTCCAGCCCATCGCCATCTGAAAGGCACAGGACAGACTTTAATTCATTTTACAGTAGGCGACAGTGCCGTACCCCAACCTTTTCCATAGCTTCTGATTTGCAAGTTGAAGTCTCAGAAGTCGGTTCACCTCCATTAACAACTGATGGAACAGTTTCATCTGTTGATGGTGATTCAGTTATATATGATGGGGATGTTGACAGGGATATCAATTTCGAAAGTGAACAACTGTGTGGAGGTCCATTTAACCTGGAAAGAGAAGAGGCGAACCGAGAAAGACTAAGAGAATTACATGATATTATTGAAGAGGAATCCGTTGAAGTTGCTTCAATATCTCCATCAGAACACGAAGCCAAGAAAAATTTGAATTGCACAAGTTCACTATCTTCGAGAATGGATATAACCGAGAATGGTGCATGCCATCCAACATATATAAAATGTGAAGCTCATCAAGTTTCCAGCAGATGTAGACATGGTAACTTAGAAACATCATATGAGGTTAAAAGTACCATGGAATCTGGAAAGAAAGTTGAGGAAAGCCAACCTTCAAAGTTTATTGAAGAAGAAACTCGAACCTTAACGGAGCATAACACTAGAGATGCACCAAAAGCAGTTCGAAGCAGAGGCAATCTAAAACCTGTTCCAGATACTATAGTTGATCAAGATGCATCGGAGAACAATATATTGGAACAAAGATTACATAATTCTATTGCAAGGGCTCTAAATAGAAGATTGATGATTGAAAAAGTTTCCGTCAGCTCATTTTTATCTCCAAGGTCTGTGTTACCACAAAATTTCCTAGCAGGCGCAACTCCTATATCAGGAGTTGGGCGACGAATGAAACGGAGTCTGTCACAGTTTGTTAGAGAAGATATAGTAAGAAGCAATTTCGCATATGAACAAGCACGTGGAAATTTAACTGCATACATCCCCTACATTGCTCATGAATGGGTTGATAATTCAATAAATCAATTAACCCGTAATCGCAGTCTTGGAACATTGGAGGTCAGTATCAGAGTGTCAACATTTCATCTTCACATTTTAATACATTTAACAAATCTTGAGATCATAAATAATGTTTGAGGCACATGAATTCAAGTATAGAAACAAGTTCATAGGAATGGAGAACATGTTGCTTCGCTTTTGATGTACCTTTGCTATTTTCTTTTGTGCCTACCCTTTCCATTGTCACTCACTTGGAGCCGGGTTTGAGTGATAATCATAAATCACTTCTTCCATCATATTTTGACTAACATATTCACTTAATCTTGAAGGAAGATTGAATAATTTAATATGACATTAGAATTGATCCATTGAAATCAGATTATCCTAAAACTATGGTAAGAGAAGAGATAATTTCCAGTCCTTAAATTTTGGAAATAGATCTGTATGCTTTCTTTACTCAGTTGGCACTGAATTACAACAACAGTAGGGTACTTTTTTTCCTGATTTGGTAGTAATATATGTTTATAATTTATTGACTTATTGTTTCTAATTTATGCTTCTTATTCATGAAATGTCCTTGCAGCATATTTTCATTACAAATGAAAATTTTACACCAACTAGCTAGGCTGTAAACTGATGAGTAATAACTGCATTCCTTGTTAAACTGTAGATGGGTCCAAGGAACATCATCGAGGAAGGCAACATTCTCGTAAATATCAATAATTCAGTAGGCATTGGGAAGGAAAAAGGGAAGAGTTTGACAGCTAATGAAGGTGAATCCCTATTCTCAATCAGACCGGAAGACACCAGCGGGTCTGAAAAATCAAATGAACAAGAAGCTGATATGAATGAGATGGAAACAATTGAAAGTGATAATACAGGAATTGTTGGAAGTGCAAAAATAAAAGAGACAGCTAATGAAGGTGAATCCCTACTCTTAATCAGACCGGAAGACATCAGTGGGCCCGAAAAATCAAATGAACAAGAAGCTGATATGAACGAAACAGAAACAATGGAAACTGATTATACAAGCATTGTTGAAAGTGCAAAAGAACGAGAGGTAATGCATTAGTATGAAGTGAAACATTCATATTTTTACTTAATCTCGGGTTCTTAGAAGACAGAACAAAAGAAAAAAGAACACCAATTTAAAAATACCAAACAACTGCGAACTATTGAATCTTTTTTCCTCTGAAAGACCAAATAAAGAATGAGAATTAGATATTCTCCTATTTGCTAATTCGTTGAAGAGTTGCTTCCATAGTACTTCTAATCTATGTTACTTGGACTTGAAAGTGAGTGACAAAACAAGTGTGCATGCTTTTTTCTTTTGCATTTGGAGGTTAATACTCCTATGCTCATATCTGAATATAAGTCTGGCATCAAATACAGGTACCGTAGAAAAAAAATGAAAAGCTCGGGTAGTACAGATTCTAGTTATGTATTGCCTAAAATTAATTTCCGTCATATATGCTTCCTTCTGTTGTTTTCCTAGATGCTTAGAAAATTTCCCTACCTCCTGCATTTACAATAGTCTTAAACATGTTATTGAGCTATACTCAATGTTCAGAAAGTTTTGTTACCTATCCATCCTTTTCTTACATTGAGCTGGAACCTTCCACAGAATTCTGCAGCTGAAGTTGATCGTATTTGCAAGGCTAATGATCCCGTAGTTGATAATGCAACGAACAAAGAGATACAAAATGATGTTCTTGAAAGTGAAGGTGCACTCCAAATATTAGTTAAACTAGAGGCTGTCATTGAATCATCAAATACCACCGGGGAAACTAGTGCAGGTTCTGTTGAATATACTGAGGACGAATCCAGAAGATTAGCTGAAGCTGAAGCCAATTCTAGCCAATCAACTTCAGCAGGAGAAACTAATAGCTTGAATAACATTAAGACTGATGCAAAGATGCAAAATTTGACTGGTCAAGAAGGTGACATGGATGCATCAGAATCAGGGGAGGATGATCTCGAGGTCATTAAAAGCATCCTAAATGTTGATAGCATTACAAAGGGTATATCTATCGACCATGACATTACCGTTAAAGTATCAAAGCTAATAGAATCTGAGGTCAAGGCTGCCAAAATGATTAAATGTGACACTGGAATTGATCCATCAAAATCAGAAAGGGATAAAGCTAAATCAGATGATACTGAAACTCTGGTAAGAGAAGAGGCAATCCCAATGCTTAATTTTGGCAAAAGATTCTCATACTTATTGTTTACCTCAGTTGGCACTGAATTAAAACAACAAAACAAATTTTTTCAGTTTTTGATTTAGCCTTAATTTCTAACAGAGGTTATTGACTTATCGTTTATGTTTCTGATTCATGAAATACCCCTACCACATCCTTTTTTAACAAATGAAAATTTTAAATTGACTAGCTATGCTGTACACTGGTGAAGTACTGATCCCGTTGCTTGTTAAATTGTACAGGAACCAACAAATTCTTCAAGGAAGGCCATTAAGGAAGGCAACGTTGTCACAAGTATCAACGATTTAGCAGTCATTGGCATCAGGGGACCTGAAAACTTAAATGAACTGGAAGCTGATGTCAACAAACCAGAAGCAATTGAAAATGATTATACAAGCATTGTTGAAACAGCAAAAGAAAGAGAGGTATGCAATTAGTATAAAGTACAGCTTTCATATTTTTAATCAAACCCGGTTTTTGAGAAGACAAAGAAACAAAAGAAAATAAGATGTTATCCTATGTGCTCCTTCACTGAAGATCTTTCTCTTTAATGTTTAATCTATATTAATCAGACTCAGAACCAAATGTCAGATACAAGTATGTAGGTAGGTATGTACCCCGTATCCATATCTGAATGTGATGTGAAATGAAGAGTTTGGATAACGTATCTTCTAATTGTGTTGGTTATTAAATTGATCACATATGTTTCCTTTTGCTGTTTTACTAGCTGTTTTAAGAATTTTCATACCTACTCAATGGCCATGCAAGCTATGTTACGGATCCATCCTTTACTGACATTGAGCTGGAAGCTTTCTCAGAATTCTGCAGCTGAAGTTGATCGTATTTGCAAGCCTAATGAGTCAGTAGCTGATAATGCAACCAACAAAGAGATCAAAAACGTTGTTCTTGAACGTGAAGGTGCACTCCGAATATTACATAAACTAGAGTCTTTCATGGAACCATCAAATACCACTGGGAAAACTAGTGAAGGATCTGTTGAAGATACTGAACACACATCCAAAAGATTAGCTGAAGCTGAAGCTAATTCTGGGCTATCAACTTCAGCAGGAGAAACTAACAGCTTGAATAACATTAAAAATGGTCAAGAGATACAAAATATGAGTCATCAAGAAGGTGTGAAAGATGCATCACAATCAGGGGAAGGTAATCTCGATGCCATTGATATTGTCCCAAATGTTGATAACATTACACATGGTGCATCTATCGACCATGACATTGCTGTGAAAGCATCAAAACCAACAGAATCTGAAGTCAAGGCTACCGAAACTGATGAAAAAGATAGCACTGCAGTGGCAACATAAGGCAATACATAATATTGGCATGTATAGAAACCATCAGTGGAGGCGAACCCGCTATGCTGAACAACTTTTCACCATAAGCCGAAACTCTTTTACCTTTGAATCAATCCATCAATCATCTACGGTAAATATTGAACATCTCCATTTTAACGATATGCTAGGAATAGGATACATAAGATAGAACCGCTAAATAGTCAAATTAAAATGGCCCTATATTTAGCTTGACTGGAGAGCTTGAAGATTAGTTTTTTTTTAGTTCTATGTGCTTGTAGTTCTTCCAATTTCAACTTAAACTGTTAAGTTTGATGTTCTTTTTGTAGATATTGATGAAAAGTTAATATTCTTGAACAGTATGGTTTACTTTTTACATTTACCATTCATGATGAAAGTTATTACAATTCGTTAACATTAGGGTAAAACAAAGCTTGATTACATATAAACGATTCGTGAGCATGGTTAATTATGACAATTAAACAGATGGCTGAAAATATCGGAAGCATCCGAAGATGCCCCAAAGTACATTGTTGTGTTCTAATTTATTTCACTTGAAACAGAAGTCTTGTAAGGTTTGATTGCATTGGTTAAAGTTAGCAAGATATGTGCATCTGCAGCCTTTTTACCTTAATAGAATTGTAGCATTGAAACACCAAAAATTTCAAGTCTGTCCTGCTCCAGTGAAGCAGCATAAGAATATTTAGGGATGGCTAAAAATTCCAAAACAGATGAATTCCAACCCTCACCGATCCGTCCTAGTATAATTACAATAATGCCCCTATTCCTTTCTCAGTTCAGAAGTTTCATCATCAGTTCTTTTCCCTTTTCAACAAGGTTTACCTGCTGCAAAACTATAAAATTTATCTGCTAATTAGTCCACTGTAGCGTAAACTTTATGCAATTTTTACATGACACTATTGGTCTGCAGGTGGGAAGTTGCAGCAAGTAATTTAGTAGCATGTTAAAAAAACAACTTTTCTTTTGCTTCTGGGGAGTTTACATTTGTAGCTTCACTCTGTTGTTGCTTTCATGCAGTTTTTGGCTTTAATGTGTTTTCTGTCCACCACTCTGTTTCTTTCAAAGTTGTAGATTGTACTAGCTGATAATGGTGGATGATGTTTGCTGATGTTTCGTAACAATAAGAAAGTTCGATTCTTAATTACATGTAAGCTTTATGATTCATGTCATTTAGTTTCCTTTAGGTATCACATGCTATGCTTTCTCTTCTGTTCTTTCATCTTGCCAAGGTCCCTAATATTATTGATCTAATATCATCCAATAGTCCAAAGGTGGATGTCCTTTATATTCAGTACATTGCAATTAATGGGATATATCATTTCTTTCATGTTCATACTCTACTTGAATTTAGCTAGCCACTAAATCATAATTTGCAGGATTTTTTTTGGTTAATTTACTGATTGCATTGAGAAGAAATGCCTACATCTGAATTCTTTGGAGCTCAGTGATTATGTTTTAAGATTCTTTCTTGTATTTATTTGATGAGTGAAAAAACACATTTTGCAATTGTGATTCTTGATGGAAGAAAGGTTTGATTCATTTGTTAGGATGTATTTTTGACAATAAATTTAAAGAAAAAATTAGATTTTTTTTTGTTGGTAGCCCATTAAATTCTTTTTAGAAATTGCACTTCAGAATTCTGTGCCCTTATAAGATACATTCTTATATCGAGATTAAAACTCATACAAGATGAGACGTATGAGCATTTTTAGCCGCTACGCCAACTTAGTAGATCTCAATACTTGTAAGATATTAGTGTTCAATGATACTTATTTTTGGTACTTATAAGATATTTGAGTTAGTCTTATTCATGCAATGGCAAAATGTAATGAGGCTTGTGGCCTGAAGAGCATTGTTACTTGAAAAATTATTATTAGATCTTTTAAATTTTTTAAAAATATCACTAGAAAAAAACTTTATATGTAATTTATATCATCATAAATAAAAGATATCAAAATTATCTTACTGAAATATATATTAATTTTAACTTTTTCTTGATTTTCTATTTCAATATTATCTTTTCTTAAAAAAGTTATTTATTAGAAATTTATTAATTGGCTTAGTGGTTAAGAGTACTCATCTTGTCTTATCTTATATGAGTTTGAGTTTCGGTATGAAAATGTAATATTTCTTTATTTCAATAAAAAGATTATTTTTCAATATCTTCTCTTCTTATAGATTTTAAAATATATTTTTATAATACTTTTAAATAAAAAATATAAAGAAAACTTCATTTGCGGTGAAACTAAACTCTCCTTTTTCCTTTTGTATGGATGAAAAGATTAAAAAATTAAAAAAATCCATGATATTTAAGTCACTTTAAACTTTTACTTTTTTTCGATAAATAAAAATACTAATCAATTTACCCAAAAGAGACGCCGAGTGAGTTTATAATAAAAATTTGTGCGACATACATTTAGATTGCCTTAAAATTAAGTGTTATGATATGTTATTGAATTCACGTATTAAAAATCTTTATCCATAACTTAACAATCAGTTGGTATAATTAGAGATATACATATTTAACTATAACCGTTACATTTTACTAGTTAATTAACTGAACGATTTTGGTTAACCGAATCATTAAAAATGACGATCAATGGTTAGTCATTATTAAATTATTTATGCATATATTTTGTTCACAAAATGGTTACGTCAATCTCGATGTTCTCTTATAATATAATATAATATAATATAATATAATATAATATAATATAATATAATATTTATCAGAGAGATAATTTTAATATTCTCAAAAGAAACATTAAGCATATGAAAAAATTATAATAAGTTACAGATTAATCTGTATTCGAACCGTTAAAAATGGTTAACTGTTAACGGTTAAAGCAGTTAAGTTACAATTCAATAATCGTTATAACAATTAACCGACTGTTTAGGCTAAACGATATGTTTAACCTACCACGAACACCCCTAGGTCTAGCCATATGAGATGCTAGGTTCCTTACCCAATATTAAATGTTCGAATCTTGGCGTTATAAATAGAAAAAAAATGGATTGAGATGGTCATCTCATATTAAACCTCTGTGAAATTCGATTTAGATTAGTCGACTAATGAATCAAATATTAGTGTTTAAGAAAAAAAGCATTACCCCTAACAAATTATCAATTAGTTTAAGGATTCGAACACTGTGAAAAGTAAATTGAATTAAAAATTTAGAACATCAACCCATAATAAAAAATATCGATGATTATATAAAAATCATCATTCATATTAGGAATCGGTCGGATCAAATGAATCATTCGAACAATGAACAACTCTAGTTGAGAAGAATGAGGGGGTGTTGAGTGGTCGAGGTTTGATATTTTGAGAGGAAGACCAAAATATCCAAAAAAAAATCATGTCACTTTATTGAAATACTTGTTTTCACTATAATCCATCATTAATGATCATAATTCTTGCAGCATTTTAAGAAAAATGTTTGTTTTTGTTAAGTTCAAATTGTGTGGATTACACTGAAAGAGGAAATTCCAGAATATCAGTGTCGTTCTCAGACACATCTTCCCTGCGTCCACTTTCACCGAAAACAAACAAATACTTCAATTCACCTCTTTACCTTTTCTTTCATTTGGACCACAACGGTGACCCAATCCTTCAAAATAAAAATATCTAATAAATGAAAGTGGTTATTTAATCTAATCGAATTAATATTTTTAAAGTTAATCGAGTAAATGAGTCTTATTTTATAACTCAAATTCAATTGAGATTCTTTTTAGCTTAATTGTGTAAGAAATCTTTAATTTTTTCTTTTAAAAAATTGAATTAATTAAATTTGAGTCTTATTTTATAATAAAATCCTTCAACGCTTTTGTACCAAATTAAGTTTTTAAGCTAATAAATTGAATTAATTAAACTCTTTGAGTAATTTTAATCATCTAATCTCGATAGATTTTTTAAATATTTATTTTGATAATAGAAAAGAAATCAATCAAAGTCTACTGGGCAAAATAAAGCACTAATAAGTATAACCAGTATATAATAAACTTAGAACCTCATCTCGAAAATTAAGAAAGAACCGAGCCGAGAGAAGATTTTTGCCATACCATCCGCTATTTTATTACTTTCACGAAAAATATTCTTAAAATGTTACCCGCCAATGTAGTTGAAGCAAATGTTTCTAAAATATTTATAATTTTTTTAAAAATATTTTTTATAAGGATTTTTTAATTTTTAGGACATTTAAAGAAATTTTAAGTGAATTTTAAAAATGTCAAGTGACAACATTGTGATACGACATATTGTATTAATTAATTTAAAAAATTATTAGATTCATTGGTTAATATTGGTCAAAAGACTTACTTAATTCAATTTATTAGTTCAAGGGTTTAATTGACGCGTAAAAAAAGTTGAGGGTCCTAATTGATTTTCTTAAAGTTTAAGGGGTTCTTGCACCCTTAAACCATTTTTGAGTCGAGCTTTATGTTCATATTTAATTGTAAAAGATAGTAATTTATTTCAATTTAAACAAAATTTCCATAACTATATATATATATATATATAAGTTAATATCATCTATCAATTTTACACATCCAATTACCATGAATTATATATATAACTTAAGATACTCTACTCGAACTTAAACACTAATTAACTAATTATAAATTTTTTTGAATTATTCGAGTCTAATTTTATAACTTAAATTTTATTTAAATTTTTTTAATTAAATCAAATTTATAAAATTTCAATTTAATTTAAATTAAAACCCGACTTTTTTTTATTAGTTTTGCTCAACAACTAATAAATGCACCACGTAAGCATGCGCTTTTTCATGTTTTTTTATTATTTATTTTCTGTTTCTCTTTTACCTATAAAAATGGATGCAGGCAGTGAAGGAAGAGTGCTCAGATATTATTAGAGAGCTCTCTCCACTTCTGAGATTCTTAAAAAGATAAGATCAGATACTTTTCTACCAGGTTCCTCTTCCCTCTCTCTTTGCTCTCTCTATTTATTTTCTTTTGTTTGGCTGGTGAGAAAAATCAAATCAAATCTAAATAAACGCCTCATTTTCATTTTTCTTTTCTTTTTACCCTCCTTTGACTCTAAATCTGTGCATGCATGTTTAATCCAAACGTATTCGATTTAGTTCTAGCTTCTAACCTTGTAATCTTACACGTTTTCCGTTTTTTTATTACTTGTATTAACCTGTTAATGTTATATTTCAATCTGAAAACCAAGGTTCCGGATATATCGAGTTAGTAAGGATTCTGTTGTTTTTTTTGCACATAAAGGATTCTGTTGTTTTTCCTTCAAAATTTTGGTACTGTTTTCTGCAATTATGGTAAGTTAATTATTTATAAGCAATTATAGTAAGTGACAGATCAGCGGAGAGATATGGATAAGAATTCTCCTTAAATATTAGTGGAAAATGCTCTGTGCTTATTAATTTTGATTGGCGGAAACTGATTTTCCTGTTTTAGTTCTGAAGAAATTCAAATTTTGATTTTATATGGTATATGAAAAGTAACGTTTACTTGTAAACAATATTCAAGATTATAAAATTTTCTTTTAGCATTTTAGATCAATATACGCCCAGCATACTGAAGTGGACCAGGAAACATATATATGTATATATAATCTCGTAAAGCTCTAGTGACGTATACACAAAGATCTATGATTTTCGCTGAAATGCATTGTACTTTGTAGAGTTGTTGAATCACATTTAGTTCCATCGTGCTGTCCTTTAGAGTATTAGAAGCTAGATTAGAATTCTTCTGTTCATCGGATGAAAACTTTGTGAAGTCGGAACTTTGATATGCTATAGATCTTTTATCATTCATATTAATTCTGATTTAATACGGCATTTTTTCTTTTGCATTCTTTATGTGTAATTTATGCCATTGGCTAACTTATTTATATATCTTTTTTAATCGAAGTCAACCATCTCGTGCTGCGTTTATAAATTATGTTCATTGTAGATGTTGTGAACGTGGCTAATTGTTTGATGATTGTGTGGTAAAAAGTTATTGTTAACTCACAACATGCTTGGTCAATCCAGAAATGGCATCGGTGCATGCTAACTTCGCATCAATTGTATGCAAGAATGGCAACCATTCTGCTCCAACAAGGTTTCCATGTACAACCTTCTTACCTGGCTTTGATGTTGGTCGTGTTTCAAATGCTTGTAAGAAGGAAATATGTCCTTCTATGAGTTCAGGCCCTAAAGCCACTTTAACTTTTGATCCTCCAACAACCAACTCGGAGAAAAGCAAACAGAGGAAACATACCATAAATCCTGCTTCCCCTGATTTTGTGCCACTTCCATCATTTGAAGAATGTTTCCCAAAGAGCTCAAAGGAATGCAGGTTAATGTGTAGCTTGTTGGTTCTATTTCCTTTCCCCTTTGCTTGAAACTATTTTTTAACGCACCATCAATTTTCAGGGAAGTTGTTCATGAACAATCTGGCCATACACTCAAGGTTCCCTTTCGAAGGGTCCATTTGTCCGGAGATGTGCCGCACTTTGACACATATGACACCAGCGGTCCTCAAAATGTCAATCCACGCATTGGTAGGATGCTCAAGCTTACTTTAAGCTTCTTTCTCCTTCTCAAAGGATTTAATGTTTACTCTTTTTAACTTTGTTTTGTTTAACCAACTCCCCTCTTTTTTATTCTTGATGAATCTTGATTGTTTGTTTGGGCTTTTTATATTCTCTGATTATTTTATGTTCCTTACCATATATGGGATCTCTTGGTATTGTTAGCTTTATGGTTAAGTTAAATGCTAAGCCTTGTGCTTGACATCTTTAAACAGGACTCCCTAAATTGCGCAAGGACTGGGTCGACAGACAGGAAAAGCTGGGTGCACCAAGATACACTCAGATGTACTATGCTAAGCAGGGAATTATTACTGAGGAAATGTTATATTGTGCTACTCGTGAGAAGCTTGACCCGGAATTTGTTAGGTCAGAGGTTGCCTGTGGGAGGGCAATCATTCCTTCCAACAAAAAACACTTGGAGCTTGAGCCAATGATAGTTGGACGAAACTTCTTGGTCAAAGTAAATGCAAATATTGGAAATTCAGCTGTTGCAAGTTCTATTGAGGAGGAAGTTTACAAGGTCCAATGGGCAACAATGTGGGGTGCTGATACTGTTATGGATCTTTCAACTGGACGCCACATTCATGAAACCCGTGAATGGATCCTACGTAACTCTGCTGTGCCAGTTGGAACCGTGCCCATCTATCAAGCGCTTGAAAAAGTGAATGGAATTGCTGAAGATCTTACTTGGGAAGTCTTCAGGGACACTCTGATCGAGCAAGCTGAGCAAGGTGTAGATTACTTCACGATCCATGCTGGAGTACTGCTGCGATACATTCCCTTAACTGCAAAGCGCATGACAGGAATCGTTTCTCGCGGAGGATCTATTCATGCAAAATGGTGCTTGGCATACCACAAAGAGAACTTTGCTTATGAGCACTGGGATGACATACTTGATATCTGCAACCAATATGATGTGGCGCTTTCAATTGGGGATGGACTAAGACCTGGATCTATATATGATGCAAATGACACTGCTCAGTTTGCTGAGCTATTAACCCAAGGGGAACTGACTCGAAGGGCTTGGGAAAAGGATGTACAGGTATCTCGTTGCAACTTTTGCATTCTATTTATAAAATGTTCAAAATTACCGCTCAATTTGGAAATGTTGATATAAGTGGCTTTGCTCGGTTTTGATTATCTAATAACATTGGCATTGTTTTTTAAAATGTTGATATCAGGTTATGAATATTGATCACTGTTTGTAATGAAAACATTTCATGCAATATCACGTAATTGGCAATCTCAATTCATGGATATGTCAGTTGTCGAACCAAGAAATTGCTTGTTGTATTTCTGAATTAGCTTTCGATGTTAATAATGGTTCTTTTAGTTCTGCAAAAATGCATAACCTAAATATTTTAAGTTACATATTCTTCTTGCCGTATGGATTTTTCATTTTTGCGCATTTCAGGTAATGAATGAAGGACCTGGACACATCCCAATGCACAAGATTCCTGAAAATATGCAAAAGCAGCTTGAGTGGTGCAATGAAGCACCTTTCTATACCCTTGGTCCTTTGACAACTGATATTGCTCCAGGATATGACCATATCAGTTCTGCAATTGGTGCAGCCAATATCGGGGCTCTTGGCACAGCACTTCTTTGTTATGTTACTCCAAAGGAGCACCTTGGGTTGCCAAACAGAGATGATGTGAAGGCTGGTGTAATAGCATATAAGATAGCTGCTCATGCTGCCGATTTAGCCAAGGGTCATCCACATGCTCAGGAATGGGACGACACACTAAGCAAGGCAAGATTTGAGTTCCGATGGATGGACCAGTTTGCTTTGTCACTGGACCCCATGACTGCCATGTCCTTCCATGACGAAACCCTGCCATCTGAAGGTGCCAAAGTCGCTCACTTTTGTTCCATGTGTGGACCGAAGTTTTGCTCTATGAAGATAACAGAGGATGTTCGAAAGTACGCTGAGGAGCATGGTTACGGAAATCCAGAGGAAGCCATGCAACGTGGGATGGATGCTATGAGTGCTGAATTCCTGGCTGCTAAGAAAACAGTGAGTGGCGAACAACATGGTGAAGTTGGTGGGGAAATCTACCTGCCAGCCAGTTATGTGAACTCATCCGAGAGGTGAAAGTAAGTATGGTAGGGTTGTTCTTTGTTATTGAAATTCTACAAGGTTTTATATGTTGCATTGCATTTTTTTGTTCCCTCACACTGAATGTATTTGCAGGGTTACATGAACAAGGGGGATTGGTTCGGAATCCTTGGGAGCCCTGGCGCATTATTATTAGCTCACAAATAACAGTTGTATTTGCAGTCATTTGACTATCATGCTTTAGGTGAGTACCAGTTTGGTTTGTGAAGTAGATCTTAAGACATCTTTGTTATGTTTCGTCTAAATAATAAAAGGATTTCCCAATATTTCTTCTTTACCACATTGTATTGTGCTTTATGTTTTGATGTTGGTATTGACATAAAAACGCACCAGGGGTGCCTGTATCTGCATTTGAGCACTTGGCATTTTGGCCAGGATGCTGGCAGATGAGGCTGAGAAAGTCCCTTTGAACCTGAACAGGATAATTCCTGCGTAGGGAGTGTGCATTATTGTTGCTGTTACTTGAACAGGAATGGAGCTCCCATGGCCTGATGGTTCTCGAGGGCAGGTCTTACTTTTCACTCCAGAATTTGCCCCGTTTGGTTTTAGAGAATGAAGTCCGTTTTCATTTTATTTTTTTAAAAAATAAATCCGTTTTCATTTTATTTTTTTGGAAAATGGAAAACGGGGAAGAAAACACGCTTTGTTCTAAAATTAGAAAATAAATTTTAGAAAATAAAAACAAAAATAACTAAAAATTTGAAAACATTAAAAAATTATTTGTTTTTATTGGAAATGTTTTAAGAAAATAGAAAATATAAAAAAGAAGTTTTTTTAATTCTAACTTTATTTTAACTCGAGTTTGAATCTTTTTAATATTATTTTTTAAAACTTTAATTTATTTATTTATATTTTATTTAATAATATTATATTAATATTTTTCTAATTATATTTGATTTTAATTATTTAATAATTATTTTATCTTTTTTATTTTAAAAAACTAGATATTAAATATATTTTTATTATTTTTGTTTTTAAAAATAAGTTTTCATCCTTATTAACCAAACATATTTTTTAATTTTTAAAATATTAAAGATAAAAATAAAAATATTTTCTAAAACTAAACGGATCTTGTACTACAAAAATATATTATAGAATAATGTTAATATTAAAATCCTTGACTTTACATGACGAATGTATTGTCTCATTTCATTAGACCCTTAACATTTTTGGTCCAACTTCTTGTTGGTACGATTTTATATTTTTATATTGCTATTCACTCGGCCTGAACTGAGTATACCGTTATTTGTTCTTGTGAAATTGATAAGCAAGTCAAATCTTTCTTAAAAAAAGGCATCACAATTAACGGTTGAATAATTGGACCCAAAAAATTGTGGCACTGCAAAATATATATATATATAATTATATCATCCACTTACAGTAGAAATATCTTATTTCCATAAATGTCTTAATTTTAAAGGCAACAGATATAGTTTAAAGATTATAGTTTAGAAATTGTAGTTTGAATTTAGAGTTTAGGGTTAAAATTTAGGAACTATAGGTAAAAACTTAAATTTTTACCAAATTATTTTAAAATTTAAACCCTAAATTCAAATTACAATCCCTAAATTCTAAGCACCTAAACTTCTAAATTAAAATTTTAACCTTAAAATTAGGCATTTTGTGAAAACAAAATGTTCCCATTACCATGCATCATATAATTTTTCCTATATACATTATTGAGTTAAAAAATATGCGATTCATTTATCACTTTCAAGAATGGCCTAGTGAGTAGTGATCAGAGATTCACTTTCCCCTCTCCCATGTTCGATGTCGATGCTTAAATTTTGGTACTTGAATTATGTTTTTTATTTTAAATTGATATCTAAAGAATATTTGTTCTTATTTTAGTACTCAAATTTTAATTCTATCTACTATTTTAATGCTTTTATTAATATATTTAATTCTCAAAATTTATACATGATATCAATTTAGTAATAATTTGAAACAATTCAACAAATTAACTCTTTTATATTTATAAATCTATCAATTTAGTCATTTTTTAGGGCACTTTCAAATTAAGCAAGCCTAAAGAATCAATACAACAATGGGATCATTAAGTTCTACCATAAAATAATAATTTACTGTTAAAATTCTTATACCATGAAAGTGAAATAATATTTGTAGGAGAAGAACAAACAATTTATGATAAGAACAAAGAATTGGTAGGGTTTTTAAATATACAATAAAATCTCTATAAATTAATAATGTCGGGACCATATAATTTTATTAATTTAAAGAAGTATTAATTAATTAATATTTTATTAATTTAAATTTTTTATTCAACAAATCTATATTATTCTTCATGAATATAATATATGAACATCATTCATAAACTTGATACGATGATTAATGGCCTTGGGTACTGCAACAAAATGAATGTCAATCACATACTGGATTACTCGGGTGAAAATGATACATGTTCAGAGGTCCAAAGTTTAGAAGAAATTGTAACTAGTTTTATTGAAAATCTTATTGAGGATGAAACTGAAGATGGTACAATGCCTTTGCAACCAATTACGCTGAAGGAGCACTTATGGTAGCAATAACTTTTCACAACTTTTTGTTGCAGTATGAGAACCCAACACCAAAACTTTTTGGATGCAGTAAGAAAAATTAGAGATAAAATACAACTAGATTTAAATTTTAAGAAGAAGTAAACAACAATAGAATCATCTTGTACTAAGTTTTCATAGTTATATTTGTAATTTTATTGAATTGTTAATTTATAAAATTGAAGGGACTATAATTTTTTATAAATGTCTTCCGAAAAATTATTATGTTATTAGTTTATCAAAATTATTAATTTAGACCTTGAGCCCAAGTCGAGACCAAAAAAATTATTATTTTATAGAGATTATTAATTTATCGAGTATTACTTTATAGAGGTTTTACTGTACAAGGATAAATGTATTGAATTATCTTGAACCACGATCAAATTGATAGAATGTATAAGTTTTGATATCAACTTGAGAGAAGGTGCCTAATTCAAGTACCAACTTGAAAATATTTTTTAAGTACCAACTTGAGAGAAGGTGCCTAATTCAAGTACCAACTTGGCCTATTGAGAGTAAATTTTCTGTAGGCACCAATTTAGGAGAATCAAGAATGTGTTTAGTTTAGGTACCAAGTATATATTTAAGTCTTAATATAAGTAATTAAACAGATGGTAAAAATCCTATAAAAGTCCTTGTACTATATTTCGAAGTGTATTTTATACTTTCTACTTGAAAATGAGTGAATAGGTCGAATAATTACAAATGAACAAAATAGTCGTTCCATTAAAATTTGGTATTAACTGTTAAATTCTTATTTTATTGTTTTATATCTAATTTATAATAACAAATTTAACTCTATTTTTACAGCTTTATTCAATTTGACCCATTCTCTTTTATTCGCCGGAGCATATAAAGCTACTTCTGCTGACTCCAGTATCCTTAAAGTAGATGGTAGAAGATTACATTGCAAAAATCTACAATTGTTGTCTTATACCTTTGTGGTTCTCCGATCAGACTCGATTTTTACGAACGACTATCGAACTCTAGACGAGCTACACCTTTGGATCTTCCTGTTTGTTCATCAAGCTAATCTAACAATTGCAGGCTGATTATGGTTTGAAAGGAAACAGAGCAGGAAGAATCTTATGTGAATCTAGCTTTCGGCACAGCATTTAGCCATCGGTTAGGCTGTCATTGCCATTACTCCCATTTTCTGCACATAACTTTTGGACTGAAAAATGAAAACTTGTTCTACTTTTTGATATGTTGATTGTGATTTTGAATCTTTTGAGGTGCAAAACAAAACACACTGTCACTAATCAATTGAGAGGTAGTTATAGGGTGAGACACCCTTGCGATGTGGTTAAAATGAGGCGATTCTACGCAAATTCTTACTTAAGGCAAAATCTACACAAATTCTTATCTAGTTGGTAAGAATTTAAAAATTCTTACCCAGTTAGTAAAAATTTATATTGACCGTATTTTAAGGCAATTTTTTTGGACTTTTTCCTGAGAGCGTGCAGGTACAATTGTATTTGTAAGTTTCCTTTTGGATTTTACAAAGTATTATTAATCATATTATTTATTCTGTGCCTAAATTGTTTTAAACTTTTAGACTTATTAATGCATATGTATCTGTTGCCAACACGGCATGGTACCGTTCTCGTCGACTCTCAACACTATTGTGTGAACCGTCACTGATCATTAACTTTTCAATTATGAATAAATAAATATTACTTTATGGGTCCAAAATTTGTGACCACTTTTGACATCTGTTTTGTTTTAGTTTGGATCTATCCAATTGATGGAAAATACCAACCTCCAAACCTTTTTCTAATCACTCTCTTTAGACCATCCCTTTTTAGATTGCACTAGTAGAGAAACACAGGATAGTTGGCTCCATTTGGTTATAGGAAAAATGGGTTATTTTCGTTTTTGTTTTCTTGGCAAATGAAAAATATTAGAGGAAACGTATTCGATTAAAAGTTTTGAAAATGATTTTTAGAAGGACGATAGTGTGCGAAGGCTACTTGGCTGCTTTTTTTGAGCAGATTGTTGGTATTTGTTGATAGATAGTGATGATTTGTATTATTTTACTAGTTTTATAGCCCCCTCGTGCGTGCACAAGAATTTTAGGTCCCTCCCCCAATTATTTCAGACATTGATAGCATTTCCTCTTCCCTTTGTAGCTTTGTCGAGTGGGGCATCATGATAATCGTTTTTCTAAACAAAATCAAACTCATTATCACATTTCCTCTTACCAAAGAGACGGCGAAGTGTAAGTATCATTTTAAACTGAATTAATCGATAATTTTGATTAAATTAATTACGACTATTAATTAGACTTTAACCAAGCTGATTAATGTTCTCTTCTAGTTTGTTTTGTGATTGCATAGATTCATCGAGTTAAACTCTTATTTCATATATCCAGGATCCAAAATGGAGTGGATTAATTTTAAGGTGTTGGAAAGAAATGGACATAAAAGTAGATTCAGTGGCTAAACGTTATGAAGATGCAGACAGGCATTTGCAACCAGCTGCAGCTGCAGCTGTTGACATTTGACATTTCCCTTCCATCGTTAAAGTTTTTGAATCCCAAATCACTAAAAATCAAAACAATTCAATCAACTTTGGAATCAAAATGCTTACAACTCATAATTAACCCACAACCTTAGGGAAGCAAGTCATAAACTTGGCTCATCTAGTTGTCAACTACCCTTTTAGCTGAGAGCTAAAGACAAAGAGTGAGTGGAACTATTTATTTTTCCTCAGAAAACGACCGTAATTTTTATTTTCTAGAAAATCCTCTCTTTTCTCTCCTGTTTTTAAATCTCGAGGCTTCGCTTTTTGACGATTTCGATCTTGCCAGTGGTCGTCGGGTCACCGCTCTCTTCCTTCCTCTCTATTTCTCTCATTCTTCTTTCTTTTTTGGGTTCCTCTTCTCTCTTTTTGCTCTTGTTGTCGGTTCGTCGATTTTCGCTAATCCATTCGTAGGATCTTCTCCCGAAGCCCAGGGTGTAATGCCCTAGTTTTGGGCCTAGTGATTTTTAGGCTGATTAGATGGTTTAGTGGATCGGGATTAGAGATTCGAGTCGGATCTGAGATTTAAATCGAAATAAATATTTTTGGTGCGAGAAAAATATGGGGAAAATGTCTAAAAATCATTATTTAATATATAAATATTTTTAATAAAGACAATTTCGAAAAATGAAATTTGGAAATGTGACATTTTGGTTAGTGACCAAAATGTAAAGAATGAAAACTATTTTTAGTGACTAATTTGTAAAAGGGTCAAATATTAGAATCTTTAAGGAGCTATTTCACCTAAATGTTTTTATCAGATTTTTCTCTCAATTGAGATTATTTTCAATTTTTTTAATTAAAGATTAAAAGAGGATTAATTAAAATGAGGTAGTTATTTCTTAAAAACCAATTTTGACGTAACTTTTTTTTTCTCTCAAGTTTTCTCTCAAAATTCTTTCAGCCAAACACTCTTTTGTTCATAAAAGATTTCAAATAATGACCTTGATTTTCTAAATGATTAATTTCTAATGGGTTATTCAATCTTGATTTCCAAAATCTCATTTTTCCCTTTGCTTTTAGAAAGTAAACATCCAATTGAGGGGAAATTCATCCATTAGAGGTAAAGTTCGTACTTCTCCTATAATGAATGGTTCTTTATTGAAATTCCCAAGTATTTGATCCTTTATAATTGAGTTTTAATGATTTGATTATGGGAATTGGTTAAATCAATGTTTAATTGATAAGATTATATGATTTTTGAATTGGATATGTTTTGTGGAGTTCTTGATTGATTTTAATCATGATTTTTATGTTTTATAATGTTAATAGATTGATTTTAACATTGGAATCCCGAAGCTATGCGAATCTCTAATTTTCTAGGTTGTTAGTTATGTGTTTTTGATGAATTATAGAAGTTTAATGTATGCTGGAGGTATAAGGTTGATGTTAGGTTGTTTTTGGATGTTAACTGAAGGTAAATAATAGATTAAATCATTAGGTTTTGACTGGGTTAAGGTTGGAAGATGTTTGATGTTGATTTTGATAGTTTTGGGAAGGCTTTGGCTAGAGTTTGAAGAGGATCGTTATGAGGTGATGTTGATGGGTTTGTAAATGCATTGAATCCTCTATTTTTGTGCGGTAAAATCAGGAGAGGTCGATCCTCAAGCTCGTAGTGTTGCTTCGGAAGCTTTGGAGGAGTGATTCGCATCAGGGAATAAGGATATGCGTTGTTGGTGAGTGAGAACGTGGATTTCAGCTTCGAAATGATTTAAAGGTTATATTGGGAGTTTAAATTGAGCTTGAAACGCTGGTTTAAACTCGGAAGTAAGTATAAAGAGATTTCTCCCTCGATCGTGCTTTGTTGAAATTGATTTTATGCACTTGTTTTGAATTACATGGTACCTACTATTTAAGCATGGTTTAAAGTATATTTTATACTATTTTGATCATATAATGATGATGGATGCATTTGGTAAATGATCCATGTAAGTATGTGGAATACTCTTGAAAGCATGGTTTAATGCTTTATAAATGGTTTTGATTTGATGCATATAGAAACAGTGAGGTACATGGTTAATAATGAATTATATTGGCAAGTGATGTGGTTTAAAATGTTATCGGATATAGTTGGCCGACCATAGGATTGATAGTGCACTATAAATCAACATATGATTTATGTGTACCGAATACTCCCGTTAGTGGATTATGCGTCTAACCAATGAGATTGGTTGTGAAGGTACCCGATTGTAAGTGTACCATAATTCCGATTGAGATGGCAAGAAGTGTTGAGAGGACACTTGTTGAATCCGTGTATCCGATGTAATATTTTGAAAAGTGGAACTTGGTTTATGATCACTTGAAAAGCCAATATAATTGTCTATGTATCATGTTGATGGGTGTTATTGTATAATTTTGATTTATACATGTTTACTCTTTAAGCTTTGCATATGGATTGTTATGCATGGGAAGGCTTAAATTGAGGGTTAGCAAATGAGATTTGTAACATCCCTCACCCGGCCTGGTAGGGACCTAGGTCGGAGAACGTCACTGGTGAATTATACAATGAACGGAGTAATGAATTTGAATTATAATTCAAACATTAACCAATACTATGCTTACGGAATATTCTGATATCAATACAATAGCCTTACCGATTCAATTATATACTCGAGTTATTGATCAGGGATCAATTTTAGGCTTTTTCAACTTTAGGGGACCAAACTGTAATTTCTGTAATTCAGGGGGTCTTTGATTATAATAAACTATACTATAATGAAATTTAATCTATGATTAATATTCATTCAAATTTTCAGTTTAATCGGAGTTCATTTACTAGTTCAATTAAACCATGCAATACTTAGTGACCAAGCTGTAAACTATTTAAAATAGTGTTCATAGCCCATTCACAGAATTAACTGTCACCGTATCGAAACACCAAGGGGTTGTACCGATACGGGTATGCACGATTTAAGCCTTAATTCGAAGCTGTTAGATTCTGTTTTGATACAGCTTAACCAGTATTGATACGGGATAACAGAATTATCAGACACCGTATCGAAACACCTAAGGGGTATATCGATACAAGTTGACCTAATTTGACTTAACCATTGACCCCTGTTTCGATACGCTTAGGGCCGGATCAATACCGATGTGCACAGTTTCAAGTTTCATTTGCCAAAATCCTTACCTATTTTGATACAGCTGGGGGTGTATTGATACGAATTGACCATGGTTGACCTGTTTCGATACGCCTAAAGGTCGTATCTATACAACTAAATTCCCCAACCTTATTGTCAACTTCCGTACCGAAACGTCCTAGCTCGTATTCCTACACCCTAGTTGACTTAAGCTTTGCAGACCAAATATGCAAGGCCGTACCGAAACAGCTTGACCTGTATCGATACGCCTGCACTGTAATGACAGATTTCTTCTGGTTTTTAATCAATTTAACCTGTTGAACGATGTTCAAATGCAATGAATTTTTTTCAGTAACTTTTAAACACTAGAACCTATTGGCATGCAAAGTTTAGTCATCAAATGAATCCATTTGCCATGTTTTCACTAGTTAAACCAAATATGCATATTTGGTGCTTTTAACCAAAACACTAACATAACCAAAATGGGCATTTTAACCCTTTTAACATAGTGGACTACATATACATGCAAAATGAGACTAAACTAACTTTTTAGACCCTACACCACCATTCTAAGAGTTCAAGGACTAGATTAACAGTAAATAGAGGATAATGACTTGCTTCAAAACGCTCTTTGCTCCGATCCTCGATCCAACTATGCTTTAACCTAAAAATGCATGGAAATGAGATGCATTAGGCTTACTTAGCCTAGTGAGATAGTCAAAGGCAATCATATGAGCATCAATGAAGATCATGATATGTATAACAAATGAAAGTGCATCTTAAATCATAATTTAACAATGCTTGCAACACTTATTCACATAATTTCCTTGGATCGACATGTATTGTGGATACGTGAATTCCCAACCAACATCGCCAAAAATGAATGGTCAATATCTTCCAACATCAATAATAAGACCAACACCACTGCATCTCGCCAACATCACCAATAAGAGCCTTAGCTCAAGGACCGTAGTCCACTCCTTACCAATGATCACATGAATTATATGGCATGCCAATTGTATCCCATGTCCATTCGTACCCAAGGATTCAATACTTGCCAATATCAATAACAATAACTATAGAAATAACAAGAACGATAACGATATCAATAGCGATAGCAACGATGGTAGCCATGTCAATGTTAATGTAGCTTCAATAATGTACTATGAGCAATATGGTCAATCTCAATGTTTCTATGATATCAATGATATAGTAGTAATTCAATAATTAACTTGACAATGAAATAAGCTCACCCAAGCTTACCAATGACACCTTTAGCAAGATTCTGTTACATTCATACCTTGGTCAACGATGATAATGCAATAATTCAATATCAATGAATTTGGGAAAGACACCTAGCCAATCCCTTGACTCTAACTACACTCACAGATGATTCCGAGGCTTTCAAGGCTCCCGGATGACAACCCCTTTGTTCTTGGATTTGGTGGAATTGGGAGAATTTGGTGATTCTTCACCTTGAATCTCTTGAGCTACAAGAAATACGAATTGCAAGGACTCGATATCAATAATGAATTCATAGCAACCTAATAGCTAGGAAAAGAATAACGAATAATCCATAATATCCATAGAGAATTTCTAGGGTTCCTAAATTCTTGGGCCTGGACTAAACATAGTTTAACCATGGAACCAATAAACTAATTGAGGGTGACTTCTTACCCAATTAATAGATATAATCTATGATCAAGAAACTTGAGAAATTCAAAGCTTGGTTCACTCTCCAATGGAGGTGTATGATTAGAAGAAGATGATGATGAAAAGGTGAGGTGCTTGCTTGAGTTAACTGGGTAAGCTTCTTTCTTTTCCTTTTACTATTGTTTTTAATTGGGCTTTCCTTCAATTGAAGGAACTCAATATCCTAATCCCACGTATGCGGTGATTATGCTTGAAGAGGGGCTAATCTTAAGATTGGTCCCTCAACTTCCCTTTCTTTACACTTTTTCCCCATAAACTCCCAATTTTCACAATTAAATCACCTAAACAGGTTTAAAACTTACAATTGGGTTCATGAACGGCATCAATACTTAATTGGGACTCAATAATTTAATGATTGATCATTCGGTCAAAAGTTAACTCTATAATTTGACTTCCCCAATAGAAAATTTCCGGTCACCAGAGTCAAATTCTGACTAGGCCTAGTTTTAGGATTTTACAACTCCCCCTAAAGAAAAATTCGTCCTCGAATTTTTAACTGAACCGAAGCGATGCGGATACTGACTTCTCATCTTTTCCTCTAGTTCCCATGTAGCTTCTTTAACCTTGTGATTCCTCCGCAATACTTTAACTAACATGATGTTTTTATTTCAAAGTCTCTTGACCTCTCTTGCCAATATTTGCACAGGTTCCTCCTCGCACGCCAAATTTGGTTGGAGTTTTACAGATTCGGGCTCTAAAATATGTGATGGATCATATCTGTACTTGTAAAGCATCCATACATGGAACACGTAATGGATCTTGCTCAACTCTTGGTTCAAAGCTAGTCGGTAAGCTACAGGGCCAATTCTTCCAATCACCTCGAAAGGTCCAATGAATCGGGGACTCAACTTCCCCTTTTTACCAAATCGAAAAAATCTTCTTCCACGGGAAGACTTTTAGGAATGCTTTCTCACCAACATCAAATTGTATATCTTTCCTCTTGAGGTCAACATAGGCCTTTTTTCGGTCGAAGGCGGTCTTCAAATGGTCATGGATGATGGTTACCCGTTCTTCAGTTTCCTGAAGTAAGTCAGGGCCCAACACATTACCTTCACCGAGTTTAGACCAACATAGCGATGTTCTACACTTCCTGCCATACAATGCTTCATACGGTGCCATGCCTATGGATGCTTGGTAGCTGTTATTAAAAGCAAACTCAACGAGAGGTAGGGGTCTCTCCCAAGATCCCTCGATGTCAATAACACAAGCATGAAACATATATTCTAATATCTGGATTACCCTTTCTGATTGGCCATCAGATTGAGGATGGAAAGCTGTAGTAAGATTGACTCTGGTGCCTAGAGCTCCTTGGAATGACCTCCAAAATCGAGACACAAATCATGGATCCTGATTGGAGATGATAGACTATGGCACACCGTAGAGTCGAATGACTTCCTTGATATACAATTCAGTCAGTTTAGGAAAACCGTAGTCCATTATAACTGGTATGAAGTGTACTGACTTAGTGAAACGGTCTACAATAAACCAAATAGCATCATGCTTGGCTAGGGTCAATGGTAAACCACTGACAAAGTCCATAATTATCTTTTCCTACTTCCACTAAGGGAGTACAATAGGTTGCAACAATCTGGTAGGGTTACGGTGCTCGACTTTAACTCTTTGACATGTGAGACACCTTGATACAAATTTTATGATAGATGCTTTCATGCCAGGCCACCAATACAATTCCCGTAGGTCTTTGTACATCTTTATTGCTCTTGGGTGAACTGAGTAAGGGCTACAATGGTCTTCTTTGAGAATTTCATCATGAAGGGACTCATTATTAGGCACACATATTCTATTACAGAAGCACAAGAGTCATTCAGAATTAATCTTGAAATCAGGGTCAGGATTATTTCGAAGCTTAGAAGCAATGGCTTGTAATTCAAGATCTTGTTCTTGTAGGGATTTGATTCTCATCAAAATGGTGGACTGAACGTGAAGTTCAGCTATGAAACCACAGTGCTTTCGAAGTCAGAAATGAGCATTAATAGCCTTAGGAGTAGGTAAAGGCCTGCGGCTAAGCGCATCTGCTACCACGTTGGCCTTGCCCAGATGGTAATCAATAACAAGGTCATAGTCTTTGAGGAGTTCCATCCATATATTTTAAAAAAGATTGAGTTCTTTTTGTGTCAACAAATACTTAAAGCTCTTGTAGTCGGTGTATAGGTAACATTTTTCTCCTTAGAGATAATTTCTCCAGATTTTCAATGCAAAGATGACCCCAGCCAATTCAAAGTCATGAGTAGGATAGTTCATTTCATGTGGTTTTAGTTACCTTGATGCATACGCAATAACCTTGCCTTCTTGCATCAATACGCACCCCAACCCTAGGTACGAAACATTGCTATACACAGTGTAATCCTTCCTAGACTCGGGTTGGATCAGAACCGGTGCATGAGTCAATACTTGCTTGAGTTGGTCAAAAATTCTTTGTTGCTTCTCAGTCTATTCAAAAGGAGCATCTTTTCGTAGGAGTTTAGTTAGCAGAGCTGCTATTATAGAGAATCCTTTAACGAATCTCCTATAATAGCCAGCGAGACCGAGAAAGCTACGAACCTCACCTACGTTCTTCGATGGTCTTCATTCAACTATACCTTGGATCTTCTTTGGATCTACTTGAATGCCTTTAGGGAAGATCACATGACCCAAAAACAAGACTTGGATAAGCTAGAACTCGCACTTGCTGAACTTGGCGTACAATTGTTTCTCTTGAAGAATTTAAAGCACAATACGAAGATGTTCACGATGTTCAGCTTGGATTTTGGAATAGATCAATATATCGTGTATGAATACCACCACAAATTTATCAAGATAGGGTCTAAAAACCTGATTCATGAGATCCATAAAGGCAGCAGGTGCACTGGTTAACCCGAAGGGCATAACCAAGAATTCGTAGTGGTCATATCTTGTACGGAAAGCCATCTTGGGCACATCGTACTCCTTTATTTTCATCTGATAGTATCTAGACCTCAGGTCAATCTTAGAAAAGACCGTTGCATCTTTTAGTTGATCAAACAAGTCATCGATCCTCGGCAAATGATACTTATTCTTGATTGTGAGCTTGTTCAATTGTTGATTATCAATACAAAGATGCATTGATCCATCTTTCTTCTTGACAAAGAGGACCAGAGCTCCCCAAAGAGAGAAACTCGGTCGAATAAAACCCTTGTCTAACAAGTCTTGAATTTGCACTTTAATCTCGATGAGTTCTATCGGTGCCATCCGATAGGGTGCAATGGAAACCAGAGTGGTTCCAGGTTGCACTTCAATCCCAAATTCAACCTCACGGGTAGGTGGTAAACCCGTAAGCTCATCGGGAAACACATTAGGAAACTCTTGCATGGTGTCTATATCTTGCAACTGTGATTTTTATTTACTTATGATGGTATACAACAATAATCTTTTGCCCTTGGATTCCATGAGAGTCACACTCTCCTTGCCAAGACCTCGAAGGTATAATTTCCTCTTTGAATAGTCTACCCAAGCTTGATGCTCCCCGAGCCAATCAAGCCCCAAAATAACGTCAAATTCATGTATAGGGAGGGCCACAAGATTGGACGAAAAAGGTATCCCTTGAATCACAAAGGGATAATTATTGCATACTATCTCAATTACAACACTATCCCCTAAAGGGTTTGTCACGGCGAGCTTGGAGGCTATAGGCTCAGATGTTAACTTAAATCTCTTAATCAATATAGTACTTATAAAGGAATGAGTGGATCCAGGATCAATCAATACATAAATAGGATGAGTATACAGTTCAACAGTATCTGCAACGGAGTCAGGGTCATCATCCTCTTCTCGGCTCCGTACATGGTAAACTTGTGCTAAAGCCTTAGATGCTTGTCGATTATGAGCCCTTGTAGAGCCACCAGGTCCTCTAAATCTCTGATACATCTTGCCGTTTTCCCTTAACCTTGAAGGAATGAGCATGAGATGCAGGAACCACTGATACAAAAGGTTTATTAGTATTCATTGGACAATATTTAATATAGTGGCCTTGTTCCCCACAGAAGAAACACGCTCCAGATTACTTGTGGCACTGTTCAGAAGGATACCTCATTTGAAAAAAATTGCAAACCAGATATTGTGACTCCCGTCCAGACCCTCCAGTACTTTCAATGAAGGCAGTTCTTGTAGCAGACTGGGATATAATTTGTGGTTTCGGGAAATCACCTGATCAGAAGGATTGTTGATGGTACAATTGCTTGTTCCTTCTTACTGCTTGCCTTTCTTATATGGTAGAGGGGATCGAGAATCATCCCGTGACCTCTTCTCAACCCAGTTCGTCATGTTAAACCTATGTGACCTCTGAGTAGCTTTAGTGGAGATCGCTCGATTCATAAGCTTCTAGAAATCCTTGATTCCTAGAGCAGTAAACAAAGGCCGTAGCTCATCACTCAAACCTGCAATGAACATTATACACTTTTCTTCTTCTCTCTTGATGTATTTAGCCCCATACTTGCAGTACTTACAAAAGTCATGGATGTACTGCTCCACTGGCCTTCCACCTTGTTTCAAATACAGAAAGATATTCTGTCTCTCAGCTAGATAGTGCTCACTTATGTATTTATTCTTAAACTCTCCTAGGAAGAACTCCCAAGTTACTGCTTCTTCGAGAGTGGTAAGAGTCGTGGTTTCCCACCAACTTAAGGCTTTATCGGTCAATAAGGCTAGAACACACTCGAGCTTATGCTCATCCGAGCACCGTAATTGCTTAGTCAAAATTCTTATGGTACTATCCAACCAGTGCTCCGCTACTTCAGGGACTTGCTCGGCCTTACCTGAGAAGGTAGTAGCTCGGTGCTGAGCTAACTTGTCGATAGAGGCTCAGTTCAGGGAAGTGGCAACTACGGAGAATAGCGTAGATTGTTCGGATTTGAGGGTAGCCATGAACTGTTTGAACATCTTAGTCATGTTCTTATAGCACTCGAACTGAGCGGCATGTAACACAGGCTTAGTGTTCACTGGTTCTTGCGGGGTGCTTGCACATTAGAAAGATTCTCCCTCTTTTCTTCTCACCATTGGTCGAGGAGCCAATCGTGTGATCAATTTTTTCGTGAGCCTTATCGGAGTCATACATCTTTAAACTATAAAAGGAAAAAGGATCAGATTAGTTGCAAGTCACAATATAATAAATTAAACTCTTAGGTTGCGTATGCAATAACTATGCAACAGACTTCAGTTTAGTCCTAGAATCGACTAAACTCTAGCTCTGATACCACAATTGTAAATCCCCTACCCGGCCTGGTAAG
This sequence comes from Hibiscus mutabilis, assembly GCA_019671005.1. Classification (NCBI taxonomy): domain Eukaryota; kingdom Viridiplantae; phylum Streptophyta; class Magnoliopsida; order Malvales; family Malvaceae; genus Hibiscus; species Hibiscus mutabilis. The sequence goes on from CM033717.1 coordinate 67,720,417, forward strand.
GACCTAGGTCGGGGAACATCACCGGTGAATTATACGATGAACGGAGCAATGAATTTGAATTATAATTCAAACATTAACCAATACTATGCTTGCAGAATATTCCGATATCAACAAAATAGCCTTACCGATTCAATTCTATACTTGGGTTATTGACTGGGGATCGATTTTAGGCTTTTTCAACTTTAGGGGACCAAACAGTAATTTTTGTAATTCAGGGTTTTTTTTCTTATAATTAACTATACTATAATGAAATTTAATCCATTATTAATATTCATGCAAATTTTCAGTTTAATCGGAGTTCATTTACTAGTTCAATTAAACCATACAATACTTAGTGACCAAGTTGTAAACTATTTAAAATAGTGTTCATAGCCCATTAATAGAATTAATTATCACCATATCGAAACACCAAGGGGTTGTATCGACAAGGGTATGCACGATTTAAGCCTTAATTTGAAGCTTTAAGATTTTGTTTTGATACAGCTTAACCAGTATCGATACGGGATAACAAAATTATCAAACACCGTATCGAAACACCTAAGGGGTGTATCGATACGGGTTGACCTAATTTGACTTGACCATTGACCCCTATTTCGATATGCTTATGGCCGTATCAATACCTATGTGCACAATTTCAAGTTTCATTTGCCAAAATCCTAACATGTTTCGATATAGCTGGGGCTGTATTGATACGAATTGACCATGGTTAACCTATTTTGATACGTCCAAAGGCCACATCGATACAACTAAATTCCCTAACCTTACTGTCAACTTCCGTACCAAAACTTCCTAGCTCGTATCGGTACACCCTAGTTGACTTAAGCTTTGACCAACCAAATATGCCGTACCGAAATAGCTTGACCTGTATCGATACGCCTACACTGTAATGACAGATTTCTACTATTTTTAATCAATTTAACATGTTGAACGATGTCCAAGTGCAATGAATTTTTACCAACAACTTTTAAACACTAGAATCTAGTGGCATGCAAAGTTTAGTCATCAAATGAATCCATTTACCATGTTTTCACTAGTTAGGCCAAATTTGCATATTTGATGCTTTTAACCAAAACACTAACATAACCAAAATGAGCATTTTAACCCTTTTAACATAGTGGACCACATATACATGGAAAATGGGACTAAACCAACTTGTTTAGACCCTACGCCACCATTCTAGGAGTTCAAGAACTAGATTAACATTACATAGAGGACAGTGACTTGCTTCAAAACGCTTATTGCTCCGATTCTCGATCCAACTATGCTTTAACCTAAAAATGCATGGAAATGAGATGCATTAAGCTTACTTATCCTAGTGAGGTAGTCAAAGGCAATCGTATGAGCATCAATGAAGATTATGACATGTATAACAAATGAAAGTGCATCTCAAATCATAAGTTTCTTGGATCGACATGTATTGTGGATACTCGAATTCCCAACCAACATCGCCAACAATGAATGGTTAATATCTGCAAACATCACCGATAAGACCAAAACCACTACATCCCGCCAACATCACCAATAAGAGCCTTAGCTCAAGGACCGTAGTCCACTCCTTACCAATGAGCTCATGAATTCTATGGCATGCCAATTGTATCCCATGTCCATTCGTATCCAAGGATTCAATACTTGCCAATATCAATAAAAATAACTATAACAATAACAAGAACGGTAACGATATCAATAACAATAGCGATAGCAACGATGGTAGCCATGCCAGTGTTCATGTAGCTTCAATAATGTACTATGAGCAATATGTTCAATCTCAATGTTTCTATGATATCAATGATATAGTAGTAATTCAATAATTAACTTGACAATGAAATAAGCTTACCCAAGCTTACCAATGACACCTTTAGAAAGATTCTATTACATTCATACCTTGGTCAATGATGATAATGCAATAATTCTATATCAATGAATTTGGGAAAGGCACCTAGCCAATCCCTTGACTCTGAATACACTCACCGATGATTATGAGGCTTTCAAGGCTCCCGAATGACAACCCCTTTGTTCTTGGATTTGGTGAAATTGGGAAGATTTGGTGATTCTTCATCTTGAATCTCTTAAGCTACAAGAAATAGGAATTACAAGGACTCGATATCAATAATGAATTCATAGCAACTCAATAGCTAGGGAAACAATAACGGATAAGCCATAATATCCCTAGAGAATTTCTAGGGTTCCTAAATTCTTGGACTTGGACTAAACATTGTTTAACCATGAAATCAATAAACTAATTGAGGGAGACTTCTTACCCAACCGATAGCTATAATCTATGATCAAGAAACTTGAGAAATTCAAAGCTTGGTTCACTCTCCAATGGAGGTGTATGCTTAGAAGAAGATGATGATGAAGAGGTGAGGTGCTTGCTTGAGTTAATCGAGTAAGCTTCTTTTTTTTCTTTTACTATTGTTTGCAATAGGGCTTTCCTTCAATTGAAGAAACTCAATATCCTAATCCCACGTATGTGGTGATTAAGTTTGAGGAGGGGCTAATCGCAAGATTGGTCCCTAAACTTCATTTTCTTTGCACTTTTACCTCTTAAACTCCCAATTTTCACAATTAAATCAACTAAACAGGTTTAAAACTTATAATAATGTTCATGGATGACATCAATACTTAATCGAGATGTTACAAGATTTGTTGTTGATCATTCAGTCCATGTCAACTCTATAATTTGACTTTTTAATGTGAAATTTTCGGCCACCATAGTCAAATTCTAACTAGTCCCGGATTTGGGATGTTACAGGATTTGCTGTTGATCCACGATACATGTTGCATTTGGTTTAATATGCTGGTTTTTGAAAGTGTTAAGTGCATGGTTTTCAAGGCATTATGTTTTATAGGATGATTGAATTGGTGATTTCAATGTGGTTTTGAAAAATGGTTTTTAAAATGCATTGATGGTGTGGTGTTTGAACACTCCTCACTAAGCCTAGTGTGCTTACGCTCTCTTTGTCCATCAATGTAGAGAATTAGAGATTGGAGGCAGCAAGTGAAGGAAATCCAATAACTTCGGCAATTTGAAATATGGTTTCAATCTAGATTATTAGTATTAAAGGAAATGGGGTTTATTGTTGTTTTGGGAGGTTTTTTTGCTAAACTCTCTGTTTTAGCAAGTTTTCTTTGTTGTTTTGGTGTTGTAAATGGCCTTATATGTTTGGTTAATGCTTTGGATTTATGTTACATGCTTTGAATGGTTTGTTTCTAGGAAGCATTCCTTTAGACTTCCAATTGAATTGTGATGACATGTTATTGTCTTGTTTCTGTGTTATGTTAATGAGTTGGTTTTAACATTGGAATCTCGAAGCTGCGTGAGTCTCTAATTTGTTAGGTTGCTAGTGTGGTGTTTTTGGAGAGTTTCGGTTGTTTAATGAATGCTGGAAGTATAAGGATAATGTTAGGTTGTTTTTGTATGTTAATTGAAGTTAATTAATGGATTAAATCATTAGGTGTTGGCTAGGTTAAGGTTGGAAGATGTTTGATGTGGATTTCGGTAGTTTTGGAAAGGCTTCAGCTAGAGTTTATAGAGTATTGTTGTAAATTGATGTTGCTCACTTTGTGAATGCATTTTGATGCATTGGATAATTTGTTTTTGTGTGGTGAAATTAGGAGAGGTTGATCTTCAATCTTGAAGTGTCGATTCAGAAACTTTAGAGGGGTAATTTGTACCGGCGAATGAGGCTTCGTGTTGTCAGTGTGTGAGAACGTGATTTCAGCTTTAAAATGGATTAAAGGTTATATTGGGAGTTTAAACTTAGCTTGAAATGCTGGTTTCAACTCGAAATTAAGTATAAAGAGATTTCTCCCTCGGTCGTGCTTTTACGAAATGGATTTTATGCACTTGTTTTGAATTACATGGTACCTACTGTTGAGCATGATTTAAAGTATATTTTATACTATTTTTGATTATATAATGATGATGGATGCATTTGGTAAATAATTCATGTAAGTATGTGGAATACTTGTTAAAGCATGGTTTAATGCTTTGAAAATGGTTTTGATTTGATGCATATAAAAATAGAGAGGTCATGGTTAATAATGAATTATATTGGTAGGTGATGTGGTTTAAAATGTTATCGAATATAGTTGGTCGGAAATAGGATTAAGTGCACTGTAAATAAGTTACCTCGGGTGTTGAGAGGTTTATGTGTACTGAATACTCCACCACGAGTACCCTAACGATCGAGGGGTTATATGGTACTGAAAACTCATGTTAGTGGATTATGCATCTAACTGATGGCTGGGGTTGGTGTTCCTGAGTTGTGAATGTACCTTAATTCTGGTTGAGATGTCATGAAGTGTTGAGATGATACTTGTTGAATCCGTGTATCCGATGCAATATTTTGGAAAAAGAAACTTGGTTTATGATCACTTGAAAGCTAATATAATTGTTAATGTATCATGTTGGTGGATATAGATGTATACTGATGGTTTATACATGTTTACTCTTTAAGCTTTGCATATGGGTTGTTATGCATGAGAAAGCTTAAATTGAGGGTTAGCAAATGAGATTTGCTGTTGATCCATGATACATGTTGCATATGGTTTGATAAGTTGGTTTTTGAAAGTGTTAACTGCATGGTTTTCAAGGCATGATGTTTTGTAAGATGATTGAAATGGTGATTTCAATGTGTTTTGAGAAAATAGTTTTAAATGCATTCATGGTGTGTTGTTGAGCACTCCTCACTAAGCCTAGTGTGCTTACGCTTTCTTTGTCCATCAATTTAGAGAATTAAAGGTTGGAGGCAGCGAGAAAGCGAGGGGAAATCCAAGGACTTCGACTATTCGAAAGTATGGTTTTAGTTTAGACTAGTAGTAATAAAGACAATAGGTTCATTGTTGTTTTGGGAGGGTTTTGCTAAACTCCTTGTTTGAGCAAGTTTGTATTAATGTTTTGGGATTTTAATGACCTTATATGTTTGGCTGATGCTTTGGATTTATGTTTCGTATGGTGGTTGGTTGTTTTCTAGGATGCATGCCTCCAGATTTCTGTTTGAAGTATGATGCCATGATTTGATCATGTTTCTGTGATGTTTTAACATGGTTTGATCTTTAGAATTATTGTGTATATGTTTGGGGTTTGTTAAAGAATGTTTGGACCCTTAATTGTATGAAAAACCAATAAAGTTGGACATTTTAGGCCTAGGTGTATTGGTACGGGTAGAGGTGTATCGATACGAGTAAGTGTATTTTTGTCATGCGTATCAGTACAAGTAGAGGTGTATCGATACGGTTTTGAGCTACTGAAATTCTGGGAAAATGATTTGTAACCCGTGTATCGATACATATAGGGACCGTATCGATGCACCCTCACGTATCTGTACACTTTGGGACCGTATCTGTACGCATGGTCGTTATGTTTGTTATTATTGATATTAAAGGTTTTAGATTCTTCTATTTTGGTCCCTGATTGTAATGCATGCAATTAAATGTGTTCAGATGATAGTTTTAAGCTGAAATTTAACATGTGAGTATAGAACCTAACTAATTAAGGATTGGTAACGTCAAATTGGATTAAGTCTCTATAATGTTCCAGAATGGCAATTTGGTCCCTAGATTGCAATTGCGCGTAATTGGATATCGATTCGACACCCGATTGAGTTGAAATTTCACCCTTTGCTAGTTTGCACACCATAGGTTATAATGTTATCTAGATAAGATAAAAGGAAAAAATAGACGTGTTTCGAGTAAAATCTTTTTAGGTTTGTTTTGGCAAACCCAATGTAGTTCACTCGGTTCGGTCTTGCGTCTAAACCAGGTCAAAGGGGTTACATGTTATTTTAGTTAATGTGATATTTGGAAGTTTTTGATTCTTCTGTTTTGGTCCCTGAATGTTATGTATGCAATTGAATGGGTTTGGATGATTGCTTGAAGCTATAATTTGACACGTGGGCATAAAACCTGACTAATTAAGGCTTGGTAAGTTTAAAATGGGATAAGTCCTTGTAATTTTCCAGAATTGCAATTTCGTCCCTAAATTACAATTGCGTACAATTGAATATCGATCTGACGCCTGATTGAGTTGATAATTCACCCGCTGTCCATATGCACACCATTGGTTAAAGTGTTGCATTGGTCTAGCGACTAGGCTAGGTCAAGAGGGTTAAATTTAAGTCTAGCGACTAGGCTGGGTCAATGGGGTTACATTTGGTGGTATTAGAGCTAGTTTTGTAATAATTGAGATGATGTTATTGGTTGATTTATGTTGTTTGTGATGCACGGTGATTGTTAAATGCACGATGGTTGTTATATGCCATGTTGGGCCATATTTTGGGGAAACATTGAATTATTACTACAGTCTGAAATGTTTTTATTTAAAATGGAAATATTGAATCCTTGCTTGAAGCTGGCCTGATTGTTTTTATTTTGGTGTATTATCATGCCTTAGATATTTTAGCACGATGAGACCGAGGAGAGAATTGAGATCTGGCATAACTGTTGTTGCTATTGGGCGGGGAAATTAGGATGATGTTATACCTCCTGGAAGTTTTCCACCTTCTTCGTCTATTCTATCTGAGGGTGTGGAACAAGTACTACTTGCGTCAGCTGGGCCAGTGTTGGGTGACATGGTGCCTTTGATACATGCGATGATAAGAGCTTTTGAAGATGCTGTTGGAATGCTTGGGGAGTTTAGGAGGTGTTAAGTTTAGAGGGTTGGTACACGAGGCATCCGAGGGTGGATGGCCAACACTGTTCGGATTTTGGAGCAAAAAAGGTGTAATGATGCCCGTAAGTTAGGATTTGTTGTATTCCTGTTACAAGATGATGCTTATAGCTGGTGGACTACCGTGACCGCGGGTATAGAACCTGGTGATGTAACCTAGGAGTTCTTTCGAACTTCTTTTAAAAAGGAAGTACCTAGGAGTTAGATACTTGGATGAGAAGAAACGTGAGTTTATGGCCTTGGTTCAGGGCAATATGTCTGTGGCCGAGTATGAGGTGCAATTTGTTCAGTTGACTCAATATTCTCCTAAACTGGTATCGGATAAGAGGCATTGCTGTGACCAATTCCATTACGGATTGGTATAGGATGTTAAAAAATACATGTAGGCTTTTGGCTACACTGACTTTGACGTGTTGGTTACACAGGCAAAAGATATTGAGTAGAACTTGGGTTTATCATCTTGTGTGAGAGGTTTTGGCTCAGGAAAAAAAGTTTCAGACTCTAGTTTCGGTGGTGGTCAGTTTAAGAAGCATCGTGATAAAATGTATCACTCTGATTCGAGGCAAGGTGGAGGTAGCACTGGGCGAGGTTCGCAGGGTCAGGGTACCTAGGCTAGATTAGCGTTTAATACTTGTTGGATATATGGATCGTGTGATCACATGAGGTGAGACTGTCTATTTTTGGCACGTGAAGGACATGCTCATGCTGTTGTGGTTGCTAACTCTTGTTAGAGTTGTGGATCAAGCGATCATTTGAGACGTGATTGTCCGTTGTTGGCGATGGTGGACAAGCCAGGGCACCTGCGGTTGCACTATATAGAGGTCGTGGTTGTGGCCAATGGTAGTTTTAGCATAGAGATGAGGGTACGAGGACAGTGGCTCATACTGTTGTTATTCAACTAAAGGGTAGTTGTCCTGCAAGGCTATACGTACATCATGAGGGACGAATGACACCGATGTGATTGTAGGTACATTTACATTGCAATCTTTGCCCATTTTTTTCTTTGGTTGACTCTGGTTCTACGCATTTATATATCTTGCATAAGCATGCGCATTTGCGTAATATACCTATAGAAGTGTTAGATGTGTGTATGCAAGTAACCAGTTCTTTCGGGGAAACGGTTGTTGTGAGAAATTTGAATAGGAGATGTCATTTGACGGTTCAAGGTCATGTGTTTTAGGCTGATTTGATAGAGTTTTTATTTCACTGTTTTGATTTAATCATGTGTATGGATTGGTTGACTGAGCATAGGGTTGTGGTTGATTTTGAAACCAAGCGAGTTTCTTTGAAACTTGGTGACGGTTACGAGGTGGTAATCTTGGGTGAGAATGCTAATCTCTTGACTAATATTGTTTCGGCTCTAGAAGCGAGTCATCTGATGGATTATGGATGTTAGACATTCTTAGCCTATGTTATGAATCTGGGAACAAAGGAGGTACGTGTTTAGGACATACGTACGGTATGCGAGTTTCTAAGTATTTTTATGGAGGAGTTGCCAGGTTTGCCACCGAATAGAGAGGTTGAGTTTGGCATTGAATTGTATGCAAATACCACTCTAGTGTCTATTGCCCCCTATCGTATGGCACCGAAGGAATTGAAGGAGTTAAAGACACAACTGCATGAGTTGCTTGGTCGAGGGTTTATTAGGCCTAGTGTTTTACCATGGGGTGCGCCAGTGTTGTTTGTGAAAAAGAATGATGGCACAATGTGGATGTGCATCGATTATCGACAACTAAACAAGTTGACGATTAAGAATAAGTATCATTTTCCGCAGATTGATGATTTGTTTGATCACTTTAGAGGTGCTTCAGTGTTTTCTAATATTGATTTGAGGTTTGGATATTATCAGTTGAAGGTAAAGGATGTGGATGGGCCTAAAACTGCGTCTCGTATGAGGTATGGGCCTTATGAGTTCTTGGTGATGCCGTTTAGTTTAACTAATGCACCGGTTGTGTTCATGGATATGATGAATCTTGTAACACCCCCTTCCCAGCCTGGTAGAGAACCAGGTCGGAAAGTGCTACCGAAAACATATTGGAGATTAGGAAGCTTAATTAGAGTACGAAAACTTATTTGGATCAACTATTAATCTCTTTTAAGGCTTAACAGAATTATCTTATTAAGACTTACACAATTCGGGATCAATTTTAACCTTTTTTGAACTTAGGGACTAAATCATAATTTTACAAATTAGTGGTCCTTATTGGGATTTCTTTTTACTAAACTACAATTAAACTTACCAATTATTAACATGTGAAGTTTCATTGCTATCGAAGGTCGTTCACATATCCAATTAGGCCATACAAGTTTTAGTGACCATTTTATAAACTTCTTAAAACTGGTTTCTATGTCTTTTAACAGAATTAACTAACTCTACCGATACCCTTAAGGTCGTATCAGTATGCTAGGCCAAGTTTTAGAGTTTTCAAATTCAAGGATAACAACACGTATCGATACACCTAAGCTCGTACGATATGTGTTGACTAAGGTTGACCCGTTTCGGTACAGCCTACAACCGTATCGATACAATTTAAATTTTAGATCTTACTGGAAAAATACGTATCGATACACCCCCTTCGCATATTGATACGACCTATTTTACTTAGTCCAATTATACAAGGCCGTGTCGATACACCATCACTCGTACCGATACGCTTGACTAGTAACGACAGATTTTAGCTGGTTTGTAATCAATTTAACCCGTTGAACGTTGTCTGAACTTAACCAAATTTTACCAACAAGTCTAGTTTAACCAATTCACAAACATACCATATTTGCCATTATTCAATTGGTCACCTTTAGGCTATTACACACACACACACCAAAAAAACACATACATAACATGTTTAGACCATATGCCATCTTACTAGGAGTTCAAGACAAAAGATAAGCATACATATGATTTGTAGGAGTGACTTGCAACCGCAACACACGATCGAAGGCCGAAATTCCTAAAGATCTTAAAATGCATGAGACACACAAATGTTAGGCTTACATAGCCTAGTGAGGTAGCTATAACAAATGCAAATATTTGACGAGTAATATGAACATCATAGTGACATGCTTGAATGACATATTTGGTGCACAAATCATACTTGTATCTCATGCTTAACTCAAGTAGCACATTTCATATACAAAATACATATCATAATCATATATCATTTCCTTGGATATGGTAACCAATGGATATACGGATTCCTTTGTACACCACACATATTGGAAATAGGCCATAGCCTTAAGCCGTAGCTCCAGATAGTCCCTTACACAATCCATCCTTATTTCACCACACATATAGGTTGTATCCCCGAACGTAGTCCAATCCCTTACTTGGTGAGCTCGAATAACCCTATGGCATGCCAATTGTATCCAATGTCCATAAATGTCTAAGTTCACATATCATAATCAAACTTACCGTTGAGCTTGTAGACCATACCATATCAGATCATAAATTGAGCCTTAGCTCCAAATTCATATCATAACCATATCATATCGGATAACATATCATGGTATGATCACAACATATCGGATGACATACATATGCTCGTAGACATGTTAAAGTAATATGAAGACTTACCTTACTTACCAATAGCATCCACACATATGCTTGCTCTACTTGAGCCCTTAATCAAATGTAAACATAATCACAAAGCAAATGTAACGGGATGGCACCTAGCATGTCCCTCGACACAACTAAACTCACCTTGATTCTGAAGTTTTCAAGGTTCCCAAATTACAATTCCCTTGTTCCTAGCTTTGGTTGGGGATGACTGAGTGATTTCCTCCAACTCTTGAGCTAGTTCAAATTTAAAGAATGCATTAGAATCAAGCCTAATATCTCACAAACGTCTTTCAAGCTCATCAAAGCTTGTAGACAACATCGAAACAAGGAAATTAACCTACTAACACACGAGCTTGACTTAGATGTTCAAAGTTTAATTCTTGAAATTACTTCTTAAAGATCAAAGGAGTCATTGAATTGATAAAAAGAGTTTTACTCACCGAGTTATAGGCTTTCAAATGACGTATTAGAATTGATCAAAGGTTGAGGATTGGATTGAGGTGCTTGCTTAGCTTGAGGTTGAAGAAAACAATGGTGGTGCTTGCTTGTTGGATGGGAAAGGGTGAGTTTTAGTTTCTAAAGATTCAAATGAGGTAGAGAGCTTCTTTTCCAATTTACTTTAAGAGACTAAACCCCCTAATTATTATTCCACCTTACCCTTAGCCAATGGAAATGTTTCCTACAACCAAGGGTTTGCTAAGCCTAATCCAATATCATTTCATGAATCAAGCTATGATCTTTTCAGCACAAAAAGTGACCCAATCACGTGGGGTAGGCAAGCAAAGAGGTGAGCTAGCACCTTGCTTTCCATTTCTTTTAATTTGGCTATTAAAATAGCTTCAAATAGGAGACCCATACCGATACACCTTATGGCTTTATCGATACGACTAAGATAAAATAGGTAAGTTCATTATGACAGCTAGGCCGTATCGATACAGGTCTTTGCTGTATCGAAATGCCTAGTTCAAACCGTATCAATTCTAGTCCATCCGTACCGATACGCCTAGGCTAAAACAAGTAAGTTAGTTATGGTCGTTAGACTGTATCAATATTGGTCTTATTGTATCGATACGATTGACTTATTTTCAGTATTTTAGTTTTGAATTTCTTACAAAAATGTCCATAGATCAATTTAATGCCCCACAACTTTCACTGATTACAAAATTAGGTACAATGATCATGAAATTACACTTTCGGGTATATCCGATGCAGAATTTCTAATCATCAGAGCCTTATTCCGACTAGGCCAGTTTTTGAGATATGAAAAATCTAGTGTTCCATGAGTTTTTGGACCAATTTGTGGTTGTATTTATTGATGATATTCTTATGTACTCTCGTACCGAGGAGGATTATGATAGACATTTACGGATTATGCTTCAGGCGTTGTTGGATAATCAGTTCTATGCTAAGTTGAGCATGTGTGAGTTTTGGCTTAGGGAAGTTGTTTTCTTTGGGCATGTTGTGTCGGCCGAAGGAATTCAGGTTGATCCATATAAGATTGAGGCGATGATAGGTTAGAAATCACCTAAGTTTGTGTCGAAGGTTCAAAGTTTCCTTGGGTTGGCTGGTTATTATCATAGGTTTGTAGATGGGTTTTCGAGGATTGCTGCTCTTTTGACCAAGTTGTTGCAAAAGAATATTCGTTTTTGAGTGGATGAAGGATAGGCAACGAGCTTTCGAGAAGTTAAAGGTGGCTTTGACGCAAGCTCTTATCTTGATTCAACCTGAGTCGAGTAAGGAGTTTGTTGTTTATAGCGATGCATCATACGTAGGTTTGGGTTGTGTGTTGATGCAATGAGGAAAAGTTGTGGCTTATGCGTCGAGGTAATTGAAGGTGCATGAGCACAATTATCCTACCCATGATCTTGAGCTTTCTGCGGTTGTATTTGCGTTGAAGATTTGGAGGCACTATCTCATGGTGAGAAATATGCTATGTACACGGATCACAAGAGTTTGAAATACTTGATGACCAAGTTGTTGCAAAAGAATGTTCATTTTTGAGTGGACGGAGGATAGGCAACGAGCTTTCGAGAAGTTAAATGAAGCTTTGACGCAAGCTCTTATCTTGATTCAACCTGAATCGGGTAAGGAGTTTGTTGTTTATAGCGATGCATCATACGTAGGTTTGGGTTGTGTGTTGATGAAAGGGGAAAAAGTTATGGCTCATGCATTGAGGCAATTGAAGGTGTATGAGCACAATTATCCTACACATGATCTTGAGCTTTCTGTGGTTGTGTTTGCGTTGAAGATTTGGAGGTACTATCTCTATGGTAAGAAGTGTGTTATGTACACGAATCACAAGAGTTTGAAATACTTGATGACTCAAAAGGATTTTAATCTTAGGCAATGTAGATGGTTAGAGTTGCTTAAGGATTGCGATTTGATAATTGAGTATCATCAGTGGAGTTAAAGGCGATGTTTGCGTGGTTAAGTGTGATGCGAGATGGAGGCTTGTTGGTCGAATTGCAAGTAAAGTCATCATTGTCACTGTTGATTAAGGAAAAAGTAACCTTATGATGATGCGTTGGTACTGAATGTTAAGGATATCATGGATGGAAATCTGACGAATTTTCATTTTAATGATGATGGGGTGTTGTGTTTTAAAGATTGGATAGTGGTGCCTAATGATAATGAGTTGAAGAGTACTATTTTGACCGAGGCGCATGCTAGTCCTTTTGCTATGTATCTCGGTAGTATTAAAATATCTCAAGGGTTGAAGGAAGAATACTTTTGGGATGGTTTGAAGAAAGACGTGGCTGATTTCATTGCTAGATGCATGGTGTGTCAGCGTGTCAAGGCTTAGCATTAGTTTCCTTCTGGGTTGTTGCAACCGTTGAGGATACCGAAATGGAAGTGGGAGAGAATCACCATGGATTTTGTATCTGGGTTGCCATTGACGGCAACTAAGAAAGATTCTATTTGGATGATTTTTGATCGGTTTACAAAGTGTGCACATTTTGTGCTAGTGCATACGGCGTATACCTTGGATAAGTTGGCAAATTTATATATTACGAAGATTGTGCATTTGTATGGGGTGCCTAAGTCTATAGAGATAGAGATCCACGGTTTATGGAAAGATTTTGGGAGTGTTTGCATTAGGCTTTAGGTACATAGTTGAATTTCAGTACTTCTTATCATCCTCAGACGGATGGTCAGTCTGAACGTGTGATCCAGGTCTTGGAGGATATGTTGAGGTGTTGTGTCATTGAATTCCAAGGAACCTGGGAGAGGAAGTTGCCTTTGGTGGATTTTGTTTATAATTACAATTATCAAGCCAGTATACAAATGACATTGTATGAGGCCTTGTATGGTAGAAAGTGTTGTACACCTTTGTGTTAGGCTGAAGCTGGGGAAAAACATGTTTCTTTGCTGGAAGTGTTAAAAGATACGAATGAGAAAGTGAAGCTCATTTGTGATCTCTTGAAAGCGGCTTCATATCGCCAGAAATCCTACGCGGATTTGAAGCGTAGAGAGATTGAGTATGTGGTTGGTGATCACGTGTTTTTGAAAGTGTTACCTTGGAAGAAAGTGATTCAATTCGGACGTAAGGGTAAGCTTAGTCTAAGGTTTATTGGATCATATGAGGTTGTGGAGCGTGTAGGTCTTGTGGCTTATCATTTGAGGTTACCTCATGAGTTGGAGAAGATTCATGATGTGTTTCATGTATCGATGTTGCGAAGGTATTGGTCGGATCCATCGCATGTTATGCCGGTGGAGGATATTGAGTTGCAACCGGATTTCTCTTTTAATGAGGAACCTATTGAGATCCTTAACTCTAGTAGTAAATTTCTTTGTGACAAGATGATTGAGCTTGTAAAAGTGTTGTGGTGACATTGTAGAGTTGAGGAGGCCACATGTGAGAGCAAAACGAACATGTTGAAACAGTTATCGCATTTGTTTCCTTTAGGTAAAATTTCAAGGACGAAATTTCCTAAGTAGGGAAAATTTTTAATGCCCCGATTTTGGGCCTAGTTGTTTTTAGGCTGATTAGATGGTCCGGTGGACCAAGATTAGAGATTCGAGTCGGATTCGTGATTTAAATCAGAATAAATATTTTTGGTGCGAGAAAAATATGGGAAAAATGTCTAAAAATCATTATTTAATATATAGATATTTTTGGTAAAGCCAGTTTTTAAAAATGAAATTTGGAAATATAACATTTTGGCTAGTGACCAAAATGTAAAGAATGAAAACTATTTTTAGTGACTGATTTGTAAAAGGGTTAAATCTTAGAATCCTTAAAGAGCTATTGTACCTAAATATTTTTATCAAAGTTTTCTCTCAATTGGGATTATTTTTAATGTTTTTAATTAAAGGTTAATTGAGGATTAATTAAAATGAGGTAGTTATTTCTCATAAACCAATTTTCACGTAACTTTCTTTCTCTCAAGTTTTCTCTCAAAATTCCTTCAACCAAACACTCTTTTGTTCATCAAAGATTTCAGGTGATAACCTTGATTTTCTAAACTATTGATTTCTAATGGATTCTTCAATCTTGATTTCCAAAATCTCGTTATTTTCCTTTGCTTTTTAAGAGTAAACATCCAATTGAGGGGAAATTCATCCATTAGAGGTAAGTTTCGTTCTTCTCCTCTAATGAATGGTTCTTTATTAAATTTCTCAAGTATTTGATCCTTTATAAAAATTTCCTATTGAGTTTTAATGATTTTATTATGGAAATTGGTTAAATCAATGTTTAATTGGTAAGATTATATGATTTTTGAATTGGATCTATTTTGTGGAGTTATTTATTGATTTTAATCATGATTTTGATGTTTTATAATGTTAATAGATTGATTTTAACATTGGAATCCCGAAGCTATGTGAATCTCTAATTTTCTAGGTTGTTAGTTATGTGTTTTTGAGGAATTATGGAAGTTTAATGTATGATGGAGGTATAAGGTTGATGTTAGGTTGTTTTGGATGTCAATTGAAGGTAATTAATAGATTAAATCATTTGTTTTTGGCTGGGTTAAGGTTGGAAGATGTTTGATGTTGATTTCGATAGTTTTGGGAAAGATTCGGCTAGAGTTTGAAGAGGATCGTTATGAGTTGATGTTGCTGGGTTTGTGAATGCATTTTGATGCATTGAATCCTCTGTTTTTGTGTGGTAAAATCAAGTAAGGTCGATCCTCAAGCTCGTAGTGTCGGTTCGAAAGCTTTGGAGGGGTGATTCATATCGATAAATGAGGCTTTGCATTGTCGGTGAGTGAGAACGTGGATTTCAGCTTTGAAATGATTTAAAGGTTATATTGACAGTTTAAATTAAGCTAGAAACACTAGTTTAAACTCGGAAGTAAGTATAAAGAGATTTCTCCCTCGGTCGTACTTTGGTGAAATTGATTTTATACACTTATTTTGAATTACATGGTACCTACTATTTAAGCATGGTTTAAAGTATGTTTTATACTGTTTTTGATCATATAACGATAATGGATGCATTTCGTAAATGATCCATGTAAGTATGTGAAATACTTGTGAAAGCATGGTTTAATGCATTGGAAATAGTTTTGATTTGATGCATATAAAAATAGTGAGGTACATGGTTAATAATGAATTATATTAGCAAGTGATGTGATTTAAAATTTTATCGGATATAGTTGGTCAGCCATAGGATTGATAGTGCACTATAAATAAGTCGCCTCGAGTGTTGAGTGGTTTATGTATACCGAATACTCCACCACGAGTACCCTAATGGTAGAGGGGCTATATGGTACCAAAAACTCTCGTTAGTGGATTATGTGTCTAACCGATGAGATGGGTTGTGAAGGTACCCAGTTGTAAGTGTACCATAATTCTGGTTGAGATGGCATGAAGTGTTGAGAGGACACTTGTTGAATCCGTGTATCCGATGTAATATTTTGGAAAGTAGAACTTGGTTTATGATCACTTGAAAGCCAATATAATTGTCTATGTATCATATTGATGGATGTTGTTGTATAATGTTGATTTATACATGTTTACTCTTTAAGCTTTGTATATGGATTGTTATGCATGGGAAGGCTTAAATTGAGGGTTAACAAATGGGATTTGTTGTTGATCCATGATACATGTTGTATATGGTTTAATATGTTAGTTTTTGAAAGTGTTAAGTGCAT
Source organism: Hibiscus mutabilis (assembly GCA_019671005.1). NCBI lineage: Eukaryota > Viridiplantae > Streptophyta > Magnoliopsida > Malvales > Malvaceae > Hibiscus > Hibiscus mutabilis. The sequence goes on from CM033717.1 coordinate 67,736,744, forward strand.
GGTTTTCAAGATATGATATTTTATAAGATGATTGAAATGGTGATTTCAATGTGGTTTTGGAAAATGGTTTTTAAAATACATTGATGGTGTGTTGTTTGAGCACTCCTCACTAAGCCTGGTGTGCTTACGCTCTCTTTGTCTATCAATGCAGAGAATTAGAGATTGGAGGCAGCGAGCGAAGGAAATCTAAGAACTTCAGCAATTTGAAAGTATGGTTTCAATCTAGACTACTAGTAATAAAGGTAATTGTGTTCATTGTTGTTTTGGTAGGGTTTTTGCTAAACTATTTATTTGAGCAAGTTTGCTTTGTTGTTTTGGTGTTGTAAATGGCCTTATATTTTTGGTTGATGCTTTGGATTTATGTTCCATGATTTGAATGGTTTGTTTCTAGGAAGCATGCCTTTAGACTTTCATTTGAAGTGTGATGTCATTTTATGATCTTGTTTTTGTGATGTTTTGATGTGGTTTGATCTTGAGAGTATTTGTGTATATGTTTGAGGTATGTTGGAATGACTTTAAATTCATGAAAGCATGAAAAACCAGCAAAAGTGGACATTTCAGGTCCAGGCGTTTCAGTACGTGTAATAGTATATCGGTACGCGTAGGCTTAATCTGAGCTTGGGTTTCGATATGCGTATTGGTGTTTCGGTACGAGTTTTTGATTTTTGGCGTGGCGTATCGGTACGGAGAGTGTGTATTGGTATGATATACGTATTGGCGTTTCGGTACGAGCCTTTGATTTTTGGCGTGGTATATCGGTACGGAGAGTTTCTGATTCTTTTATTTTGGTCCTTGAATGTTATGTATGCAATTGAATGAGTTTGGATGATTGTTTGAAGATATAATTTGACATGTGGGCATGAAACATGAATAATTAGGGCTTGGTGTGGTGCTCGATATCTTCAACCGAATTGCTTGCCAGGTGGTGGAGAAGATGTAATTTGGGTGTTGGTGGTGGAAGCAAAAAGATAGAAAAGAGACACAAAGAATTTAGAGTGGTTCGAGCTTCTAACCAAGCTCTACATTTACTAACTTAGCTTCCCCACTAAGGATTTCAACAAATTCACTCTTGAATTTCTTCCTGTTTTCTAGGCTAAGGAGGCAATCCTTACACACTCAAAGCTTTCTATCCCAAAGCTTAAGTAAACCCTCTTTTACAATAGAAATAAAAGCAAACTTGTAAAATCCTCACGAGGTAGATAATTTCCACTTTTAAGCACTCACCCAAATCCTAATACATTTGAGCATACATTTACAATTAAGCTCAAAAGTGTTGTATATACAAGAAATTTGACAAATTGAGCACTAAGACATTTCTTGATCATATGATTGTCGACTTGAGGATCATTAGTTGTTTCCTGGTGCTTGAAGGGTCCTTTTGACTTCCCAAAATGAGTTTCTAGACGTTGGTGACCGTTGGGATTGAAATGGAGCCATTGGGAGCTAATTTCTATACAGTTTGTCCCAATTTGGTGCAGGGTGTATCGATACGCGGGGTATCCGTATTGATACGACCTCTTTGGGAAAGAGCCGTTGAGCCTGGAAACATGAAGGTGTATTGATACACTTGAAGGTGTATCGATACGGCCTTGTTTGGAAATAACCGTTAATGGGGTTTGACACGTAAGCGTATTGAAACACCAAGAGGCATATCGAAATGCTTGACCACCATATCGATATAGACTTGTCTGTATCGATACGGGTTTGGCAGAAGGAAGGTTACTGTAACTGAAACCTTAAGGTGTATCGATACAGGGTATACTGTATCGATATGATCATGCTCAAAACATGAGTTTGACTATTTTAAAACATTTTGAATCCTTCCAAAGCCTTATAAAAATCCATCAAATATATTTTCAAGTTGTTTGGACTTAAAAATACTTTTGAAATCTTTTCAATTTAGTCCAAAACTATTTTTAATTATTATATCAAAACAAATATCCTAACAGTTGGAAACTTTAAAATAGGATAAGTCCCTGTAATTTTCCAAAATTGCAATTTGGTCCTTAAATTGCAATTGCGTACAATTGGATGTCGATCCGATGCTCGATTGATTTGATAATTACCCGTTGTCCGTATGCACACCATAGGTTAAAGTGTTGCATCTAGATAAGATAAAAATAAAAAATGGACGTAATTCGAGTTAAATCTTTACGAGTTTTTTCAGCAAACCCAATGTAGCTCGCTCAGTTCAGTCTAGCGACTAGGACGTGTCAAGGGGATTACAAAGGGCTTTATCGCAACCGCCGTCTCACGGCGGATCGAGAGTCGTCTGATAAGGGTAGGAGGTTGAAGAGGAGGTGAGGGTTTCTCCATCTTCTCTCTTTTTCCGCTTCTTTTCAAGTCTCTCTCTCCCAATTGCTGGCTTGGTGCCCTTCTGATGGTTACCTGTTGGCTTGGTTCTCTGGTTTCCTTCTTCTTGGCCCATCTTGCATCATCGATCCCATTTTCTTGGCGCATTGTCCCTATGGACGGAGCCATAATTGAATCGTGAGGGGACAAATTGTTTAATTTTGGAACGATCGAGATCTTAAAAAGTGATTAAAACATAAAATTTAAAGGGGTTAGGATTTAATTTTACTAATTTTAAAATTAAAAGGTCTTAAAAAGTAATTAAACTAGGAAAATGGGGGTCAATGCTTAAATTAATTGATTATAAAATTGATAAGGTCCTAAAAATAAATTATACCAAACAATTTTGGGAGGGGCAAAGACTTAATTGAAATGGATTCAAAATTATCAATGGCCTAAAATATAGTTAAACCATCAAAGTTAGGGGGCAATTGCCCCTCCCACCCTCCACTTACATTTGTCCATGGATGTCTCTAATGGCCGATCTTGTTGCATTGATCTACAAGTTCCATGCTCGGTGACCCTCGTTCGACATGCAATTGAAGATGTGTTTGCAGGATCTGCTTTGCTCTGGTATCTCTGGTTGCTCTTGAGCTCTCGTTTGGTCCAATTGTTATGTTATTTGTTGTTTTTATGTTCTTGTGTTTTTCCTTGTTTGTTTTTGGTGATGTTCTGGTCCTTGTTCACCCTTTGTGAGTTTTATTTTGTTGTTGTTCGTTTGTTTTGGGTCATCTTTTTCTCTTCTCCCTTGTTTTATGTTTGGTTTGTTGTTTGTATTGTGTGGTTGTTTTCGATAAATGATGGCTTGATTATTAGAAAGGGTAAGTGGAACCAAATTACATCCCTAAAAATCCAATTTTAGTATTTGCAATTTTATCACTTAGATTTTTTTCTAGAATGTTTAGGGGTCGAGTTAGGTTAAGTTAGATTTGGGTGGATCTATGTGTCACGTGCCATTATCTTTTTTTTTGCAAAAGACATGTCGTTTGAAAGATGATAATGTCCCCGTAACAAGTGGTATCAGAGTGGTCATTTGATTGTTTAATTTCACACCTAACACCCTAGTGGTATGGTAAGCAGGTTGAACAATCATGACAATAACCCATCACTAGAGTGGATGACATCACGAGGTTGAATGGACAAAAATATCATTTCCTAAAAAAATGAGAAATATTAATCTCATATCGAAAAAGAAATGAGAATATTAGAATATAAAGGGTAATAGCATGATGTATTAAAAGAAAGTAGAGAAAAGTTGCATTGGCGAAATATGTAGTTTTTGGTGAGTTGGTAAAAAAACTGTATTTTAACTCTTATAAATGATAAATTCCCAACAAGTCCTTCTAAAATTTATAAGTGGAAGCAATGAAAAATCATATTTTAACGCTTTACAAATTTATAATTTACCCCTCACCTCAAAGACATATAGGCAAGGCAAAGAATTGGGTTGGCTACAAAAACCATTTTCACAAATGAAATGTGTATAACAATTGATATCTCTTAACCTTTGTTGAGCATTCTTCTCTCCTTTCATATTTGATCAATCAAACTCCCCCATCCATGTTTTGTCTCTCAAAGAAGATGTTGACCAAAGACGGCAACAAGGCCTGTCAGAAAAAGGGAAACAACAAGAAGTCCATGAAGAAAGCTAATTCCAGGAACTGTGGGTTCTTGAGATGTACAACATCTGAGTTTTCTCCGGTAAGGTTTCTCGAGCATTTTGGTCGTAAAGTAGCAAAGGGTTTAATCAGAATTTTTAGGCCTTCTCCTCCTAAGGTTACCTCCTCTTCTTCAAGAAAATCTAAGCCAATTGTGTCCCCGGTTGTTGATTCTCATAGAAACGCTGCCATTGAAGACTGCATCCAGTTTATCAACTCTTCTGCTTCTTTGCCTAGATCCAATTCTGTCTCCACTACTCCTCGTTGAACTTTAGCCGCGATAATCTTTATCCAATATAGACATGTGTAAAAACCGGGTATGTAAATATATCCATAACTATGTTCGAATATGTGTAGTACAGGTCATAATTTTAGTGGTAAGATTGTTTGATGAAATCATTATGCATCATCCTAGTAGGTTATGTGTATTTTCTTTTTCCCTTTGGAAAACATTAATCTATCTTGTATCATACAATTTTTCGGTAAGATCTTAAACCCATACCTTTGGTTTGATGTCTACTTACACATTCTGTTCCGGGTGCATATGATTGATTTAGCATGATCAATTAGATATCTATATTGTCTTAACTGTGCAATTGAATAGCCTAATCGGCGACTGACATCAACCTTGGTGTCGATTGCCGACCGCATGTGATCAATTAAATTTCTATAGTCTTTAACTGTGCAACTGAATAACAGTTTAGAAAACTGATCAGGTTAACGGTAGCAACTAACACCGTTATCAATTTGGACTTATTAATAACGTTACGGGATTGGAGCGGTTCAATTGTAGTAGAGGGATCAAAACTCAAATTAGATTATGGTAGAGGGGCTGAAGCCGGAATTAGGCCTCTGTATTTTCATAGGTTTTCAAATCAATCCACTTCTAGGTGGAGAGCAACAAATATTGAACTTATTACAAGATTCAAAGAGGACAAAAACCCCCAAACCATAAGTCACATGATATTGTTTTCCAAATCGGGCGTGTGCATTCGAATCTGTTAACTTTTTTGTCACATAAATGGCTGAGCATGCTTTGTTTTCTTCGGAATTCGTCCTTATTATTTGTCGACTCGAATAAAAAATTGTTTAATTTGTGTTCTATTCAATACTCGCTAAGATTGATAAAATTTTGCTTGACTCGTGCTCATTAAAAAAATTCGTTCGGCTCGACTCATTGCTCTTTAAACACGATAAATACGGGAAGTTTTGGAAATTTTATCCACAAAGATTTTACGTGTAAATTACTTAGTAAGCCACTGAATTTTCTGGAGTTTTCAATTGGCATTCAAACTTCTTGAAATATAATTTTTTTAAGGTAACCGCCAAAAAATCATACAAAATTATAAAATAAATTAACGAGCTGTTCGACAACTTATCAAATCAAATTAATTCAAACTGAACATCGACCGAGTCAAACTCGAACTACTTGCAAACTGCTCTACTCAATTAATACCCCTAGTCTTATATACTCTGATCTTTAGCTTGAAATAAAGAGTCTCCAAACATCAATGACGCCAGCTAATATGATGTTACGACACACTCGACTATGACAGAAAGGAGTTAGGTTCCAATTGCTATCGAATATTACACAACCCTATCAAATCTTTGTTTGCTCAATTTTTGCAATTCCCTAAATCTCTCGCAAAATCTTATCACTAATAAAATAACTACTCAAAAGCATGATTTGTGCTTAGACGCTGATCCAATGTTAATTCTAGTTCTAATTAATTGGAATTTTAGTTTTTTTATTTTGTAGTGTTACTGTAGACAAAATCATTTGTTCTTTTTAGTGTCTCTTTCTATGCTCAAACACTAAAAAAATCAATTTTTTAAGCTTTAATCTTAAATTTTAAATCCTACACTTTAAATCCTAACCCTAAAGATACACTATATATCAAATTCCCTAAACTCTAATCCTAAACCTTAAACCTAAATTTTTAATATGAAAACATATATAAAGACATAAAAATACAGAAGATTTATATTATGTTACTATCATGTTAAAGTGATGGTGTAGAACTTTTTGTCACTGCTATTTTGTTGTGCATGCAAAATAATTAAAAATCCAATCATTCGTGTTTAGCCATTAATAAATTTACATGTCAACTAATAATATTAAATATAAATTTTTAACACACTAGGATAGGATGGAGAAACATCATACGTACGTATTAAATCTCCAGGGAGATCATTTTCTTTAGGTTCATGTCAAGCTCATGCATTAAAAGGCGATCAATTATAAAGCTGTTAAACAACCCAATAAGTGGTCCATAGAAAAGCGGATGATGTTTATTTTAAAAAATTCTGGTTCAATTATTTTGTTTACAAGATTTGTACATTATTAAAATATTTAAAAAATATATAAACATATATTACATTCTAAATCACTTTTAGACTATATATATGTTAATCCACAGAGAATAGACAAGCACAGTACGTAGTTTCTATCTAATCACTGTTGCATGGAATGTTGCAATATACATTCACAGTAACTTTCTTTTTATTACAGATAATTCATCAGACAAGTTAACTCGAACATGTTAATTCAGTTTTTCTTAGTTTATAATTAAATGTTTTAAAGGAGACAAACACGTAAATTCAAAACCTAAACTGTTAAATGAGTCTTCCAACCCAAAATCAACTGTCAGCCAGGCTGCCACTTTACTTTCCACTTATCAACATAATAAATCCAAATATCTAACTTCCAATATATAAGTTACTTGCATAATTAATGGTGTAAAACTCATTGGTTTTAGGTTCATTTAATACATATACTTTTGCGAAAAATTATTAGTTTTGATTAATAAAAAAGTACTGCATTTACATGTCAAAATTTAAATTTATACGAGATTAGACAAAACGAGCATCTTAAACTACTAGATCAATAAGTGAATCTTCATTTCTTACACTTTGAAATGTTTGTAATAAAGGGATGAGCTGAGGATGGTTCATTGTGGGAATACTTGTGTATATTTTGTGGGGATGGAGGCAGTGTTTGTGGTGAAATTTTGAGCGTTGGATGAAGAGAGAAGACTTGTGTTCACACAAAGGTCTATCTTCATTGCTGGATTTGTAATGATTTGTGATTTTATTTGATATAACATTTTTAATGGATCGTATCTGATTTCCCAAACAAAAAAAATTGTAAATCCAATATTTATATAAAAATATATTTATTAAAATTTAATTAACAAATTATAAAAATTTGTATATCGTTTTAACTCTACACTTTTAAGTAGGGGTGTCCATTCCAGGTACCCGATCTTCTAAGTATTAGATTTTTGGCCCGGTCTCAGCCCGTAATAACTGGGTACTCGCTAAACAAGTACATGTAAAATCAGGGTACCCACAAAATTAGGTACCAGGTACCTAGATTACAATTTTTTATTTTTTAATTTTAAAATTTTAAAAAATCACATAGTAAACATATAAAATTTAAAAGTTCATAATACATAATCTAAGCACAAAAATTAGTGATTTGAAGTTAGTTTAAGATAGAAATATATATATATATATAAATTAAATTTATCACGAAAAAAGCATTAAAAATATTAATTTTGTTTTTTTTTAATCTTGTATTAACAAATTAATACAAATATTTTTTATCCCGGCGCCGCTGATGTCCCCCGTAACCCTAATTTTCTCTCTATGAATGGAATCTTTGATCCTGGCGCTGATGTCCCTCGTAACCCTAGGAAGCATAGGAGGCTTGATGACGACCCCCCGAACGGTGGAGGTGAATGGCATCCGGTTGGTAATGATCCTTCTCCCTCCGAGGCTGCTGCCTCTAAAGTCGCCTCGTATAAGGACTCTCTTATGAAAGTCAATATGGATTCTGCGCAACATACAGAGGAGATTTTTGAAGATGACGATATTGAGATTCAGGAAGGCGATGTCACCCGTTCTATAGTAGATGGAGTCATCTCCATTGATTTCTCTGATCACGTTCAATCCTTGGCAGAGAAAAGTCTCGATCAGACCCTGGTTGTGAAGTTGCTGGGTCGAAGAATTGGTTACACCACCATGCGCATGAGTTATGGAAACCTAAACAAGCCATTCGATTAATGGATATCGAAAACGACTATTTTCTTGTTATCTTTCGGCTACAATATGATTATCTTCAAGCTTTAGCTGGTGGCCAATTTGCTTCGTGAATCCATTGGCTCCGTGATTAAATTAGACTACCAAACAGAATAGGGAAGGAGTGGCCAATTTGCTCGTATGGCTTTGTCCATTGATCAGTCCAAGCCTCTTGTTTCGAAAATAATTGTTAATGGCAACATTCAGCTGATTGAATATGAATCTCTCCCTGTGATTTGTTTCCACTGTGGCAGGTATGGTCATGCCAAGGAAAATTGCCCGGACAAGCACACAAACAAACCACACACTGCTATAGACATGGAACAAACAAGTGTGATTCCCGCCGCTTCTGGTTCTGGCTCTGAACCAACTGCACCAACTGAGGGATCTGCCCCGGAGGAGTGTCCTGATTCTGGTTCCTTTGGCACATGGATGGTGGCTGAAAGATGGCCACGACGTGGGATCCATCCTTCAAAAGAGTGCGAATATGGGCACTGTACTATGCTGAAAGTCATGAGAATGGTTCCCATAGGGACCGGCTTCCTATTGTCAACCCTCGCTGGTCGAGACTGGATGCGGGCTGTGTCTACTTAAACACTGATGGTGTTGTATCATCAATAACTAGAGTAGGCTTGGTGGGTGATCTTTTTCGCTCGGATGATGCTGTAATCACTAATTTTGTTCGGGATATTAACCCGCTTGTATATTTTGCAATAGTGAGTTGTTGCTTAATTATTATATATCTATATATGTGTGGCTGTTTTTAAAATCCAAAAGCAAAAAATTACTATTAGCATATGTCTTATTATATTAACTATATATATATATATGTATGTGTGTGACTATTTGAAAAAAAACCAAAAAAATATTATTAGCGTATTATGTTTTATTGCTTTGTCTCTTCATTATCATTTCTTATCTTATTTTATGTGATATTATTTTAAAACCCAAAAAAGTATCACTAAGTAATATATATATATATATATATATATGTTACTATCATGGTTGTCCTAATATTACTATATGTTACTAGTGTTATTATTATAGTATTTTCTTCTCTAGTTCTTTATTATGATTCGATTATAGTTTTTATCTTTATTAGTATTAGTATTATTATTATCATTATAAAATTAATTTTTAAAAAAATCAAAAAAAGATTAATAGATTAATAAATAAAGCCCAAGTTTGTTTTTACTATCAGCCCATACTTACAAACATATATCAACAGCCCATTTACATTATAAAGCCCAAAAGGACTTATTTACACTTGGCCCGGTAGGGCCCATGAATAGATAAACCACTAAATAACCTAATCTTAGCCCTTCTTCCTTGCGCAACCGTTTGCCAACTGTCAGATCTGCTCATGATCTGACAGTCCAAGATCGAGCAGAATAAGCCCTTAGATCCCTTCACATGCGAGTGAAAATCACGCACCCGACCCCTGGCCTTCTCATGCGTGCACACGCGTCGATCGGTCTTCCACGCACTTTCCGTGACCATCCAGATCCCCACTAGCCGCGGAAACCGCTCCATGTCGGCCGTTAGTTTTGCTCCTCTCCCCATCTTGCATGGCACATGCAAAACAAAACAGAATTAGACAAAAGCAAATTCGAACGAAATATCAGAGAATGTCAGAACCATTCCCCCCAACAAACCCACATTGACAGATTATCAGATGAATCCAAAAAAGGGTCAACTTCAACCAATAGGAGTTTTAGGCAGTATTTTATTTTTTTGAAACAAATGTAATATCAGGGTATATAAAACAGAATGCCCTAAACTATTGTATGATTCATTTGGCATTTGAAACGAGAATAGAGTAAACAGATTAGTATCATATATAGTTGAACCACGTTTTAAAAATGGGAAATTACTTTTTAAATCCCTCTGCCCCAGCGTAATAGCACCTGCGGTCCTTCTGCACAGGATAATCACCTCATTAGTCCCTCATTGTGGGATAATTACCAGCCTAAGCCATTTCGTCTTTCTAAATTCCTCCCTAGGTCCTTGAGTCTTTTCGGTTTCTTATAATGTCGTCCTTCTTTTTCTTTTAATCCACTGCAAGGTCTGTTTTCTTTCAATTTGGTCTCGAATCTAGTGTTTAATATCCCTTTTATCATGCATGTTTATTTTTATCCTTAACTTCCAGCTTTTATTTTCTGTGCTATGTTTGTTTTGTTTTGATGTGAATGTGTATATAATGCTTAGTTTGTTTTATATGATATAATATGTGGTTTTATGCTTGATTTTGGTGTTTAATACATGTGTATTATAATATATATAGTTTTCATATTAATATATAATATAGTTTTTTTAATACATCTAATATATAGTTTTTTATATAATAGATATATATCATATAGTTTCTATATTATATAATAAATATGGTTTTAAAGCTTATAATATATATAGCTTTCTAAAAATATAATATAGCTTTCTTAAAGTATAATATATATATGAGGTTTTGCAAAGTTTATACATAATATATATTTAAAGTATATAATATATAGGTTTATACAGTTTATAAAAATAATTTTTCATAATATATAATATATTTGTAGTATATATATATGCTTATATTTGGTATCTTAATAAGGGTTGAACTTAATTTAGCAATTTGGGCCTTTTGGTGCTTTAGGCTTAGTTTGCTTGATTAGTTTAGTTTGAGCCTCCTAGTTTTCGGGCTTGTTTCTTTGTTTAGTAGTTTGGGCCTTAGGGCTTATTAGGCTAGGCTATTGATTAGATTTAGGTAAATTAATTTAGATCATGTGCTCGTCTCATAGGGGCACGGTCCTTTAAATTAATTAAATTAACCTAGGTTAGATTCTTTAGAGCCTTAGTTAGATTAGGATTCAAATTAATTTAGTGAATTTAAATTTGCCCTTGGCTTATTGGAGTAAATGTCAAATTCATTAAATTAATTGAACATTTCTTAATTACTTTTAGGATTAAATTAATTCCAAGTTTAGATTGACGTTAAAATTCAGATTAATTATCATAAGTTGTTAGGGAATCTAGTCTTTTAGGGTTAATTAACCAGGATTAAATATTAGAATCACTTAACTAATAATTAGATCACTAATCGATTTTTTCATAACTTGGGTCTTTTTAGGTTAGGGCTTGGGTGGGCTTCCTTTTGTGTGTTCATATTTGTGCATTTGACTGTCATCCCTTAATTGTTATTCATATGACTTTTAATATATTTATTGCATGTTAATTAACCTAAATCATAAAAAAGGGTATTCATTAATCCCGACATTCATGTCGTAACAGTCTTGCCTTAATAGATGTTGATCGAATACTTGGATTAATCTTTACCGTCCCAAGATAAATGATGATTAAAATTAGCAAGATCATAACATCATATTTTAACTGTCTGTATCATGCATAAAGGTGACTCACGAGATCCGAACCGTAAACTAACACGGCAGTCGGTCTTATTCGATGTCGGTTTAGTCGATGGTCCAGTGTATCATCATCCTTATAAATTAAATATATAATTAATTTGATCCCACCGATTTGATAAAACTCGTGCGATTAAGGCCCATTTTTAACTAAGTACACCAAATTAAAGTCATTTCAAATTTCAATTGATTTTCCATCATCTTAAAGGCAACAAGCATTATGGTACTGATATTCGAGCGTGATGAGGGTGCTAATCCTTCCCCGCGTGTAACCAACTCCCGGACCCTTTCATAACGAATCTCTGGTATTTTATGGTGTCCGGCCTACCTTACCCAAGTGGTCGGTGACGACTACAAGTTTTTATCGATTTTCGAAAGAAAAAGAGATTTTCAAAAAATAAATCCCCATTTTTAGCAAAGTTTGCAAAGAATTTATTTAGGGGGTAAATTCGTAGCATCAAACCTTACAGAACTATACTTAATTATGGTTTTCTTAAAAGGGGTCACTACAGCTTGGCGACTCTGCTGGGGACATGACGATTTTATTTTATTTTTCAAAAACAAAAAAGAGAGTTAGGCCAAGAAAATGTTTGTTGCTTTCAAAATGTTGGAATTTCAATTTACTTTAACAAGGTCGATTCTTTCTTAAAAATATGACTAAGATTGCACGGGCTTTGATAAGTGGTGGTCTTCGAATTAATTCTTCACTTAATTTCTAAGAAATCATCGACATGTGTTGCATCATGATCATCAGGCTCTATACCCGAGCTTCATCCCTTAAGTGGGAGTGAAACGCCACATACCCACGTGAGTAGCCCTCCACGGGTCGATAATTCACTTCCAGAATCCATGCCTTTTGACACGTGAGCAACCCTCCACGTCACTAGGTCATGCTTTCCTCGAGCTGAAACCAATTCTCAAGCTTATAATGGGCCAGAATTGGGGTTTTTTGATGCCTTAGTAGATAGTAAGATAGGTTTGGGTACCCTTGTCTAGAACCAAACACATGTGTGAAAATCTAGGAAACCTACCCCGTTAGATCCATGCGGATAACCCTAGCAACTAGAATTCATGTGGTTAGGTTTGTTCTCTTATGTTTGCCTTGTGTTTACTTCAGTTTACGTTTATCTCTTTTCATTTCCATTTTATTGTATATCTTATAACTAAAGCTTCTTTTTGTTTGCTTCCTTTTTTCTTTTTACCCTTCTTTTGTATATCTTATCATATCATGAATAGCACATTGAGTTGGGAACAGTTTGAAGTTAAAGACTAGATCAATAGGAGAATTAGTCCGTAGCAGTGATGAAAAGAATTCCAATGTTCAGATATGGTTGGAAGGGGAACAGTTACATGAGGGAGATAATATTGCTATTGGGTTTAGATCAGCCATGTCAGCCATGACATTCATGAATACAGAGTTCAATGATGTGTCCAAATTGAAGTCGGTTTGGAACAATTGGGATTTTGAAATGAAGAATACTTTCAGAGAAGAGTATGGTGACATCGCGTACTTACTAGAGGTTCCAGTTAATCAAGCACTACTACAAGCCTTAATGGGTTTCTGGAACTTTGCCTACAGCTACTTTACGATTGGTAACTTTGACCTAACTTCAACAATCGAAGAGTACCGAGACCTCATAAACTACAAGAATATTGATATGAATCGGGTGTACTCGAAGCCAAGTAAGAACAAAGCTTTTTGAGGAAAGTTGAAGAAGTTCTATGATATGTTATCATCTTGGGTTGAGCATCAAGTCACTGCTTGGAACAGCAAAGAGTATCTCAAGTGAGAAGGGATCTTGGCTTTAGCCTCTATGCTTACCGTTGGCCGAGTCCGGCATAATCTTTTTGCTTTGTTGATCTACGGATTGGTATTATTTCCCCCGAGCATTGGGACTCATAGATCCATCAGTTTTGGATCTATTTGATCATTTGGATAGCGGGACTAATCTAGTACCTGTAATTCTGGCCGAGACTTTTCGATCTTTGAGGTTCTGTCAGGAGCATGGAGGAGGTCACTTCCGAGGGTGCCCGCAGCTTTTGACTGTTTGGTTCTACATCCACTTTTGGACCAGCCCCAGTTTTTCAAGGCCCTTTTATGTTAGCAAGTTCTCGCCCTTAGAAGAATTCCTGCGAAAGAATGATTGGACAACCCGAAGATTCGAGGAAGTATGGCAGGATGTCCTCCAAAGCCTAAAAGAGGAAGATATAGTTTGGAGAGCACCGTGGTTATTGGCAAAGAAAATTCTCTATAGATGTAAAGAGCATTCATGGGTACCACCACTTGGCCTTTGGGGGCATACTGCATATGCACCTCTTCTTGTTTCGAGATAGTACGGGTCGAAACAGTTCGTACCAGTCACCAAGTGACTGAATGAGTTCAACGTGGATTATGCAAAAGAGAAGGGCTACAAGACGATGGTATACAACGCTTTTTCAACTTGGAATAGCATAATATGGGTTAGAATCGTAAACGCTCCGTACATGATCACCCCCGAGTACGAAGCATGGCAATTTAATCGTGTCAATGACAACGTTCCCCATTTGAGCCCCGATGGACGAAGATCTGTAGTGGAAAGATTGGCCACACTTCCTACCGAGGCCGACTTGATGAGGAAACAACTTGAAGATGAGAGAAAGAGGTACCTCAAGTTCGAGGAGAGAGCTTATCAAGAAAAGTTTGACTTTGAATTAAAGAGGACGCAGTTTGAGGGAGTGGTTAAAGATCTATAGAGGAGAAGGGACGAGTTGGAACTTGAACTCAAGATGGAGAAGGAAGAGATTCTGAAGCTTAAAAGGCTGAATAAGAGCAAAAAGGGCCGTAGAAGGCATCAAGTGAAGGGTTAGAGCTTCGATTGAAAGAGGAAAAAGCAAGAGCCGAGAACTACAAGAGAATGTTTTACGTGCACAAAGATCAAGCACTCGCTTTGACTGAAGAAGTGAAGAGCCTACAAATCTCCCACTCGAGACAGATCGAAATCGAGAAAAACCAAAATAAAGCTTTGAGGGATAAGGTGAAGTGCTTGGAGAAATCTCTTTTCAAGCATAAAGGTTCAACCAGTAAGCTGAAGGCCAGCAACTTGGAGAATCAAGTCCTGATGGCTCGTGTCGATGAGTTGGAAATCGAGGTTCGACAACTCAATGATCACTTGGCAAGCCTTAGGGGAGCGATTCAAGTACGCCCGACGCTGAGTTTGGAGCAACTTCACTTCGCTGCCTACACAATTTGGAAGCAGGAGCAAGAGCTGACACATTGAACGACCCATATACAAGAGGTTGCTCAGAAAGTACAGATTCTGGCGGAAGACGCTACCGAACTCCATGACTGTGTGGACAATAATTTTAAGGAATGAGAGAGGATCGTTTGGATTCTGCGAGAGATTATTGACCTTGATACTACCCTGAAGCCACATATGTAGTTGGTTTTATTTAAGTTATTGTAACAAGACAACATCTCCTTTAATGAAAGTCGTTTAACGATGATATTTTCCAAACTCAGTGTCGTTCTTTGCACTCATGATAATCATCTAATTAATACAATTGTTTGTATTTTTGTTTAATTGTCATTTATTAATTAAAAAGCTCTCTATTTTAGAGAAAGATTGCATTTTTGCTTCTTAAAAACTGTCATCATTCCACACCCATATTGAACTCGCTCACAGTCGAAGCTAATAGAGGAGAGCTTTGCCAAGTTGGAGGCAGACCTACGTGGCCACTTGGAACGAGCCCAACAGGAATTAAGGGACACCATCACCAAGTCTCAGTAGGACATGATGAAGGAAATATCTCAGCTGCTGCAGGCTCGGCTATGACCGAATCTGAGGGGCAAGGGTTCCATTGAGAATCCTGCCCAAAACTCAGGGGATTACCCGTATGCCCAGATCGTCCAGAGCCCTCTGATTATTGATCCCTCTCTTAGCCCGCCACAAGGGGCATCTTCCTCTCACAACGGTCTAGCCCCTCAAGCTCAGCCAGAGGTCACCTTTTGGAATCCTGAGGTCATTGGGGACAACATCCTAGACTTCGATGAGTTAGAGAAGTTGAACCAGGTGAAAGTGGAGTTCACTAAGCAATTGGAGGATACTCGTAAAGACATGGAGGAAAAGTTTCGAATGAAGGAAGACAAGGATGACCCATATGGTTTAAGTGCTAGGGAGCTCAGTTTGGTCCCTAACGTGGAAATTCTGTATAAGTTCAAGACCCTTAATTTTGAGAAGTTTAACGGAACCACATGCCTGTCTGCTCACTTAGTGATGTTTTTCTAGAAGATGGTTGGATTTACCGACAACGAGAAGCTCCTAATTCACTATTTTCAGGACAGCTTAGTAGAATCTGCTTCGAGGTGGTATAATCAACTGACCAGGGCTCAAATTAAGTCATGGAGGGATCTGACAAAAGCTTTCACGGATCAGTATAAACATGTGAACAACATGGTGCCCAACCGACTATTGTTGCAAGGCATGGAACAAAAGTGCAATGAAACTCTTTGTGAATACGCTCAAAGGTGGCGCGATGTGGCAACACAGGTTCAACTGCCGCTTCACGAGCACGAGATCTCTCTGATATTTGTAGATATGCTAAAATGGACATTTTATGATCGATTGATCGGCAACCCTACTAGTAATTTTACGGAGACAGTCATGACTGGCGAACGCATTGAAGCGGCCATCAAGAGCAGAAGAATCAACGGAGGGGACCATTCACGTAAGCAATACAAGAAGAAGGACCATGAGGTAAAAAATGCCAACACCTTCGAGGCAACCAAGAACTACACCATTTTCAGCCCCAAGCCACGATGGGAAATCCCTGGAACGTTAGTAAGACCCAAGAAGGAAAGAGAGGAGAAATCTTTCACCCCTTTGTTGATTTCTTACAAGGAGCTATACTCGTAATTATACAAGGCGGATTTAGTTCGTCCCTATCATGTCACTCCCTGCAACCCACCTTACCCCGCATGGTATGACCCCAAGGTGCACTGCGAATACCACGCTGATGTTCTGGGGCACTCAATTGAAAATTGTTTGGCGTTCAAAAGGTTCGTTCAAAACTTGATTCGGACTGGAGTGTTATAGTTGGAAGAACCGAGCACGACCAACAACCATTTGCCACATTATAGAGTTCAAGTCGTGAATTCTATCGAAGCTGACTACTTCGAGAAAGCTAAGAGGGATGTGTCTGAGGACCGGTCTCCCTTGAGATGGGTCTTTTAGTAGCTATGCATGGCATGTCTTATCGATCGGGGGATGGTGTTGGTGAAAGAATGATGTGGCCCATATTTTGAGTACCATCAGTCGGGAGATCATGAGATTCAAGATTGTAAGGAGTTTCGTCAACTGATACAAGCTATAATGGATAAGAATGAGATTGAGTTTTTTGAGGAAGAAAGAGAAAGGAATGAAGTAGAAGTTTACACGTCGAAATGCCAAGAGACCAAGTATAATGCCAAGAGACCGCTCGTCCTCGATCTCAAGCTGAGCAAAACAAACACACCAAAGGCAACCCCTAAGATGATAATCATTTCTCCAAGGTCATTTCCTTTCAAGGATACGAAGATGGTTCCTTGGAACTATACTGCGAGTATCACAATGTCGGATGCATCTAGTTTACACGAAGAAAAAGACGTGGAAGTAGGGAAGAAACTCGTTCGAGAAGAACCTTTGGAACCAGAGGCCGAAGAGGTAAAAGATATAGGGCATCTCATGATGAGTGGCCGATGCTATGCTCTAGAGAACCTAAAGGTACTGGAGGAACCGAAAGAGAGAGGCGAAGAGGTTGAAGTTGAACCAAAGAAAATTTTCAGAGATGACCCGCCACCAAAGATCAAAGTGCCGTCACGGAAGCTCAAGTACAAGAGTTTTTGAAGCATAGCGAGTACAGTGTCGTTGACTAGCTTCGGAGACAGCCAACTCGGATCTCTGTGCTTGATCTCTTATTGAACTCTAAAAAACATCATGAGGCCTTGATGAAGGTTTTGAATAAGACCTATGTTGCAAAGGATATCTCAATTAGGAGGTTGGATCAGATTGTCAGCCACATTACCGATGGTAATCATATTACCTTTGGTGATGATGAGATACAAGAGGAAGGCACGAGGTTTACCAAAACCCTAAACATCACCACTTACTACAAAGGTTATGTGTTATCGGGTATGCTAATTGATAATGGCTTCGCATTGAATGGTATGCCTTTAGCTACGTTGCAACGACTATCGATCGACAACTCACATATAAAGCCGTGTCATAGTACTGTACGAGCTTTCGATGGGACCCAAAGAGATGTGGTCGGGAAAATAGAAGTACCTTTGCTTATTGGACCCACTGAATATGTGGTCAACTTTGTGGTGATGAATATTCGACCACCTTACAACTGTTTGTTAGGGAGACCGTGGATACACTCAGCCGGCGCCATTCCATCCTCACTCCATCAAAAGTTGAAGTTTGTCACCAAGGGAAAGCTAGTGACAGTGCATGCCGAAGAGGATATTGTTGCTTCAGTAACCTCGGATGCACCATACATCTACACTGATGAAGAGGCAATGAAGTGTGCCTTTAGGGCCTTGGAACTTGTCAACGCTACCTTTGTTGCTGAATGGAGAAAAATTCTATGCCCTAGTTTGTCCAATTGTACTAAAATGGTGGTGTACGAAACCCTAGGCAATGGATCAAGGAAAAAGAAAGGCTTGGGAAGGAATCTGCATTGGCGCCTCCGCCCCATCAAGGTGATTCAAAAAGTTAACCGCTTCGGACTCGGTTACAAGCCAAATTACCTATAGAAAAGCCAAGAATGAAATAAACAAAAGTAGAGGAGGCCAGGCTTAGGGGGGAGGACATTCCATGGGCCCCCATCACCTATAGAGACTTTAAAAGTGTATTCATATCTAGTGGAATTCAGAACCCAGAGGTGGATGTCCAAGAAGTGAACTGAGAAAGCGAGAGGTGCATCTAGGAAGAGTTAATTAGTGAGGCCCTCGAAGAGATGAACGTGGGAATGATCAGTGACGAAAGTGAGGCTTATACTCAAAAGAGCTCAACAACTGAACCTTCGGGGACGTACTGGCTTTCTCTAAGAATAAGTCAAAGTAATACTCAGAATAATTCTATTACTTTTGCCCGAAAGTAACGGGCATCCTTTGTAAAAAGGACAACTATGTCATATCTATCTGCTTTAAATGAAATAGAATATGCCTACATGTTCCTTCTTAAATGGAAAACACAACATTCATTTCATTTCATTATTCATTTATTATTTATTTATTTATCCATTCGCTTACTTTTATATTTACCCATTTACATCATAAGCTACATTCTTCCTTTCCTAATACGCACTTTCAAAATCGTACAGGCCTCTTAATATAAATTGTATGAATAATGTGGAACCTAATCCTGAGGTAGATTTTGAACATCCCATGTACTTGGCAGATGTGGAAGAAAAAAATGAGGAGATTCCTGAAGAGCTGCTAAGAATGATGGCTAGTGACGAAAGGAAAATCCTCCAACACCAAGAAATGATAGAGGTTTTAAATTTGGGGATCGATGAAGAAAGAAAAGAAGTGAAGATCAGAGGCACCTTGTCACCAGAAGTCAAGCAAAAGTTGGTTGGATTGCTTATAGAGTTTAAAGATGTGTTCACATGGTCGTACCAGGATATGCCAGGCCTAAACACAAATATTGTAATGCACAAGCTCCCCATTAGACCGAAATGCAAGCATGTCCAGCAAAAACTTCAGAGAATGAAGATAGACATACTGTTGAAAATTAGATTAGAAGTAAAGAAACAGTTTGAGGCTGGATTTTTGGAAGACTATAACTACCCAAAATGGGTGGCTAACATAGTGTCGGTGTCGAAGAATAATGGGAAGGTGTATATGTTTGTAGACTATAGGGACCTTAATAAGACGAGCCCCAAAGACAATTTCCCTTTGCCTTATATTGATACTCTAGTTGACAATACTGTGGGGCATGCTTGGTATTCCTTTATGGATAGCTTTTTGGGGTACAATCAGATCAAAATGCATCATGAGGATATGGATAAGACCACTTTCGTGACCATGTGGGGGGCGTTTTGTTATAAGGTAGTTCATTTTGGGTTGAAGAACGCTGGGGTGACATATCAAAGAACCATGGTAACCTTGTTCTATGAGATGATGTACAACGAGATCGAGGTGTACGTGGATGACATGATAGCCAAGTCTAGAACTGAAGATGAGCACCTCCAAAATTTGTGAAAGCTCTTCCAGAATCTAAGAAAATATCAATTGAAGCTCAACCCCGCCAAATGTATGTTTGCGGTAACATTCGGGAAACTCTTAGGTTTCGTGGTAAGTCAAAAGGGTATTGAGATTGATCCTGATAAGGTGAAGGCAATTCAGGATCTCTCGCCGCCTGAAACTCAAAAAAAGGTCCGAATATTTTGAGGGAAATTAAATTACATCTCCAGATTCGTATCTCAGCTGACCAATAAATGCGACCCTATCTTCAGACTACTCTGAAAGAATAACCTGGGAGTTTAGGATGAAGAATATCAAGAAGCATTAGAGAAGATCAAGAAGTATCTGGCCAATCCCCCAATCTTAGTAACACCAGTACCAGATAGGCCATTGATTTTATACTTGGTAGTTTTTGAAAACTCTATGGGCTGTGTGTTGGGGAAATCTATTACTTGAGCAAGAAATTCACCGAATATGAGACCCGTTACCCGTTGATCCAAAGGTTATGTTGCGCTTTGGTATGGGCTACTTAGCGGCTACGGCAATACATTTTGTATCACACCACTTATTTGATTTCCAATAGATCCGTTAAAGTTTCTAATGGAAGCATCAACATTAACCGAGAAAGTGACCCGTTGGCAGATACTTTTTTCAGAATTTGACATTGTTTACGTAAGTCAGAAGACGGTAAAAGATAGAGCGGTGGCAGATCTTTTAGCAAATCGTACCTCAGATGATTATGAACCATTGAATTTTGGCTTCCCAGTTGAAGATCTGATCTGTGATCTATCCAAATTGGCCTCTACTACCGAGAATGAAGGTTGAAGGCTTTATTTTGATGGGGCATCGAATGTCTTAGGCCATGGAATAGGGGCAGTTTTGGTCTCCCTTGAAAATATTTACTACCCTTCCGCAAGTAGGTTTGAGTTCTTTTGCGCCAACAATATAGCCGAGTATGAAGCCTGTGTCATGGGAATCCGAGTAGCCATAGAGAGAAAGGCCATGGTGCTTCGGGTTTTTAGAGACTCTTCTTTGGTGATTTATCAGCTTCGGAGAGAATGGGAGACTAGAGATCCAAAGCTGATCAAATACTACGACTTGATCCAAGATTTGATCAAGGATTTCGAAGAAAACAATTTCACTTACTTGTCAAGAGAGAATAATCAGATGGCCGACGCGTTGGCAACTCTAGTCTCTGTGTTCGAAGCAAGCAGGGCCACCAAGATGAGGTCGATCGAAATACAAACCTTTGAGGTCAGCCCATTACTATAATTTGGAAGGGGATGAGGACAATAACCCATGGTATTTTGGCATCCTCCAATACATTAAGTTCCAGACCTATCCAAAGGGGGCTGACAATAATGACAAAAGAACTATCATGAGGTTAGCTTCGGGATATGTCATTGACGGAGAAAATTTGTACAAGAGAAACAAGGATCAGATACTATTAAGGTGTGTCAGTGCTTGGGAAGCTGAAACCATTTTAACAAAGGTCCACGAAGGATTATGTGGAACCCACACTAGCGGGTTTTCGATGGCAAGAAAGATCATGAGTTATGGCTATTTCTGGTCAACTATGGAAGGAGATTGCATCAATTATGGGAAGAAATGCCACAAATGTCAAATCTACGCCGATAAGATACATTCCCCGCCAGTGCCTCTTCACACCATGAATTCACCGTAGCCCTTTACTACCTGCGGAATGGACATCATTGGTCAGATACATCCAAAGGCTTCCAATGGGCATCGCTTTATCCTAGTGGCCATCGATTACTTCACCAAGTAGGTGGAAGCCGCCTCGTTCGCTAATATCACGAGAGCGATAGTCTGCAAGTTTCTCAAGAAGGAAATTATATACCGCTATGGTATGCCCGAAAGGATCATCACTGATAATGCTTTTAATTTGAACAACAAGATGATGACTGATGTGTGTGAACAATTTAAAATTGTATACCATAATTCTACTATTTATCGCCCTAAGATGAACGGAGCGGTAGAAGCGGTGAATAAGAATATTAAGAAGATCATAGCAAAAACTATGGAGACATTTAAGGATTGGCCCCTTTTGTTTTATTTTTCCATCAGACATCTGTGAGAACTTCCACTGGGGCAACGCCGTATTCCTTAGTATACGTCACCAAAGCAGTACTACCCGTTGAAGTGGAAATCCTGTCACTATGAATTTTGAACAAAGTAAAGTTGGATGAAGTCGAATGGGTGCAAGTCAGGTTTGACCAGTTGAACCTCATCGACGAGAAAAGGTTGAAAGCTATTTCTCATAATCAGATGTATCAGAAGCGAATGATGCAAGCTTATAACAAAAAAGTTTGCCCAAGAGAATTTCAAGAGGAAGATCAGGTGCTCAAGAAAATCTTGTTGAATCAAAAAGATTTTCGGGGAAAATGGATGCCCAACTGGGAAGGGCCCTATGTTGTCAAAAAGGCTTTCTCTCAGGGAGCACTGATTCTGATAGAGATGGAAGGAAAAGAATTGTGTAACCCCATGAATTCGGATTCTGTCAAGAAGTATTGTCCTTAAAAAGTGAAATGAGGGGTTTAAGGTGAAAACCTGAAAGTGGGCGCCTTAAAACCAAAGGAGGATCTGAATTGAAAATCCAAAAATGACGATTTAGATAGAACTAAATTTCGACAACCAAGGGCGGTTAGGGAGAGATCTATGGAAGTTGATAGGTCCACGCCATTCATACAATTGACATCTTCTATACCTCTTTCTCTCTTCTCATGTTTGCCATGACTTTTCAAGCTATCCCGATTAATAAAATTATATTTTAGTTTCTTTTATTTCTCATTTATTCCACGGGTGGATTAACATAAAATAAAAAGCAAAGGGTTTCTTGGCATTACTATGATTTCACCTATTGAGTGCGGGTCTATTCTCGAATAGGAAAGGAGTTCGCCAAAATTGCAACAATAAGACATCAAAGTTAAAGTTGATGACCTATCGCGTAAAGGCATCGAACGCTGCTCATGATGAAGCTTGAGAAACTAGAGGCGAAGACCCGCAATGGTGCCTGACAAAAAAAACTCTAAGGCGAAAACTTGAAAAGGCACTTTAGAACAATAGATTCAAAAACTCAAAGAGGGGCATGCGGGGTGAACCCGAGCAAGGGATGAAGCACCACCAACATAAAGGAGAAAATGAAGAACGCGATTGGAAGAAGGGGGCAAGAAGAGGAATTGCCGAGGAAGTTGAAAATCGTCGTGCTCATGCATCATCTTTATATAGACATTCCTAGGGTTAGGAGCATACTAACTCATATCATTACAAACCTGGCATCCTTTTTGCAGATAATCACAACGAAGATTGAGTACCCCATAAGAAGAGGAACAAAGGATAAAGAATTGCCATTTGCTCCTCACCATGTCGGGGGGACGCGTCAGTACACTTTGTTTATACCACTTCATGAATTGAGTTCGCCTATCAAACAAGTTATTTTGATTCGTTTGCTGCTGCTTCGGAGAAATGTGTCATTTACTGTCTAGCCCGTCCATTGCCGCTTCTGAAGGACGTACCAGCGTCACCCAACCATTTTTGTCACTCTGAGAAAATAAGTTAATTGGATTTGTTTGCTGCTGCTTTTGAAGAATGAGTCATTTGCTGTCTGGTCCATCCATTGCCGCTACGGAAGGAGGTACTAGCGTCACCCAATCATTTTCGTCGCTCTGGGAAAACAAGTTATTTGGATTTGTTCGCTGCCGCTTTAGAGGAATGAGTCATTTGTTGTTTGGTCCGTCTATTGCCACTTTGGAAGGACGTACCAGCGTCACCCAACCTTTTTCGCTGCTCCAGGAAAACAAGTTATTTGGATTTGTTCACTGCCATTCCAGAAGAACAAATCATCCAACAGGGAAATGGGACAAAATTAGTGCCCATGGTCTTCGTTTTATTCTTGTTCCACAAGTATAAGCAAAGAGGGGCAATTGTAATCACTAATTTTGTCTGGGATATTAACCTGCTTGTATATTTTGCAATAGTGAGATGTTGCTTAATTATTATATATCTATATATGTGTGGTTGTTGTTAAAATCCAAAAGCAAAAAAATTACCATTAGCATATGTCTTATTATATTAACTATATATATGTATGTGTGTGACTATTTGGAAAAAAAACCCAAAAACATTGTTAGCATATTATGTTTTATTGCTTTGTCTCTTCATTATCAATTCCTATCTTATTTTATGTGATATTATTTTAAAACCCAAAAAATTATCACTAAGTAATATATATATATATATATGTTACTATCATGGTTGTCCTAATATTACTATATGTTACTAGTGTTATTATTATAGTATTTGTTTCTCTAGTTCTTTATTATGTTTCGATTATAGTTTTTATCTTTATTAGTATTAGTATTATTATTATCATTATAAAACTAATTTAAAAAAATCAAAAAAAGATTAATAGATTAATAAATAAAGCTCGTGTTTGTTTTTACTATCAGCCTATATTTACAAACATATATCAACAGTCCATTTACATTATAAAGCCCAAAATGACTTATTTACACTTGGCCCGGCAGGTCCCATGAATAGATAAACCACTAAATAACCTAATATTAGCCTTTCTTCCTTGCGCATCTGTTTGCCAGCCATCTGATCTGTTCATGATCTGACGGTCCAAGACCGAGCAGGAGAAGCCCTCAGATCCCTTCACGTGCGAGTAAAGATCACGCGCCCGACCCCTGGCCTTCTCGTGCGTGCACGCGCGCCGATCGATCTTCTACGCACTTCCCGTGACCGTCTAGATCCCCACCAGCCGCGAAAACTGCTCCACGTCGGTCGTTGGTTCTACTCCCCTCCTCATTTGGCGTGTCACATGCAAAACAAAACGAAATTAGACAAAGGCAAATTCGGACGAAATATCAAAGAATGTCAAAACCATTCCCCCCAACAAACCCACATTGGCAAATTATCAGATGAATCCAAACAAAAAGGGCCAGCTTCAACTAATAGGGGTTTTAGCCAGTATTTTATTTTTTCTAAAACAAATATAATATCAGGGTATATAAAACAAAATGCCCTAAACTATTATATGATTCATTCGGCATTTGAAACGAGAATAGAGTAAACAGAGCAAAAAGAGCCTCAATTTTTTTTAGGTATATCTCTTTCTTCTTCTTCTTTTCGAATATCATCAAGCATAAACAAGTATAGAGGTTAGGGTTTTGTTTTTTTACCTGGTCCGTTTCGTCTTCCCGTAGTCATTTTTCCTTCCCTCGCCAATGATAAGCCCATATCCGGTCTCCATGAGGTTGTGAGCGGTGAAATGGTAAAGGGGCCGACCATAAAGGGGAGGTAATTACTTTATCTTGCTTTCGGCTTTTCAAAAAATGGGGTTTCTACTATTTTTTAAATCCAAGTTTAGATTCGGGTCCGATGCAAAAAAAAGGATCGAAGAGGTTTTTTAGGGTTTTCGGCACCGGCTAGCGGAGGCCAAAGCGGTGGCCTGTGGCGGCCAATCACTGACTTCTAGAAAGAGCGATGGTTTTTGGATTTGGGGATAAACACCACGACGGTGTTCATCCCCGTTTTGGGAGTTGAAGGAGGGGGCCGATGTTTATGCCAAAAGGAGTAAAAATAACATATTAGTATCATATATAGTTGAACCCCATTTTAAAAATAGGAAAATTACTTTTTAAATCCCTCCGCCCCAGCGTAATAGCGTCTGCGGTCCTTCCGTACGGGATAATCACCTCATTAGTCCCTCTATGTGGGATAATTACCGGCCCAAGCCATTTTGTCTTTCTAAATTCCTCCCCAGGTACTTGAGTCTTTTTAGTTTCTTATAATCTTGTCCTTCTTTTTCTTTTAATCCATCCCCCACGGTCTGCTTTCTTTCAATTTAGTCCTGAATCCAGTGTTTAATCCCCATTTTATCATGCATGTTTATTTGTATCCTTAATTTCTAGCTTTTATTTTATGTGCTATGTTTATTTTGTTTTGATGTGAATGTGTATATAATGCTTAGTTTGTTTTATATGATATAATATGTGGTTTTATGCTTGATTTTGGTGTTCAATACATGTGTATTATAATAAATATATATATATATATATAGTTTTCATATTAATATATAATATAGTTTTTTAATACATCTAATATATAATTTTTATATAATAGATATATATCATATAGTTTCTATATTATATAATAAATATGGTTTTAAAGATTATAATATATATAGCTTTCTAAAAATATAATATAGCGTTCTTAAAGTATATAATATATATATGAGATTTTGCAAAGTTTATACATAATATATATTTAAAGTATATAATATATAGGTTTATACAGTTTATAAAAAATAATAATATATATATACACTTATATTTGGTATCTTAATAGGGGTTGAACTTAATTTAGCAATTTGGGCCTTTTGGTGCTTTAGGCTTAGTTTGCTTGATTAGTTTAGTTTGGGCCTCCTAGTTTTTGGGTTTGTTGCTTAGTTTAGTAGTTTGGGCCTTAGTGCTTACTAGGTTGGGCTATAGATTAGATTTAGGTAAATTAATTTAATTAATTTAGATCATATGCTCGTCTCATAGGGGCACGATCTTTTAAATTAATTAAATTAACCTAGGTTAGATTCTTTAGAGCCTTCGTTAGATTAGGAATTTGAATTAATTTAGTGAATTTAAATTTGCCATTGGCTTATTGGAGTAAATGTCAAATTCATTAAAGTAATTGAACATTTCTTAATTACTTTTAGGATAAAATTAGTTCCAAGTTTAGATTGACGTTAAATTTCATATTAATTATCATAAGTTGTTAGGGCATCTAGTCTTTTAGGGTTAATTAACCTAGGATTAAATATTAGAATCACTTAACTAATAATTAGATCACTAATCGAATTTTTCATAACTTGGGCCTTTTTAGGTTAGGGCTTGGGTGGGCTTCCTTTTGTGTGTTTTTATTTGCGCATTTGACTGTCATCCATTAATTGTCATTCATATGACTTTTAATGTATTGATTGCATGTTAGTTAACCTAAATCATAAAAAAGGTTATTCATTAATCCGATATTCGTGTCATAACAGTCTTGCCTTAATAGATGTTGACCGAATACTTGGATTAATCTTTACCGTCTCAAGGTAAACGATGATTAAAATTGGCAAGATCAAAACATCATATTTTAACTGTCTGTATCATGCATAAAGGTGACGTACGGGATCCGAATCGTAAACTAACACAACAGTCGGTCTTATTCGATGTCAGTTTAGTCTATGTTCCGGTGTATCATCATCCTTATAAATTAAATGTCTAATTAATTTGATCTCACTGATTCGATAAAGCCCGTACGATTAAGGCCCATTTTTAACTAAGTACACCAAATTAAAGTCATTTCAAATTTCAATTGATTTTCCATCATCTTAAAGGCAACAAACATTATGGTACCGATATCCAGGCGTGATGGGGGTGCTAATCATTCCCCACGCGTAACCAACTCTCAGACCCTTTCATAACAAATCTGTGGTATTTTATGGTGTTCGACCTACCTTACTCAAGTGGCAACTCCAAGTTTTTATTGATTTTCGAAAGAAAAAGAAATTTTCAAAAAAAAAATAGATCCCCATATTTAGCAAAGATTGCAAAGAATTAATTTATGAGGTAAATTCGTAGCGTCGAACCTTACGGAACTATACTTAATTATGGTTTTCTTAAAAGGGGTCGCTACCGATGGCTTCTAGATTCTTGTATACAATAAGACTTTAGGAATCACTCAGCCTCTTTATGCGGAACTCTAGGCACTTCTCATTGGATTACAAATAGCATGGGATAATAGTTTCGAATGGCTCTTAATTTAGTCGGATAGTAAAGAGGTGATTACGCGTTTGAATGGTTTGCATGCGAGTTCTGATTCTAATTCTATTGTACGCGCCATTGCTAAATTCCATAGCTTGGAATGGGCAATCGATTTTCATTGGACTCCCCGTAAAGGAAATAAACCGGCCGACATGCTTACAAAGCTGGGCAATCTTCCGAACTATCACACGACTCTTTTTGATGTGCCTCCGGACTCTCTTCTATCTCTTTTAGAACATGATATGATGCCATGATGTAATTTCATAGTTTTACTCTCTTTTTAATTTGAAAAAAAAATAGTTTTAGGGTAAAAACATCAAGAATCTAAAATAAAAATATGATTTAAAACTAAAAATAAATATATTAAAAGTACTGGGTTAGGTCGGGTACCCTGTTAAAAAAAATCGATCCAAACCCAGGCAATTACCCGGAAAAAAATCTCGGGTTTGGTAATTTTTTTAAAGAATTATCGTTTTTTAAGGGTCGGGTCGACGGGTCGGATATTTTTTAACACCCCTACTTTTAAGCTGTCAATAATCTCCAGAACAGCTGGTTAAAAACTCTCGGTTAACACTCTTTTCCCTCTCCTTAGTTGTGTATTTAATACCTATTAAAAGTAAAAAAAAAAAAAAAATTCCCCTCCTGTAAGGTAGGAACTATTAAAAAAACACTCTTAAATGCTCTCTTTTTATTATTTGTTTATTAAATAAATTTTAAGGACACATGTTGATATTACAACCCTGGTTATGAAGTTAAAACTTCATTGTGACAGTGCACTTATTAACAATATTTTTAAATTTAAGATTTATGGTTAAAGTTGTTCTTCATCACAATATTAAAGGGTAAATTTTGGGAGCTAATTGTGTAGATTTCCTCTTTAATTATTTATAGTTTTTTTTTACAAATCCTAATTATAATCTTAATCACACTTAGAAGGAAGGAGAAGAATGAGACTTTAAAAGAATGAAGGACAGTACTCCTAGTAAGTCCAGTATTCATGACCTAAGGAGATAAAAAGTAACAAAGATGAATAGCTTGATTAACCAGCCAAATATGCTTATTTAATTTTTTTATAATTATTTAGAGGTGTTGTTGGTGTAGCAAATATTTGCTTTCTTTAGATAAATAAAAGATTTTACTTATAAAAAAAAATTAATATTGATACATTGACAATTAATAGTTTGGTGCACCCATAGCTAGGGATGTCTATGGGCTAGGTAAGATTGAGGACCAATTCTAAAAAAATCAAGGCTCGAGCTTGACCCGACATGGTCCGTCCAAATAATATGTTTTTTCTATTTAAAGTAATAAAATATTTAAAATATAATTTTATATTTATGGTTATGTATTTATATGATTAAACTTAAATATGTATGATTATTTAAATTATATTCGGATCGGGTGGGCCACTCGACTTATATTGAGCACTTTTTTTTTACAAAGTATGAATATCACTGTGGACGTTTTAAAAGTGTAGGTATCATGTAGGGCATTTTATCAAACTACATGTATCTTATTATATTTCAAATATAGGTACTACATTGAAAATTTTGTCGAAGTAAAAATACCATATATGACATTATTCATGTAGAATATTATCATTATAATCAAATAATATAATCATATTTAATACTTAATTTTTACTAATATATTAAATAATTTTATAATATAAATCTAGTACTAAAAATTCAGCATTTAATTTTTAAATTTATCTAACAATAACTTAATTTTAAACTTTGTAACATGTCAACATTTAATTTTTTTTAATAATGTATGAAAATATAAATCATTAACAAGCAAGTTTCTAAAATTGCTACATGTTCTCTTAACTTTAAGCTCTAAAGTTGCTACATATTGCTACAGGAAAGAACTATGCCATGACTCTTGGGTTTAAACTCGCCACTGATTTCTGGGTTTTTTTTTTAATTATTGGAAGCTATCTTTCGAAATTATAGTCTCTATTTTTGCAGGTAAAAAATCCAGCAAGTGACAATACATCGATTAAATTTATCGATTGACAAATTAAGATCAAATAGTCGAGTACTATAAAGATCTATTACAAAGATAATCCTTTTAGTTTTATTAAACAATCCATATCCTTTTATATATTGTAACAACAATAATACCGATTGAATTATAAATGATTATTGGTAAAAACCCATCAATTATTTAATATCTCCTCTAACGCTGAACTAGAATTTGATATGATGCATTGAGTTCTTATCTGATGCCCTAACAAAATTTGAAAAATGGATTCTCACATTTTAGCTTCACAATGCAAAGTTCAATGGCATTTGCCTCATAATTTATCACCAATTAATCTTTGCTACAATTAATCTAAATATTTGTTAAACTCTTTAAATTTAAGGCAAAAAATTTTGGACTTTTAAAAAAATTAATTGATTTTTTAAAAAAAAATACACCTAATTAAGTCTTTAAATCAAGTTTAGTTTAATCAATTAAACCCTTTGACTAACATTAACTGCTAAAACAAATAATTTTTTTGAATGCCAAATTTAACTCTAATAAAAGAAAAAATAAAACGTGTCACAAGAATAAACAAAAAATCTTCGTCATTTTTATTTGAAATGAAAAAACTAATTAAACAGAATAAAATAACTCAAATTGGAATAACATAAAGTCTAAAGATAGATAGAGATGTGGGGATGAAGAAAAAAGAAAAAGAAAGTCAATGGTCGACGACTAGTTTAAAATTAGTATCGTTGACGATGATGAAAAAAAATAAGAAACATATACATATATTAGAATTTTATAATGTTTTTTTGATTAATAATTAGATGTATATGTAAGTAAATAAAACTCTTATATCAATAAATTTAAATTACTACAATTGTATACTAATTAAAACAAAGATTAAAGCTATAAATATCATTTTTTATTAAAAAAATTGACTATAATTCAAGCTTTTGCTTATGAGAAAAAACATTTTGTCAATGCGGGTAAACCATCTCTAACCACTTCATCTCTCTGTCATTTCCTTTGGAAAAAAGGGTCAGCTACAATTCCTAGAAAACATGGTTACAGAATCATTCTTGTACAAGTTTAAAAATCTGGTTAGCAATTCAAGAAATTATGATTCGGAATCAGAAAATGCAACCAATTAGAGCTGATAAATCAACAGAACACGTCTCGGTTAATAGCTTGCAAATATAAGCATGGTTTTGCATGGCTTTCGTGTAAATCCTCTCGTTTATATATTTCCTATCAACCTTTCCCATGGACTGACATTTCCCAACCACTTTTCCTAAACTTTTCTCGTTTCATCGCTTTAAAAGTAACTTCACTCTCATCGATCTCTCTATCGAATCATTCGACTTCAGTTGTGTCTTCTTCCATTTCTGTTAGTATAATATGGAAACCCTTCCGTTTATCTTTAGCATAGCTGCTGCGTTGTTTGCTTACGTGCTTTGGTTCCATGTTCTAGCCAAGAGGTTAACTGGTCCGAGAGTGTGGCCTCTGGTCGGTAGTCTGCCCGTTTTGTTTGTGAACCGGAGTCGGATCCATGATTGGATTGCTAGTAACCTTCGATCGACCGGTGGATCGGCGACATATCAGACGTGTACCATTGCTCTTCCTTTCTTGGCTTGGAAGCAAGGGTTCTATACTGTCACTTGCCACCCCAAGAACATTGAGCATATTCTCAAGACTCGGTTCGATAACTACTCGAAAGGGCCTCATATGCAAGCGGCGTTTCATGATCTTTTGGGGCAGGGGATCTTCAATAGTGATGGAGAGACATGGCTCATACAAAGGAAAACAGCGGCTCTTGAGTTCACAACGCGGACGCTCAGGCAAGCCATGGCTCGATGGGTGAACCGGACCATCAAGGATCGGCTGTGGTGTATTTTGGATAAAGCTTCCCATGCGAAGGCATCAGTGGACTTGCAAGACTTGTTGCTTCGGTTAACATTTGACAACATTTGTGGGCTTACTTTTGGTAAGGATCCCGAAACACTCTCTGGAGTTGCCTGCAAACCCATTTGCTGTTGCTTTCGATACCGCCACTGAAGCAACTCTGTATAGGTTTCTTTACCCTGGTTTTCTATGGAGATTGGGGAAGATTTTGGGGATTGGAGCAGAGGAAAGACTGAAGAGTAGCCTAGAAATTGTCGGAAACTACATGAACGACGCCATTGAAGCAAGAAAGAAAGCTCCATCTGATGATCTATTGTCCCGTTTTATGAAGAAGAGAGATGTTGGAGGCAACAACTTTACAAGTGACGCTCTCCAACACATTGCTCTTAACTTCGTCCTCGCTGGTAGGGACACCTCTTCTGTGGCCCTCAGCTGGTTCTTCTGGCTCGTCATGAACCATCCACAGATCGAACAAAAGATCATCGATGAAATATCAACGGTTCTCCGTGAGTCACGTGGTCAAGATACCAAGAAGTGGCTAGAAGAGCCTCTGGTGTTTGATGAAGCAGACAAATTGATATATCTCAAAGCAGCATTGGCTGAAACACTGCGTTTATACCCCTCAGTTCCAGAGGACTTCAAGCATGTTATCCAAGACGATGTCTTACCAGACGGCACCTTCGTGCCCGCCGGCTCAACTGTGACATATTCAATATATTCAGTTGGAAGAATGAAGACTATATGGGGAGAAGATTGCATGGAGTTTAGGCCCGAAAGGTGGTTATCACCGGAAGGTGACAAGTTCGATCCACCAAAGGATGGTTTCAAGTTTGTGGCATTCAATGCAGGGCCACGGACTTGCTTGGGGAAAGACTTGGCTTACCTACAAATGAAGTCCGTAGCATCCGCAGTTCTTCTCCGTTACAGGCTTTCACCAGTTCCTGGACACAGGGTGGAGCAGAAGATGTCTCTCACTCTATTCATGAAGAACGGCCTTCGTGTTTACCTGCAGCGGCGCCCACTTCCATAGTTGATGGGTACATTTGGGTTATTAAAGTTTATACATTCAACTGTGTATTTGATCATTAAATTGTTTGGGATGTTGATTTTGTGGTCATCAAAAGTGTAATATCTGTATTATGTTTATATTCCATATCAGTTGGTATGGATTTCCATATGCTTATTCAATAAATTCAGCTAAATTTATACTCTACAATGAAAATTTGATTTGTGATGATTGAATATAACATTTAGAGAAATTACATGGTGTGGTGTGTTTTCTATACAAATAAATTCTACAACTTTGCAATTTTGAGAGCTATCGACAACTTTTGATTTTTAAAACTTACTTCCGTGTTTGGCAATAAGAAATGGCCAATAGCTCAAGTCCAAAAATGGGTATCTAGAGCTCTCCTCCTAACTGATTCATGATTTTCATCTTTGGTCTTTTAATTAGCTTGAGCATGTAGAGGCTCGAGCTGGCTCATGCTAAACGTCTAAACATCTGAGTGTCAGTCCAGTATTTTCTCACCAGTTGAAAAGAGGTTCCAGACCACAGTTCCAACCAAATAAAGTCCAACAGAAACCTCGAAGACATCGTCCCATGAGCCTGAGAATGGTTAATATTAAGAAATGGTTAGGTATCAAATTGTGTAAAGATTCAATCGGGGGATCAAATCACAAGTTTCCATGAGCAATGTACTATAGCCAAGCACACAGAATATGGTTCTATCAGAAAAATCCAACTGACCCCACTGCATCTTTGGCAAAGACAGTTTAAGTTTCACTAGCTTTCCGAGGTTAAATTTCCAAACTCTATGTCATATAAGACATGATTAATTCACTTCAACTGGGAAAACTTTCTGCTTCATACCCTAGAAAGATTAAGCAGTGACTTCTTACCGTGTTGCAGGATGTAGCCGGTTGCTGCTGTTCCAAAGACCCCAGCTAGTACTCCGGCGGTGTTCGATAAACCAAGTAATACTCCCTGCAAAGAATAAATAAAGAAAAAATAAAGAACTGTCAAATCTCTGAACAAGGTAATGAGGAAAGCTATGTCAAGAATCGAACATAACCCAAATAATATTACAGCAAACGTTTGTAGTTAGAGGAAGCTTATTTGGATAACAAAATCGATTCCCAGCCAGCGGTGTAAGCTTCCTTGTTTATTGAAGGATGCTCTTGGAGAACAACCCTAGGACATCAACAAAAGCAAAGAACTAAAACTTACGGAATATCGAGGGGCAATGTCTTGATGGTTTGAATAAAGGCCAGACTGTGAAAATGCATCAGTTCCCTATTCAAGAAAACAAATGGAAATTAGATATATCAGTTGCATACAGTTGATACAAGCAAATTGTTTTACTTCAATCACAATGTGGGGAAAATGGTAGTAGAAGCTATTGGCGTATACCAAAACTAACTGAGAACAAATGGGTGAGAGGGATCGGGTCAAACCCGTCATGTTTATATGGTTCATAAAATGAGAAGTGTTGATAGAGTAACTAAGCTACCAATGGTTAACAGGAAATTTTAGGAAATCAGATGATACGATAACTAAAACAAAAGCATCATTATCTCTTATGTTTCAAAGTTTTACAAGAAACAAACCTGACTGCATGCCATACACAAAACAGCCATAGCAGGAGAGTTGACATGGCTCAGCTGAGTTAGGAAGAAAGCAGGGCCAAGAAATCCAATTGATTGCATAATCTGTAAACATAACGATAAATTTAAACGGAACATTTAATTCAGAAAATTCAAGACACATTCGCATGTGAGTGAGAGATTATTAAATATGTGACAGAATCGAAGGCATTAGTTGATTGAACTCAAAAATGCATCATAAGGGTTACTCTGGATGAATGCATATATGACTCTTAAGGAAATCATATTTAAAGAAAATTGAAAGCCAAAGAACTAAAAAGCCAATGAAAATTTCATAATCGGCAATATTGGAGTGTGTTCAAGGAAATTGAAAATTAGGAATACCTTGCGAACAGTCGTCACAGATAAACCTTTGCTCACAAGTGTATCTGCAATCCAACCTCCAAGGTTGGCAGAAAATGCCATTGTAAGCCAGGGTAAAACACAGAAGAGCCCCGACTCGGTGAGATTGAACTTCAGGACCTATAATGTATAACGAAATAATTTCTTAATACCATGATAGGAAGGAGAAACGTTTCAAAAAGTGGGAAACAGAAAAGAAAAAAGAAGAGGCGGTTTCATAGACAATGATAAAACCAGAACTAATCAGCTAAATTCCTACGGTGCATGTTAAGCATTATGAATCTTATGCTTGCAAGAATAACAGGAATGTGCGTTTAAATGATGAAATCACTTACTTGATTATAGTATGTAGGCATCCATGTTAAGAGAATAAATGTTCCCCAATTGTGACAGAAATGAGACACTATAAGGGCCCATACAGGTGGTTTCGATAAGATTAACTTCCAAGGTATTGTTTTAACTGGCTGCTTGGAAATACAATTGGAAACAATAAGCTTCTTCTCTTGCGGACGAAGTTGAGGATCGTCATTAGGTGAACTATAAGCCTACAGAAAAAAGAAGAAATTCATGGCATTTGGGAGATATTTCCAAATAAAATCAAACACTTCGCCTCAACTGAATCCTTAAACAAAAGCAGAACTTAAGATCATTCAAAATAAGAGGTGTGTTTCATTTTCATTGACAGCATTTACCTTATTTATCCATAAAGCAACCCAAACTGTCCCCAGGGAGCCAAAGGAGTAAAACACCGACGACCATCCGTACTGATGTATCAAGAATGGTGAAAATGCGAGGCCAGTAACACAGCCAAGATACATTCCACTGTAAACCAATGCTAATGATCTACTCCTTTCAGCAACAGGAACCCATTTGGACAAAATATTGTTCATGGCAGGCATCGCAACACCCTTAAAACAAAACAAAACCAAACTAAATCAATACCTTGGCCATATACATTAACAAAAAGCTAAAGAATTCTTAGATAAAATTTCAAGTTAGGCTTATTCCTATACACTAAAAGCGGATGAATTAAGCAACCTCTCCAATTCCCATGAAAGCACGAACGACAAGCAGAAATGGCAACCCCAATTTAGCTGCAACAGGAGTAAGAACCGTAGCAATGGACCACCAAACTACCCCAAATCCTAAAACAGACTTGCCACCTACAGTGTCTGCCCATATGCCACCAGCAATCTGTCATTAACTACAACATAATTAGCAAGAAAAACCCACAAAAACTTATACTTTAGATTAACAGAAAACCAAGATTCCATTACCTGAGTGAGGAGATAACCCCAGAAAAAAGATGACTGTATTAAACCAACAGTTGTTGGGTTCCAATTGAATTCGGCTGACATGGGAAGTATAGCAATGCTCATATTTACCTGCCAATTAAGAGCCGTTTAAAGTTGACAATGCAAATAATAACAAAGGTTTAGCTGAATTAAACCACTCCTAATTCTTATTTATCATTGTGATTACGAAACTAATTGTCATTTTCCAAGAATCAAACCAAAGAAAGAACAAGGTAAAGTAAAGCTTACTCGATCCATATTACACAGCAAAAAGGCTGAAAAACACAAAAGAACAATAACCCAACGTTTGGGGAACTGTTCCCACCAAGGAACCGTACTGTCCAAATCATCCTTACTCGAAGCGACGTCGTTCAGTCCATCTTTGAACTTAACTGAATCTCTTACGGAGTCGAGTATGTCTCGGACGTCAACATATACTCTCCCGCTTCTGCTTCTTCTTCTTCTTCCCTCAGTAACTGAAACAGGGGAAAGGCGGCAGCCATGGAGGGGGAGCCGGAACAGGGATCGGGTCGGGTTGGGCTTGGTCCGGGTGGAGACAGTATCGGGTGGTGATTTGGGGAAGTTAGAGGAGAAGAGAAGAGCTCTGAAGCTCATGGCAGCCTTTTTCGAGTCTCACGGTCACCACTTCGCAACAAAGGGAGGGAGGGAGATATTTTAAGGTTCCGTTGGTTAGCAATATTTAAGGGGAATGGTCGGAGATTTGACACGTGTACTTTGTTGGTTAACTGATAGATTTCCTTTCTTAGACATGGATTGGGCTTTGTCAAAGTTCAATGATAAAAGGCCCGTAATGACAAAGCTTCTTATGATTGAATTTAAAAAAAAAATTTAAATTTTGTAAGTATACCATGTTAGGTACCACTAAATTATTGGGTGTGTTGTGAATAAAGTAAAGAGCAAGAATAAAATAAATGAACAAAAACAAGATGAGAGACAAAGAGAGACTTGTATTATATTCTCAAAGTATAGTTGTATACAATACTTTCTCCAAACTCTATATTTTAATGGGTATTAAACCCTAATAATAAAGTACATTAAAGTCTCATTTAATATATGGATATCCACCATAAATAAAGATATTCATAACACTCCCCCTTGGATATCCATGAAGATAAGGTGCCTCGTTAAAACCTTACTAAGGTAAAAACCTTGTGGGAAAAAATTCTTAGTGAAGGAAAAAGAGTACACACATCTTTGATATGCATAACATGTTGCCTCATTAAAAACCTTACCAGGAAAACCCATTGGGACAAAACCTCGGTTAAGAAAAAAAGAGTGCAACGCGTATTTACTCTCCCTCATGAAAATATCACATAAGATCTTTCAATCTTCATAATTCAATCTTGAATATGATCTTCAAATGTTGAAGTAGACTATGCACTGGTGAATATATCTTTCAAATTACTGCTTGAAAGGATTCATCGAATTCTATTCTTCTGAAGATCATGAGGGATGAAACTTTGAAGAAGTATGTTTCGTTTTATCACATTTGATGTATCCACCTTGAAAAATAATTTTTACATTATCTCTACACAAGATAGCTTGCATCTTATCTTGTGAAAGCAATTCACATATCTTCTGGATATGTTTAGCCAAACACATATTTCGGATTTGCCTCGTGCATATCAATTATTTACAGGATCTGGAGAGACATCAAGTTTTAAAATATCTAAAGATAATGGTCTCGTAGCACTTAGATAGTATTTTTGGACCAAATAAGACATGATGCTTCCAGATCAATTAATATATATGGTGTTTTTGGACCAAGAATATCATCACCCTTTTTTCAAGGGCATAATGGATCTTCGTTTACATTAAGAGACCTAGCAACCATAAGGGTGATCAACGAATATGTGTTATACATGTAAAGTCTCTTTAAACATTTTTTTGTGCATGTCAATTGATGCATAAGGATTCCATTGTTAAGGAGATCTCTTCACGAGTGTCAACGATATTCAAATCATCAACATACACAACAACAACAATGACAAATCCAGAGCTAAACCTCTTAATAAAAATGCTCGGGGAAATTGAATCATTCTTATAGCCTTTCGCTAATAAGTATTCATTGAGACGAGTATACAATATGCACCCAATTTGTTTAATCCATAAATAGATAAGTTCAGTTTGATTGAATAGTGTTCTCGAGAACTTCAATTAACTGCTTCTGCAGTCTAAATCCTTCCGGTAGTTTCATGTAAATATTATTATTAAGAGGCTCATACAAATAGGATGTAACAACATCCATTAGGCTGAAACTATGTCTTTTATTGTCAAACTAATAAAAATCTTTTGCATCCACCACCGAGGAGTATGTTTTCTCATAATCGATTCTAGGTCTTTGTGAGAATCCTTGTGCAATCAAACGAGTTTTATATCTCATAATTTCCCCTTTTTTCATTTCTCTTTCTCACAAAGACTCATTTATATCCACGGGTTTTACACTTTCCGGTGTATGAACAATAGGCCCAAATACTTCTCATTTCGAAAGAGATTTTAGTTTTGCCTCAATTGCCTCTTTCCATTTTGGCCAATCATTTCTTTGTTTACATTGTCCAATTGACAATGGTTAATGATCCACATTATCATCCAAAATCTCTAGTGTTATATTGCACGCAAATGTATTATTGACGTCGATTTGATTTCGGTTCCACTTTTACCAGACATGACATAATTCATTAAGACCTCGTATCAGGTACATAAGTCATGTATAATGTCTCTGTTGGAGACCTTTTAATCTCTTCTAGAGATTTTCATAATTCGTTGATTCCTTGATCAGACCATCATAAAATATAGCTCCTTTTTCTTTTTTGAGGATTTTTATATTTGGAACTTACTTGTCTACCACACTATAGGCGTAAGTTAGACTAATTAGCAACTAGAGTTTGTCCTTCCGGGACATCAAATTTAATTAGAGCATTCATAGCTGGTATATGTGACTTAGTCACTCTTTTAGGGTCAGCAAAATCATCTGGCAATTGATTTGCTAAGTTGTGTACATGAATTATCCTTTGAACTTCCAATTCACATTAACATTGTTGAGTACGTGAATCAAAATAAGACAATGATAATTTATTCCAACTTATTTCTTTTCCCAGCTATATATTTTCTTCCCCTAATCTTGGGAAAACTGACTCATTAAAATGACAGTCAGTAAATTGAGTTGTAAATAAATTCCCCATATGAAGCTCGAGATATTTAATTATTGAAGGGGATTTAAATTTGAAATATGTTCCCAACCTCCTTTGAAGACCCATCTTTGTGTGTTGTGGTGGAGCAATTAGAATATATAACGCACACCAAAAAAAATCTAAGATGGAAAGTATTTGGTTCCTGGCCAAAAACCATTTGTAATAGGGAGAACTTGTGATAGTTTGTTGTCTTGATGCAAATTAGTGATGCTGCATGTAAAATGACATGTCACCAGTGTTATCAAGAGTGATTGTCTTTATAGGGTAGTCTAGAAAATATGCTCGTAATTTTATCAACTGAGCAAGTAACCTCGCAAACGCCAAGTTGCGAGTTGATAACAAGGATACATATGACCATCTAATCGATGCATCAATTAAAACCGTAAAATATCTAGATGATTTATAAGAAGGGTGTATGGCCCCACATATATCACCCTGTATCCGTTCTAGAAAATTAATAGATTCATAATCTATTTTAGTTATTGATGGTTGAATAATCAATTTGCATTAAGAGCAAGCATCACATGAAAAATATTACTTTGAAGAATTTATCAGTTCTTCAATGAATAATCACATGAAGTATCAATAGCTTTTCGCATAATAATTGAATCGGGATGGCCTAACCGGTCATGCCAAATAATAAAGTTATCAGTAAACTTTTGGTTTACAATAGCATGTGCTTCAATTTGTACTGATTCTTGTGTAGTACAATCCGGATGACAGTGCATGTAATTTTGTAAAGATTTTCTTATTGCCTTGGTTTATACTTGTAATATCGAGATAGTCAGCATCCCCTTGACTAATAGTCACAATATGATATTCATTTCTGTGAATATCTTTAAAATTCAATAAGTCTCTTTGTGATTTTGGCGAGTATAACGCATTGTGAATATAGAATAGAGTTTCATTTGGCAATAACATATTTGTTCTTCCGGAGCCTTCTATGATATTAGTACTTCCGAAAATAGTACTCGCATTATTCCCTTGCATTTTAAATGGGAAAATATGTATAATTATGAACCTTTAAATATATGCTTTATTCCATTCACTTCGGAGAATGAAATATATGTGCTTTGTACCATTCACTTCAGGGAATGAAAAATATTAAATATAGCACATATCAAATCAATTATCTATCAAAGATAATGTCACAAAAACTTATTACTCTTCCGGAGCATTGATATTTTAGTACTTTGAGAAATAGTACCCACATTTTCACTCTTGCATTTAAATGGGAAAATAGTTCTTATGCTTAAGTATAGTATGAGTACTTACACTGTCTGCTAAGCATAAATCACCACAATTTATTGCATATTTTATTTCGGAAGTAATCATATTTCTTTAAAGGATAATAAATAAATATTTAAAATATTTATATATATATATGTATAATATAAATAAATAATATGTAAAGCATATTAACATAAAGCAAAATAAAGTAAAAGATCAATTATTTCCTTTAGAGGTTATAAGGAAACAAAATAAATGGCGAATTATTCCCTTCAATGGTTATAAGGAAATCAACAACATCCAATTGAGTTGAACCAACAACGCCATAATTATTTTCGCCATTTTCGTAAACAAAATTTGTTTATATTTTCTTTCCTTTATCATTCATGATTATGGATAAAGGTCCATAATGCTTCGGCGTTTGACAAGTACAGATCAATGGTTTGTACCATCCATTGATAACATAAAAATTTTAATATGATCTCTATCATTCTTGTCATCCTTATACTCACATTTCTGGTGAGTATAAGTATTATTAAAATGATCATAATGTCTATGTCCATAGCCTTGACCATGACCACAACTACTAATGTGGCGTTTATTTTTTTTCGTTATAAAATCTCACATTCACTTCAGGGAATGGAGTGGAGCTAGTGGGCCTTTAAAACATTTTTCGCAATATTATGTTTGAGGACAACATTATTTTTATGAAAAATGGAGTATGTTTTTTCTAACATATCTTCATCGGTAATATTTTGACCATATAACTTCAATTGTGAAGTAATTTAAAACATAGCAGTGTTATACTCGCTTACTGATTTAAAATCTTGCAATCTCAGGTGCAACCAATCATATTGAGCTTTAGGTAAAATAATAGTTTTCTTATGGTCACATCGTTCCTTTAAATTATTCCAAGGAATAAGAGGAACTTTCACCGTTAGAAATTCATATTTCAACCCCACATGGAGGTGACGGTGAAGAAGTATAATGGCTCTGGCCTTATTTTGAGCAGATTATTCCAAAGATTTAATCTTTGTACACAACATTCTTATACCAATTCACAAGGTCCTTTAGAAACCTTCTTTGAGACCAATAGCCTCGCAGAACAAGATGTTCAGCCAATATATTCGGATTAAACCAACAGAACAAAGAACATTAGTCACCATAATTTATAATAGTTTTCTTTTAGATCATAAATCACCATAATTTATTGCACTTTAAAATCGTAATTTAAAGAATAAAAATAAAACTAGAGTTTACCGATATTGATTTTCCTCCCAAGAACAATAGAGATATAAATGACCAAGACAACTCCTCATAATCTCTTATGTCATATCTTTTTCCAAGTCATTTAAAGATATCATGTAAAACTCAAAATATAGTTAAAATACCAACTTTAATCGATAAAATAACATAAATATAATCACTATAAGAATAATTGTCATTCTTAAACAAATAAACAACTATAAGGATGCATAAATAAGAATAATTAATCGATGCAATTACTAACATCTAGTAGATTAAAAATACAAACTTTCATCATTAGAATAAAATAAACAAATATTGGTCATAATTAAAGAATAAAAAATTTTCAAAATAGGTGCAAAAGCACTACACGTATATTCCATTGTGTTTTAAACACATGATTATTTCCCGCTTTGAACAACCATCCCTGGATGTTAAGGAAAAGAAATCATGTCATTAAAAAAATCATAATCATGTATATATTTAATATTAGATATATCATCAAAGAAATAATAAATTAAAATACACTGACCTTAATTTAAGAATAATTAATTATCCACTATATCGAGATAAATAAGTAAAAACATACCAGACTTTTCAAGCTAAGTTGAATATATGGTAGATGTGTCACCAATATCTTGTTAAAATCTTTTTCGGGAATTGTCGACAAGAACCAAGGTAATTGAGCGAGATCGTGATGATAACGTGTTGTGAATAAAGTAAAGAGCAAGAACAAAATAAATGAACAAGAACAAGATGAGAGACAAAGAGAGAGATTTGTATTATATTCACAAAGTAGGGTTGTATACAATGCTTTCTCCAAAATCTATATTGTTAGGATATTTGTTTTGATATAATAATTGAAAAATAATTTTGGACTAAAATGAAAAGATTTTGAAAATGATTTTAAGTCCAAACAACTTGAAAATATGTTTGATGGATTTTATAAGGTTTTGGAATGATTTAAAATGTCTTTAAAGTAGCCAAACTTGAGTTTTCAAGTAACCGTACCGATACGATATAGCCTGTATCGATACGTTTTAGGATTTCAGCTACAGTCTTTTTGAAACTGTCAAAACTCGTATCAATACAAGGCTTGCCCGTATCGATACGGTGTGGGGTCGTTTCGATACACCTCTTAGCGTTTCGATATGCCTACGTGGTAAAAACCCCAACGACCAAAACCCCCCAACGGCTATTTTCCCAACTATCTTTTAAATTGCAGGCCGTACCGGTACGCTCCTAAGTATCGATACGCATCAGCTAGAAAGAGCTCAACAGCTAGTTTATAAAGAACATGTACCGATACGGCTACTTGCGTATCGATACGGACAGCTTCAGAACTACAATTATTGTGGTAAATAAAGGCCCCAACGGCTCTAATTCAATCCCAACAATCTCCAACGGATATAAGCTCAATTGGGAGTATAAAAGGGACCTCCAAGCATCTATGGAAGACTAATGATCCACAAGTCAACAACATTATGATGAAGATTTGTCTTAGTGCTTAATTTCCTATTCTTTGTATAGACTACACTTGTTGAGCTAAAATGTCAATGTATGCTCAAGTGTATTAGGATTTGGGTGAGAGCTTAAGAGTGCAAACAATCACCTTTTAGAGGGATTTCTAGTTTGCTAAGTTTTCTCTTGTTTGAGAGAGTTCTCAAAGTTCGGTTTGTGAGCTTTGGATGCTAGACTTGGGTTTCGAGTCTAGCTGTAAATGGTTGCTTCCTTAGCCTAGAAAAGGGGGAAAATTCTTAGTGAATTGGTTAAAATCCTTAGTAGGAAGCTAAGGTAGTGGATGTAGGCTTTGGTTAGAGAGTCGAACCACTCTAAATCATTGTCCATATTTTTCTATCTTTTTGCTTCTACACCAAACACCCAAAATTCATCTTCTCCACCACTTAGCAAGCAATTCGGTTGAGGGAATCGAGCCCAACAATTGGTATCATAGCAAGGCTCAATTCGAGAGGACTTACATCCTATTAAGGCGACCCTGACAAGATCGACCGATAAACAATCAACCGAAGCCATGGTGCAATCTATTGACCGACCACCATTCTTTGACGGGACCAACTACTCCTATTGGAAGAATAGGATAATGTATTTGATGATAACCAAGGATTATCATCTTTGGGACATTGTTGAAGATAGTTCGTTCGTGCCACAACGAAGTAAGGCGGAATGAAGTGCAGATGATCGCAAGAAGATGGAGCTAAATTGAAAGGCTTTACACATTCGATTTTGTGTTTTTAGCCCGGATATCTACGCGAAACTGTCTTCTTATGAGAGTGCCAAGGAAGTATGGGACAAGCTTGAAGTCACATACGAGGGAACCAACGACGTAAAGGAGAC
This sequence comes from Hibiscus mutabilis, assembly GCA_019671005.1. Classification (NCBI taxonomy): domain Eukaryota; kingdom Viridiplantae; phylum Streptophyta; class Magnoliopsida; order Malvales; family Malvaceae; genus Hibiscus; species Hibiscus mutabilis. The sequence goes on from CM033717.1 coordinate 67,780,492, forward strand.
CAGGATCGACCTTCTTAACCTTAAGTATGAGAACCTCAAGATGGACCCGGATGAAGACATCAAGAGAATGTTCGATCATTTCTCCACAATCGTCAATCAACTCAAAGGTCTTAGAGAGGAAATTTCGGAAGACAAACTCGTTCGAAAGTTGATCTTCTTACTTCCTGAATCATGAGAGTCTAAAAAACGGCCATTGTAAAAGCAAAAAACTTGAAGGAGCTCAAGCTTGACGAGCTCGTGGGATCTTTGCTCACCCATGAGATGATGTTTCAACCCTTGAAGAGAGAGAATGAGAGTAAGATCAAAGAGCAAGGCATTGATGTGAATGTCATTGCTCTTCCAACCTCCGTATGCCAACATGTAGATTCAAGTAAGGAGGAAAGTGAAGATGAAGAGGTGGCCAAGCTCTTCAACCAATTCATTCGATTCATGAAGAAAAAAATGAAGAACTAAGACAAGAATCGAGGATGAAGAAGAAGGGGCCAAGCTCTTCAAGCCATAAGGAGAAGGCTTATGTGGCTACTTGGAGTAATGACGACTCCACTGAAGATGAACAAGCCAACATTTGTCTTATGGCCATTGAAAAAGATTCAAAGGTAACTTCTAATTCATCTACTTCTAGTTCATATTCTTTCGATGAATTACAAGATGCCTATGATGATTTGGTTTTAGAGTTTAAAAATCACATTTTGAAAAACAAGAAAGTGATTTCAAATTTGAAAATTCAAAATGATTTGATTTCTAAAACCAAAATTTAACTTGAAGCAAAACTCAATAAGTTTGAGCAAAAGTGTATAGATTTACAAAATTTGTTTCATAAAGTTCAAGAGGAAAAAGATTTGATTTCCAAAGAACTTGAAAATAAAAACAATTTTGGAAAATCAAACTTTTATCAAAGACAATCTAGTACCCCTAGATTTTTGAATGGAAAATGTTTTAGAAGTACGGTTTCAAAAGAACTAATTACTTCAAATAAAAAAGATGAAATTGTGAAATGGATTCCTAAGGGGACTAAACTTTGTGCTACTAATGCCTATGGATCCAAAGCAAATTGGATACCAAAAATTACTTGATTATCGTATTTTAGGTGTGATGGAGAATGAGCAACAAAGTACAAAATTAAGGGAGAGCTCCATACACACATGAAATGACACTTGAAGAAGAAATGATTCACATCCTCCATTTGGTTCAAGTGTGGTAAAATTTAGTTCAATTTTGTTTATTTTAATTTAATTTATGTTTTAATTCAACTAGATTATCATAATTGTTGAACTAACATTTGTTGATGCTTGAGTAAAGGGGAGCCATTTTAAAACCAAAAATCTTATTTGTGTCAAATTTTTTAACCTCTATTGTTATTTTGAACTTAAAGTTACTTAAATTCTTTTTGATATAACAAAAAATGGGAGAAATGGTTTAAAAAATTGATTTTTTAAGTGAATAAGGGGGAGCTTTAACTACATTTCAATTTTAAAAATCTCTTATTCAAATTCTTAAATACTAAGGGGGGAATCACAAACAATTTTTCAAGTTGGTTTTATTATATCAAAAAGAGAGAGATTGTTAGGATATTTATTTTGATATAATAATTGAAAAATAGTTTTGAACTAAAATGAAAAAATTTCAAAAATGACTTTAAGTCCAAAGAACTTTAAAATATGTTTGATGGATTTTATAAGGTTTTGGAATGATTTAAAATGTCTTTAAAGTAGTCAAACCTGAGTTTTTCAAGTAACCGTACCGATACGGTACACCTCGTATCGATACGTTTTAAGATTTTAGCTACATTCTTTTTGAAACTGTCAAAACTCGTACCAATACAAGGCTTGCCCATATCAATACGGTGTGGGGTCGTTTCGATACGCCTCTTACGCCTACGTGGTAAAAACCCCAACGACCAAAACCCCCAACGACTATTTTCCCAACAGTCATTTAAATTGTAAGCCGTACCGATACACTCGTAAGTATCGATACGCATCAGCTGGAAAGAGCTCAACGGCTAGTTTATGAAGAACACGTACCGATACAGCTACCCGCGTATCAATACAGACAACTTCAGAACTGCAATTATTGCGGGAAATAAAGGCCTCAACGGCTCCAATTCAATCCCAACGATCTCCAATGGCTATAAGCTCAATTGGGAGTACAAAAGGGACCTCCAAGCATCTATGGAAGTCGTTACCTTCTAAAACATTGAGTTCTTCTTCTTTATAAAAGTTTTTTTCGGCGACAGCTTTCATGTCGTTGGCTGATTTCTAGTGTTTACGCTAGTTATATATAAATAAGATTCTTCTCTTTTGATGGGGAATTTTTTGTTTCTTTTGTTTTGGTTTTTTTTGTTTTACTTTTCCAAAAGTCATTTTACATTTGCTTTTCTAGATATTTTTCATCTACTTGTATGATAATTTTTTGTCTTTTTTTGCAGGATGTGTCTGTCTTTGTAACAGTATTGCATGATATTATGGCAATTTAGCGTTCAGATAACAAGTATTATCGAGCGTTTCAAGTCACAAGATAACTGACGGTATGCTATTTTTTGAATTCCCTTGTGGTAGTTTGCCGATGTGCCAAGAACTCACAGTGAAAAGAATGCTTGATACATGGAGCGTTCTGGTTAAAGTTTATCTTTGTTGAAATTTCATTTGAAAGACGGAACAAGTTTTCTTAGGAAGGATTGTGTTTAATTTTTTATTTCACACTCTTTGATTTTCTGATGTTTTTATCTCCATGAATATTAGAGTGTGTTATACTTTGTAATTCTTCCTTTTGATTAATGAAATTCAGTTAAAGTTCTTCGTTAAAAATATATTTAATATTATTTATAATATAAAAATATTTATATATTTTTATTTTATTTATTATTTATATATTAATATATGTATACTAATATATTTTTAATATATTTATATTAGAAATAATATATTTATATTATTTATATGATAAACTGCAGTTTATAATATATTATTTGTTCTAGAAATAAAAGAAATAAGTTAAGTTGGCTTAGTGGTTAAAAGGTTGCTTTTGACTCTAAAAGTTTTAGGTTCAAATCTTATTGAGTGCATAATTTTTCATATTTTCCTCCAGCAAAATGACGTCGTTTTGAACAATTTAGTATCAAAATAACGGCGTCAAAACGACGTTGTTTTGGAATGAGTCAAAAAAATAAAATTTGGTGGCAAATTTGGACCAATTAAAAGGTTGGTGGTATAAACAAGTCACACCCAATAGTTTTGTGGTACCTGGCATAGTTTACCCTTAACCTAAACCTATTTTAAAAGTATTGCTATTATTTATTTAAAATGATATTTTTAAATTTAATATTTTTCTTTAAATAGCATTTTAAACATAGACAACTTAATATAGAGAAAATATCTCATGCACCGGTTGTAGAAACGAAAAGTTTTCAGAAGTGCTCTTAATATTAAGGTTTATGATCTAGTTTTAGGTTTAGGGGTTTAACTATATGTGTTTAGAATTTAGGGTTCATGGTTATAATTTATGGTTTAGAGTTAGAATTTAGGTTTTGGATGTTAGGGTTTGAGTTTTATGGTAATATGATTAGGGATTTAGGTTTAAACCTATAAGCCCTAAATTCTAACCACACCCCCAATATTGAAAACTTCTACACTTAAACATCTAAACATTAAACTCTAAACCCTAAAATTGAGGCGCAATCAAGTGTTATAGTATATGATACATAAGACAAAACAAACAAGAACTCAAGTTCAAATAATTTGAATTAAGAAACTAAAATAATTTGAATCAAGAAGTTAAATGTGAATACTTAATTGGGAAAGAAACAATTCAAATATCAAATTAAACTTTAAAATTAAATTTAAGCTTAAGGGTTTGAATTTTTTGTTACGTGCATGTACATCTTACAGCCCATATTCGGGATGCGAGGCTGCCCCTCCTAATAATATCGTTTCCAAGATTTTAGGGTAATATAATTACCCATTAATATATACTTCAACATTTACATTATATATTATAGATTTATTTTTGTGTAATATAAATAACACAATATATGAAATGTAATATAAAATAGAATAATATATTCCCTAATAAATTAGTACTATAATGCATTACAATATTGAAGAGGACTTAGATCCCCTAAATCCAGCTCTGAATTTGGTACAAAGTTTAGGGCTTTTATGGACAAGGCGTAGCATAGCATTGAAGCATAAATTAATTGGGCTTTAAATTAGGTATTCATCGATCCCGACCCGACTCCATTTGCGTACCGAAAAGAAAGGCATATATTCCCGCGCAAAAACAGATTTCAACACACAAAAACTGTCTGCAATTAAAATTAGAAAAAATATCCCAATCATAGAAAAGGAGCAGCGAGTTGCTTCTGCAGTTAACAATGGCGGAATCCAGACAGCGTTGTTTGACTTTGTGGAAACCTCGGGAACTGTCCCAAGATCCATTATTCAAATTCTTACATTCCTGGAATCTCGCTCTCCATATCGCTTTTTTCACGCTCTTTCCACCATATGCATTTAAAGTGTTGGATCTCTCCCCTTTGCGTGCCGTTTAAAAAGAAAATTTGATATTCGGTCCTCACGTCTTTTGCATGTTCCTTCCATTTCCAACGCTTTTCATTGGGTTCTCACCATTTCAACTTCCCTTCTTCTTTTCTATAATTCTGAGGAGTTTGCTCTGTGATTTGTTCTAAGTGGGAGGATACTGAATTCAAGCTTGAAGGGAACCAATCGAATTGGTAACTTCTTCAAATTCTTGGGTTATGTTTAAATTTTTCATTTTGTTTTTTGTTCGCCAAATATTTGATAAAAATCTTGGCTTTACCTTGAAGGTAGTATATTTGGCTTAAATTTACCTTATGGCAAGTTTTTTTTAACTAGTTGAACTTTGGGAAGGTCAAAAATTGAGTGACAAAAGCAGGGATCAAAAGCTTCTACTTTTGGCACTATTGCTTCTTTGAAGTTGCAGCAACGTACTTATATTGAGGGGGCATTAATTTACTTTCTACTAGCTTCTTTTCATGCTTTATAAATTAGAATTGTTTGGCTTCATTGGCAAATTTTGATTTTAAGTTTTGGTCATGGCAATTTGGAGGTGATAATTCCAAATCTAATGTTTCTTTTCATATGCAGGTTAGTGATATGTCGAATATCAAGCTAGATGAGGTTGTTTGCCGTGATTATGAGGAATCAGAATTAAGCTCTTGGAAGGGGAAGGTGGCATCAGATGAAAAGGTTAATAGAGTATACGAGATCCTAAATACTATTCATAAAGAAGGGCAGAGGTCCCTTAGCAGTATCACTGCAAATGTCGAGAATGGAACACGGACTGATAGGTATTACCGAAATGTTTTGACTCCTAATGGTTTACTATTCGTTCATCTCTAAACTGCTATCTTATTGGAGTTCTCTCTTGTTTAGTGTACTTCATCTTAATGAACTCTTGTTTTGCTAATTGGATTTTGGCATGAATCTGATTTATGTACTCTCTACATGTCCAAGTTTGAAAGACACGAGGTTAGCTTATTTCGGATGAATTTCAGGACAATTAGATGAGTTGATAACCACAGTTAATACACTCCTTGTCTTATTGTTTTTTTCCTGAAAAAATTAAACTCAAATAACTCTGCTTGGCAAAATGTTCTGATCTGGAGTTGATTTGTTGCTTGTCCTTGAAAATTTGAGACTCAGGACGTCTCCAGATTTATGTACAGACCACACTACTAATGATTTTTTTTTTTTTTTTTTTCATTCATGTTGCATAAACTAATATGATCATTTTTACCACTTTCAAAGTGGCTTTTGTCTGCTCAGTTTGATGTATGTATCACTCTTTCATCAGGCTATTTAAAGGGAACGAAAAACATGTGCATGTAGTTGGAAGAAGATCTGGAGCTCTTATATCCGGAACAGCCTACTGCATTTCCTCGTGCAGCATGATATTGCTGAATAAAATTGTTCTCTCAAGTTATAACTTCAATGCAGGAATATCATTGATGTTTTATCAGGTATGTAACTGCATCTCAACAGTTTAATAGCATTGTAAGTATGCAAAAGTGTCGTCATGAGTGTCGTAAGTAAGTTTCTCTCTGCCTTATCATGTTATTAAATTGAAACTGAAAAGCCAGCAGAACTCTTAGCATCTTTGAACATTTCCCTGACAGCATTAATCCTGTCTGTAATCACCTGTCAATGCCTTATTTCACGAGAACCTTAAAATTTTGTCCGAGTTGAAGTTCATTCTTTTTACTGTATTGCAATGCAGAATCTGATAGCTTGTCTAGTTGTTGCCATATTGGGTCTATGTGGAGCAATTTCAGTCGAGAAGCTCAACTGGAGGCTGATCAGGGTTTGGATTCCTGTAAATATAATCTTTGTTGGCATGCTTGTGTCGGGAATGTATAGGTATGTTATAGGCTGACTCTAGCATATTTCTCTTATGATTTACACAAAAAGTGAAAAGAAGTGGAGTCCTAACTATACATTTTGTGTGTATTCCGTTACAGTTTGAAACACATAAATATAGCAATGGTGACCATTCTGAAGAACATGACAAATATTTTAACAGCAATTGGAGAGTATTATGTTTTCCGTAAACATCAAAATCTGAAAGTCTGGACAGCCATGTTTATGATGGTAAAGTTACTCCTAAATGACCTCCATCTGATACTTAGTACACAAATCAAGTCAAAACTCTTTCATGAATATAAACTCCCCCCAAATAGAGAAAGTCTCTTACAATGATGAAAGTAAAAAATTTCCCTTTAGTCCGCAATCTTACGGAGATTTATATGTCATTGTGCTGCAGATTGTCTCTGCTGTTAGTGGTGGTATAACAGATCTCTCATTTGATGCCAAAGGGTATACATGGCAGATTTTAAATTGCATCTTAACAGCTGGTTACTCGGTATGGCTCGAATGTATTCATTATTTAGTCAACTCATGATTTCGAGATCTCTAATTTCTAGTTTAGACTATGGAAGCCATGGTTTTTGTGCAGATCCATTTGTACTTTTATGATTACCGTATGAACTACATTTTGAAATGGTGACAGCTTAAACTGCGGCTGGTCATGGATAAAGCTAAGCAGACGACCAAATCAGGATCACTTAATAAAGTGTCCATGGTTTTGCTGAATAATTTGCTGTCTCTACCCTTTGCCATATTCTTGATTTTCGTTTTGAACGAATGGGAATATGTATTAAAAGCGTGAGTAAACACCTTAACTTACAGTTTGTCTCGGTTAAATAACTTTTCCTTCATGCAAGCATCATCTTCTGCATTCTGACGATTGCAGTTTTGGTTTTCAGCAATATGATTAGGTTGCCAATGTTTTGGGTTGTCGCAACAGCTAGCGGGTTGCTTGGTCTTGCCATTAGCTTCACTTCCATGTGGTTTTTACATCAAACTGGACCAACCACTTACAGGTATTTGGAAATATATGCCTCTTGGAAATATACGGTCCATTGATATTCTTCAATTATGTATTGAGCAGAGTGTATCCGTTGTTCGTTCCCGGATGTAACAATCACACAAACAATGACATCGTATCCTTGTTTTACAGCCTTGTAGGTTCCTTGAACAAGATTCCCATCTCTATAGCCGGACTCGCATTGTTCAAAGTTCCACTCAGTGTACCAAACCTGTTCAGCATACTTTTCGGTAATGAAACAAATCGACTCTGCATTTACTGTGAACAAAACGCTTTCGAAACTTAGATCCTTATCTTACGTTGATCGATACATGCTTCTTCCAGGTTTATTTGCCGGAATATTATTTGCCAGAGCCAAAATGTCATGATCCAAGAACACGACCTTGGCCGAACGAGATCAAGCACACATGGCTTCTCTCCTTTTGTAAGGATACATCATACATACATAGAACTTTCCAAAATGGTAGGAAACAAAATCTGATTGCAATCTCAAAGGAGTAAACATATATAATATCACAACTTCATATACACAACTCGGAAAGGTCAATTAGTTAACACAATAATTGTCATTTTCATCGTTTAGGGCATATTTTTCATATATTTTTCTTACTTTTTGAGGAAACAACCAAGTGAAAATGTTATACGGAATTCCCTCGTAACTTTATTGTTTTTCTAATAACATGCAACTTTCTTCTTTCCCTTACCATTTTGTATTTTTCCATTGTTTTGGGTTTTTTTTAGGACATACATATAAATTTCACTATCTAATGAGTCGTATAAATAGGTTGTAGCAATACCCATTAGATCAGTTTTTCATATACTACCAGACGTATAATATATCTAAGGATGAGTCTACCACTTTCGACGAACACCGTTAAACACTATTATCGCTGAACACCATTAAATTAATTAATAAAGATTAAAATTTTCAAAAACTCAACATACAATTATTAATTGTTTAAAAAATTCAATTAAATTATTTTTCATATATATTAAATTTTTGATTTTTTAAACATGATAAATTACCTATTTAGTACCTAATCTATTACCGTATTTCTGTTTTAGTACCCACCTATTTTTTCGACAAAATTGTACTTGACGTTACGTTTTTATTCTATTTTGGTACTTCTGCCGTTAAAAATTAACGGAAATGATGACAATGGCTCATTTTTAATTCGGATAATAATAATTTTAGCCCCAACAACTTGTACATTTTAGCAATTAGGTCCCAATTCAAAATAATTGGCCAGATTTAATCATTATCTAAAATTTTAGGCCAAACCCCAAATTTCCCAAATTTCACCCTCTTTCCCCAAAACCCAACCCCACATCGTGTGCCCATTTTGCTGATCGGTGATCAATGGAATCCTTATTCCCGACCATCGATTTCAATTCCCCAACATCCTAATGTTTCCCTTCACTTAGTTCATTGTACTCCCTTACGACAGAAATAGAAAAAAAATCTAATTTTTTGTTTCCCTTTTATCGGTACTAAGATTCAAAAATTAGGTTAGGCTTTAGGTTGTGTTGGGGAGAAGATTGAGGGTGGTGATGAAGGGTTGGTAGTATGGTTTAGGGACAATGCTTACCAACTGGAGAAAGAGAAACACAAAGCGCGAGGGCGTGAAGGAAGCATCACACACGGTTGAGAAGGGTTGTGAGGCTCTAGCACTGACACTGGTTCTCGTACGAGGGCAAGGGAAGGCTAGAGGGATGCGATGCAGGCGTGAAAGGTGGAGAGAGGTGCGAACGCGGCCCAGAATGCTGGATGGAGAGTGATCGGAGGGAAAATATTAAAGAGGATCAAATTGATAAGATTTTAAAATATTAAAGACTTATTGGAATATTTTGAATTAGGACCAAATTTATAGAATATGTAAGTTTTAGAGACTAAACCTGTTATTATATCATGCACATCACAATTTTCGTTAAGTCATTGGTCAAACTTAATAGCGGGGTACCAAAACAGAGCAAAAACTTAGGTACAATTTTGCTCAAAAAAATAGGTGAGGTACTAAATAAAAACATGATAATAGGTTGGATACTAAATATGTAGTTTACCCTTGTAAAAAATTCAAAAATTTAATATATATGAAAATAATTTAATTTAATTTTTTAAATAATTATTAATTGTATGTTGAGTCCTTGAAATTTTTAACTTTTATTAATCAATTTAATGGTGTTCAACGGTATTCGCCACACATCGTATAATTTTCTTATATCTAAACACGATTGCATCTATCACATGAGAATATATCTTCCTATAAATAATCTTGCATTCACTTTATTGAATAAAACAATTTCTATTTGCGATTACTTCTTAAATTTATTATGTTTTCATTCACAGTAAGAAATGAAACAAATCTAATAAGACGATTGAATCTTAAATTTATAAAGCTCGATTTCCTTTTAAAGAATGGAGCACATCCAATTAGGGGCGAGCAAAACTCGAATCGACTCAAAAAAATTGAATAACTCAACTTGACTCGAGGCGAAAATACTCGAATCGTCTTAACTCGACTCAAAATTTTATAAACTCGACTCGAAAAAATTTCAAATAAAGTTTGAGTTGTAAAATGGAAATTCGAATAACTCAAATTTTTTAGTAATTTGTGGATTTATTTTAAGTTCAAGACGAGTCCCTCAATTTTTTATGATATATATATATACCGATATATAAAAATATGAAGAAATATTGTCACATATGAAAAAATATAAAGAAATGTATATGCATATCTTATATGATTAGAGAAAGTCGTTTAAATTGGAATCAAACCATATTATAACATGATAAATAATTATAATAAAAATTTTATAGGAACTCAAAAACTCGACTCGAATTTCTTAAACTCGACTCGAATAGAAAAAATTTCAAATAAAGTTTGAGTTGTAAAATATGACGCGTCAACTCGAATAACTCGAAATTTTTTGACTCGACTCGTCTCAACTCGATCGAATGCTCACCCCTAAATCCAATAGAGTAAATTCCATTGCATGGATTCAATTCTATATATTTTTAGTTTTATATAAGGGAGAAGTTATGAAATCAATTTTAGGGGTTAGAATTGCATTTTAAAAGTATCATTGTACTATCTTGTACAATTGTATTGTTGAAAAAATCAATTTGGAGGTCAAACTATTTTTTATACAATTTTTAAAGTGCTCGAATTTCTCTTCCTCTCTAATAAGATGATATTGAATATTTAAGCATGCATTCGATCTTATGTCTTCATGTATATCGCACCGGTAACAAATCCAACTAAAATAAACTCAATGAACCGGAGATGAATCTATTTGGATCGTCTGGTTCAACTATGCTCAAAAAAATACATATAATTATAAAATCATAACAGATTTAACAAAAAGATAAAAAGACACTTTTAAAATTCAGAAGAAAAAAAATCATACTTAAAAATACAAAGGTTAAACCAATGGTTCTAGGTTTTTGGTTTAGTCAGCGGTATCTAACTCATAAATTTATTAATTCGGATCGAGTTTTGCATAGGCCTATTATGAGAACGGTTCTCTCAATCCAATTTTCTTCATTCACAATACCAAGAATTAAATCCCATGACCCTGTATAAGGAATTTAGTGTTTCATCTCATTAGACCGTAGTAAAAAGTGAGAGACATGGATTCTATTATTATCATAGAGTAGAGAAGAGTAGCATAACCATCACCGTCTCTTCCATCCTCACCTTAAAAAAGGGATTGTTAGTTTGTGTTTGGCAGAAGGGAAAATTGAAGCAAACAAAAGGAAAAGGGCTTCACCCATATTGTATGATTAGCATTAATTAATTTGGTGCGTTTTGGGTGGATGATGCTTCGAGTAGAGGATAACAAAGAAACGACAATAACAATATTACAGCCTCAGTCTCTTCCAATGGTAATTAACCAATTTGAATGTAAACATTTGCATGTGAATCGCCTTAAATATTAGTTTGCCAATCTACTCAATTAATATCAAAACCCTAATTCATTTCCAATCAAAATCAATGCCAAATGGGTTGTCTTAGTTTTTGGAGGTTCCATTTGTTTGCATGCATTGCCTTTCCCGGCTTAACTTCTTTAATGGTACATGTATTCCGCAGGTTAATTTTGTATTCAAATTGTTTTGGGTACAAATCGTTTTTGAGTTTCGATCATTTAAGTTTGAGGTTTAAGTTTTTCGTACCGAGTAATTACAAATTTGAATCATTTTAAGTTTTTTTTTTCTTTAGTTCAAGTCGTTTTAGGTTTGTGTTTTTTTAGATTTGAATCATTTTTAATCAGGTTCATTTGAATATGAATAGCACAAGATAAGTTTGTTGACTTTTTATTATAAATCAAATTAGATTTAATTTGAATTTAAACTGATATGATCGGATTCTTAAAGTTTAATTTGAATCAACTTTGGTTTGATTCCAATTTCTCTCTCTTTTTTACATTGTTAGGACAAAAATAAAATAAAATAAAATAAAATAAAATTAAAAATACAGTAACCAAAATAGAAATATTTAGAAATTTTGAGGTAAAGTTGAGCGTTTTTTTGGTATAGAAAAATTAATGAATGTTATACAATACCTTTGGGAAGTGAAAATTTTGAAAGATCATAATTTTATGTTTGGGTATGATGATTCTTTATACGCATAATTTTTCGAGATTTACTTGCTAACAATGAGCGAAAGGCATCTTATCATCTTTTTAGTCCCGAAAAGCCTATTTTCCTTTTACTTTTATATTAATTTTTTTTGGTATTTAGTATATTTTTAAATCTTTGACTTCATTTTTTTAACTCGTTAGACTTAAACATTTTAATTTTTAAATAAAAATGTATGATTCAAGTTATTTTTTTCAATTTTTATTTTGATATTTATAACTTTAGTTCTTAAGGTGTAAACAAATTACAACCAAACCAAAATGTCAAGAATGGTCACTAATTCTGAAAATATCACCGACACTTATCGACATGAGAGGCTAAGAAGTGCGACATCTTAAGGTGCAATTAAAATGTGGCATACACAAATTTTTATTATTATGGTAAGAATTTATGTATGACTAGATAATAATTTAGGTAGAAATGAAATTCTAACTAATTATATAAATTTTTATCAACTGTATAAGAATTTATATAAATTTTTCTTTAGATAAGAATTTGTATAACTACACAAATTCTCACCAACTGAATAAATTTTTTTATAAAGTCATCTTATTTTAGCCGCACGACAAATTTTCCCCTTATTGACAAATTTGGACCCAAAAAAATTTTTTAGTGCACTATTTTCTCAATACACTAATTCCTTTTTAGTGCAATAAATCCCCAAATGTAATCAAATTATTCAAGAACAGTACTGCCTTTAATTTATGGTCAAGATCTCATCAAAGTATTCAACAACGGACCCATCCCACAGTGTGAAAGATGTCTAATTAGACAAAAGGAATTGCTCCACTTTTATTATGGCAATGAGTTCGTAATTGCAATACAAAAACCAAAGAATAATGTAATTATTTAATCAACACAGACTGTATTCCATAACAAGAGAAAAGTATGCAAAATCAAAAGGCTGGTCACCAAAAGCATCTGAAAACAAAATTTGTGGTCGAAACATAAGGCCGAGCGATTTCTGATAGCACCTGCACGCTTGATATTTTGCACCCCCACTTTCGTCTTTTCGAAAGCTAAAATGGGGATTGTGATATATGGGGAATGCAAATTCAAAATGATTTTTGTATTGACCAAAATGAAACACTGATTCCTATTGGTCATGTGGCTTGGTGTAAGAAAACAAAAAGAAGAGCACAATTTCGAGATGTGCAATGAAACTTAAGAAATAAGAAAAACTTTACCTCACGTTATGTGATGGTTATATTTAATTTTTTATTTTTATATATTTAATTAATTTAGTTTTAATTTAAAATTTTTAATAAGTCTAATCTTTATTATTTAAGTATTTTATTAATTTGGTCTCATTTTTAATAAGAAATAACTTAATAATTTAGTCTTAATTAAAAAAGTTATTAAATTATTTATAATTTAATATAAGATTAAATTTATAGAATATATAAATAATAAAAATTAAATTTATAAATTTTTAATTAAAACTAAATTGATTGAATGTATAAATATAAAAGATTAAATGATAAATTTTATTACCGTCATATCAACTTTTATTAACAACACTTAAGCCCGTTCACCAATGCTTGTTGAACGGGCGTTGAAGCCGCCAACGTTGAAGCAGCGCCAAATAGGGCCCCATCCCTCTCACCAAATTTTGCCCATAAACAGGCGTTTCAGTTAAGTTGGATTTTCCAAAAACGGGCGTTTGCCCCTCTTTGCCGTTTGAAAAGCCTTAGTGAATGGGGCCTTAATAATTGTTAATGGCTTAGTGATAATTTTATAATAAAACTAAAATTTAATTATTGTTTTCTAACATTTAAAAGTTAAGTGATCAAAATTAATAATCATTTATGACTTTACTAATTTTAAATTTTTTATTTTATTAAGTAAAGAGGTATTGTATTTTGGGTAATATATTGAGGTATTATATTTTATTAAACAAAAGATTAGGATTTAGGGTTTAGAGGTTAAGATTTAGGAATTTAGGGTAATATGTTGAAGATTTAGATTTTAACCTATAAATCCTAAATTTGAACTCTAAACCTTAAATTTTATTCATGATCCCTAAATTCTAAAGTACTAAACATAAGCCCCTAAATCCTAAACCCTAAATCAAGTCTCTAAATTCTAAAATTAAGGCGCTTGTGGAAACTTTTGTTTTCAATATATCAAATAATTATCCTTATATTTTAAGGTAAATATCGAGATTCAAACTCACACATAAAAATAATATTAACATCTTTAATTACTACTAATTAATAAATCTCAATTTAAACCAACAAGTGATTTCAGTAAAAAAAACTTAAAAAATACGGGTTCAATTACTTTATCTACAACGTATTTTTACATTATTAAATACTTAAAAATATACATAAACATATATTAATTTGTAACCACTTGTATTAAAAAAAATAGATCACAATTTTTTATATTTGAAAGATGTTCGTTTTAAATTAAGATATTTTAGATTAAAATTATTTCCGAATTAAATTATAGCATGATTACATAAAATTATATCAAATTTGGGTTTGACTTAAGCATGTGAGTTTCCGGGGACAAATCAACTCCGAAAATATCCACGAAGGGCACTAGAGCAGATCTCTGAGTGATCGTGCAGAGGGCAACACACAATGCTAAACAAGTCTCCCATTGTCGCCAACTTCCCTGTATTTTCCGGAATTCTTCACGTGCATCGCACCTCAAATTACCCACCTGTCCCGAACCTGCCTCGTCAGTCGCCACCAAATGCTTACGCGTAATGTGAACAACAAGACAAGTTTCAAAAACAACGCCATTGTTTTCCCCTTTCTTATTCTCCAAGTTGCGTCAATTACATACATGTCTAAAACTAGATTATCCTTTTTTATAACTTGAGATTATATTAAGCAAGAATGAAATTAGAGAGCTATAGAATCCGATCAAACTCGTCTTGAAAAGTTGTGTTTTTCTTATTTTATAAAGAAAATTCGTGAAGAGAAAAAGGGGATTAAAAAACAAACAAATGAAGGGGGAAGGTGGCGAATGGGTTAATATATTTTTATAACGTTTTATTTCTTGTGTTTTTTTTTCTTTTTTCAACAAAGGGCTTTTTTTATAGTAATATAATTTCAAGCTTCTTGGGTAGTGTCCGGGGAGGGAAGAGGGAAACAAGTGTCTTCCCCGCCGGTGTTCCATAGAAAATGAGCATAATTTGCGGCGTGATGAGAGTTGCTCGGATCCGCCGATATGGCTTCCAAGAAAGTTTCCTCCGCCGCCCACAAATCATTCCTCGCTTTCCATAAAAAGCTTGCGTATTTACTGTATACTTCCGCGTCCGCCGGCTCCACCCCGATCGCTTTCTTGAAGTACTCTTCCGCTCTGTGTTTTTTTCAAACCAAAGAAACCTCGTTAGTCCAAAGAAACCCACGCATGCCATTGGGAAAAAAAATCCAAGTCAAAAACTAAAGAGCTAGTTCACATAAGCGCGTGAAGGATCACGTCCATGAAAACTGATAGATTGGCATATCTACGGTTTTGCCATTCCAACACTATGAACCCTGCTACTACACCACATATTCCCCATCCCCGGCATAGGCAAAACGACAAAGGTTCTATAAATTTTAATATAGTAGAAGGACCCAAATGAAAATTTGACCTAAATTATTTCAAGCGCAGTCGGGGACTAAATGCCAAATAAATAGATATTATTGCAATTTCATAATTCAACTGAATCAAACAGCTGCTCAGTAATTTGAGTCGGTGTAGTACAACTCCATCTTGAATCTCGATACAGAAATAGTTAAAAATTTTAAATTTGGGGAATATAAATTATGATTTTATAATGAAAGGATGGGAAAGATTCTGTACCTGTCGTAATCATGTGCAACAAGGTAGAGAAACTGGGCATAATTGGCAAGGAGGAGAGCGTTGTTAGGCTCTTGTGACAACCCAGTTTGATAAAGCAGCCCCGTTCTGAAATAGTCTTCGCAATCACCGTCCGGTTCGATCATTGCCGTCACCGGCGAAACGAATCTCTGAACTGTTTCGTGATCGAGCGTATCATCTCTGATTGAAGCTAGCATTTTCGAAGCTTCGTCGACTATGGAGTTCCAAAGAGTGAGCTCGTCTTCCCTGGTTAAACTCTCCAACGTTGAATCTCTTTGTGTTTCGCCCGTTGATCCTGGAGATGATAACTGGGATGTACCGTTTGGAACAATGGTGTTGAATTGGTCTGCTTTATCAAACCCACCGTCGCCGTCTGTTCCGCTGGCGACCGGCCGGACTTTTCCGCCTCCGCCATTGTTTCCCCCGATTGAAGCGGTTTTCCCGCTTGACGATGATACTGAAAACGACTTCATCGACGAAGAATCGAACTTCGAATGCTTCTGATCTTGAACTTCAACCATGGAAACATAAGTTCCCGGCGGCGGATTTGGGGCGGCGGCTGCAGCGAGAGCGGCGTTGCTTCCCATGGAATGAACCGAATAGTTGGCTAATAGGATCATCACGTAAACCATTAAAGTGGGTGAGTGAGAAAAGACCTGTTGAAACAACCAAACGAACGAAGCGTGCATCTCCTTTTGAACTCTGACGAGAATCCCTTGTAAATCCTCGTAATACAAAAGCTCTCTCATGTGCAAAGTGTAGCTATGAAGCTCCAGGATTATAAAAACCATGGAAGAAAACGCCTTTTTCACTGAACAATAAGCCGTTTCCCCTGCCTCCCGGAACCCCTCTTGCCATTGTAATTTCCTCTTAATCATTCGCAGTGAAACCGGAAGATCAACGCTGTTGGCTTTCCGTTCTATGCTTGACGAGGCTATTTCTTCTCCCCTTTCAAACCACGACGGTTGTTCGTCGAATCCCAAAGATTCCGGTATAGAATCGGAAACGGTTTTCGTTTCCCGTTTGGAATCTAAATCGTTTCCGTTACTTCGGCTGCTACTGGTGCCATCATTGTCCGATAACTGGAATCTAAGGGCCAGTTCTTGAATTTTTTTCGAAAACTCTTCATCGGAAAAGGAGTCTAAGCTTGCACTGCAAGCTCTTCGTAAAGTTCCGGATCTTGGTTTCTCGCAAGACCGGGACCGTTGGATACTGGAGTTTGAACCGAACAGAGCCGACCGGTTCAGTCTTTGAACTGTCTTGAGAACAAGAGCGCCGTCGCTACGGCAACGCCTCGGAAGGGAAGGCGAAGAGATTGCTGAAGCTAAAGCTTGGGAGGAAGATGGTGGCTGAGGAAGATTTGGCTTTGACCATTGTAAATGCGCCGCCGTTGCCGCAACTTTCACTACCATTTGTTAAAGCTTAGCAAATTCAAAAGGCTTGCTGGAAAACAACTTTCTACTTCAGATTGGAGTCTCCAAAGTAAGCTTTATCCTTCACTAAGAACCTGAAAATTACCAAAAAGAAAAAAAAGTAAATCTCGGAAATCACTGTAAATTGAAATTGGAAACGCAATTCGAAGAAATAGAGAAAGTAATTCTCAACTGGATCTACAAAATCACATTTGATAGCATAAAAATCGGATCTCGAAACAGTAAAACTCGAGAATTCCTAAGAAAATATTAAACAATCTTATATGAAGAAAGTGAATTACTTCAGATTTCTTTTTGGTACGGACTTCGATGAGTGAGAAAAGAAGTAGTATTTGTTGGCCGCCAGATTAAAAGCTCCGACGAAGCTTGAAATCGAAAAGCTTATCAGAAAAGAAAGAGAACTCCAACCGCTCTTTATATATCCCACAGACAGCTCTTTGGTTTCTTACAATGAAAAAATAATTATTTATATAAGAAAAATATCTAACGGGCTAAGCCGGTTAAAACAGCGTAAACAATTCTGGCCTTTGGACAGAAATCACAATTTGTTCTATTGGGAGATCCGGTCACAGGTTGTTTAAGTTTATTTTATTTTATTGTTATTCTAGAAAAATCATGGCAAAGATAAAAAAAATCCAAATCTATTAAGAAATTCATTAGAAAAACCAGTTACATGCTTGCTTATTAAGTTCAAATTTATTCAACATTTTATTATTCTAATATCAATTGCTATGTTTTTATCCTTTCATCGTGTTTTTTACTCAGATATTGTGTTGCCAATTTTTATTTTATATTTTTTCATGAACTATGAATGTTTCTCGAAATAAGGTAAATGCAGGGAAAAGGTAAAAAAATAATTAAAAAATAAGGTAAATGGTTCATATAAGAAATTATTTATAGAAATAGTCATTTTTCTACGATGCCAAAGGGGATTCGTCCTCAGTCGTCGATGATATTGAGGGGTGAGGGGACTTTCGGCTAATTTTATTTTTTATTTTTTGTTTTAGGACTAAAATGAAAAAAAAATACAAAAACTAAAATGATGATTTATAGAAATTTTAAAACCAAAACGAGCAGTACTCTTTTTATTTAATCACTTACCAGTTAACACTGTGTTTCCCATAATTATTGATTTGTTTTATTTACTTTTTATTTTTTTTGCATTTTAGGTCTGCAATGAAAGAATGAAATGATAGAAAATAAAATAGAGATATTTTCTTTAAATGAAACAGTGAGTTTAAAGAATTAAAACACATTGGTGCTTGAATTATAAGTTTAGTTCATAACTTTGGAATCACGTGTCAGATTAATGTAATTTTTTAATCTACATAATTTCTTTAGATTTACAAGTTTATATTGTGATGTAGTCGTCTTGTCGTCGTTTTTATTTTAAAAAATATCAGTTCAAACTTTAATTTTAAATATTTTTATTTTAACAAAAAATTAAATCTTTGACTTCCCTATTTTATAATATATCGGCCTTAACATGTTGATTTTTTAACAATAACTATAATATTATTCATAAAAATTAGATACATGAAATTCCTCTGTAATCTAAAAAAAAATCATTTTGGTCTTTGTACATTTTGTAAAATTCAGATGACCAAATTAAAATTACAAGGACCCAGTTTTTAAATCTTTCAATTTGAATTCATCATTAAAGGGTATGTTTTCACTTAAAGGGGCAATTTTTTATTTTTTCCATTTTAGTCCCGGACATTTTATATTTTTTTCACTTCAGTCCAAATGTAAAAAAATGGCCTTAAATTGTCGACAGTTGCCAACCGCTCCCTCTCCACCTCCAAATCAGACGACGACTTTTACAAAATTAATAACCGTTAAAGACTTATATTACGAGAAAATTTATAAATATTATTTTAGAATTTGTTTTTCTCAAAAAAAAAATTCGAACTAGTGTATTTGTTACAGTACCCTAAAGATTGGTTTATGAGTCTCCGACTTTAAATTATAAATTACAAAAATACCTTTAAAGAAAGGTTTTAGAGGCTCCGACTTTAGACATTTTTTGGAGGGTTTTTTAGGAAAAGTACTGTTCATAAGTACTGTAACAATATAATATTTTAAGAACTAAAATGAAAAATATCATATTTTTAGAGGGAAAAACCCTAAAGTTATATTTGAATAAAAATTCTTATCTTAATACTGTAAATAAATAAATAAATAAATAATCTTTTACCTGACCCATTTACCTAAATTTTTTATTTAACTTTTTTTATAAAACAACTAACTAGGTGTTTTGTTTCACTTATTTAATTAGAAAAACTATTCAATTATCACATTTCAATATGAATAATAACAATATTATTTCTCACTATTTTCGTGTTCAGAGACAAGAATGGATGTGATCCGTGCTTTCAAATGCGCCACGTGTTAATACTGAGGCGGTTGATTTTGAGTCAGTAAAAGATTCGTCAAGTTTTTTATCCATGTCAACCTTGAGTTGAGTTAATTATGAGTCCAATGGAAATACATATAGAATATTGGTATATTCTTATAAGAAAACACATTTTTGTTTGTCAATTAATTTTCTTTTCTTAAGAAGAAATACTTCAATTCTTAAATATAAAATAATATATTATTACTATAAATTAACTTTGTAGCAATTTCATATATTATTATATATATCCAATAACAAACCAATAAAAATTTGTTTGGTCATTCGAATTTGGGTGAAATAAACTCAGGTTGTTTTCAATTCGAGAGAAATCAGTTTGGGTTGCTTTCATTTTAGATGAAACAATCAATCTATATCGGTTCAATTAAAATTCAAATTAATTTCGATTCAATTTATTTTAAATTTTAAATTATGTTTAGATTAAAATCGAATTGAATAAATCGAGTCAAATTTGTCGGGTCTAATTTCGTTATCAAGGTAACCGTGATAGTTTCACCTACCTTTCACTGCAACATTAAAAACACGCGTCTGCTTTGTGCTTTTGTAGCTTGTAGAAAGTAAACATTTTTTTTAACTTGAATTAATATTTTATACATTAATTACAAAACTTAAATTAATCAGAATATTTTTTTATAAACCATATTTCAACTTGAATATTAAAAGTTGTATCTAAAACCCCATCTAAATGATGTTGATCGTCAGTTTAATGGGTTGTTGTGAGTTGAAAAATAATGAGATATGTTATTATTAGTATTTTATTATTACATGTGTGATACAAAATTATTTATATTTTAGTATTTTATAGAAAACAAATAACTTTTATATTTTAAAATTTTGAAGGGTCAATTAAGTTCAGTTTGACTAGTATTTTTGTTAGTATAATATATAAGAGGACATGAGAGCAAATTTGTTTGATAATTTATTTTCTAAATTGAAATAGTAAAAACAAAAAGGATTTTCCCTAAAATTTTAAAAATGATGATTAAATTGATAGTATTTTTAAATATTGAAGGTTAAATTTATTGATTTATTTTTTAATTAGGATAAAATTGACAAAATGTATAAGTTTTAGGATTAGAATTGTTATTATATCATGCCACATCACCATCTCTATTGATTTTTTAACAGCCAATAACTAAAATAAAATGAAAACATAAAGTTGGACGTAAATATAAAAAAACAATTGTGTTTAGTGGATCAATCGAATCGAAATTGGCCAAGAGTGGGGTAAATTGGCTTTTTAAAGTGGAATGGAGCAAATTGAAAAATAGAAAATTGAGGATAATACAATTTATAGTGGTTCAAGCTTCGAACAAGCTCTACATCCACTACCTTAGCTCCCACTAAGGATTTTCAACCAATATCCACTAGATATTCTTCTTTTTTTCTAGGCTAAAGAGGTAACCTTTACAAACCGGTTAATATTTCTACCCAAAGATTAACCAAAAGCTCTCTTTACAAAGAATAATTAGCAAACTTAAAATATCTATCACAAGACAAATTTGTTGCCCAAATGATACACAAACTCTCCCCCAAACTTGAAAGAAATGTTTACAATAAGAATTACAACAAGTGTGGTAAAAGGATTTGACTCTATGAAGTACAATGGTTTGGATATATGCTTGGATATTGCAAATAGGTTCAATAGTTATTTTTGAGGCTTTTGTGGCTTGTTTTTATACCCTTGCATTGATTTCTAGTCATTTGGGTGGTTGAGATCATCATTATAGCCGTTGGGCTGCATTTTTTGCGCAATAAATGCTCTTCATCAACCAACCGTATCGGTACACGAAGGCCCGTATCGATACGTGTCTATAAGAAGAAAGAGCCATTGTGTACAAATATGCATGGGCGTATCGATACGAGGGAAGACGTATCGGTACGATTCAAGTGTCAAATAAGGGGCATATCGATATGCTATGATCGTATCGATATGGATTTTGCTCACTGGAATCCTGAGAAAAAGTTTGGCAAAAACGGTATCAGTACGCTATGGAGCGTACCGATATAGTTCAACGACCGTTTAAAATTTGTTGATTCCCATAACTGATATTCAACGGCTATTTTATTAAATACAAAGATACAATGAATCAAACCAAACCGTATCGATACGGGGTTACCATATCGGTAGTCTATGCCTTTGAAATAAATTTATTTAAAACCCATATCGATACAGGGTTAACTGTATCGGTACACTTTAGGCGATTAAAATTCCAGTAACGTAAAACCGTATCGATACGGCTAGAGCGTACCTACACGCCTTAGCGTAACTTTCAGATTTTGCTTTGAAACACTTAAAAAATTTTGTTTGGTTTGAATGTTTTGACTTAGAATCAGTTTTGGTTCAAATTGCTTGTCAGTTTGTGAGACTTTAAAGTACTTAAAAAATTATTTGCTTTTGCAACTAGGTCCTTAGACAAATTGTTATATCAAAATCAAATTAGATTTTACAATCTTCCCCTTTTTGATATAATAAAACCAAAGTGAATTTTTAAGTATTTTTGAAAACTTTAAAAAGTTTACTCCCCTTAATTTAAGATAGGTTTTCAAAACTTTGTAAAAATTTAGGATTTTACACTTCTCCCCCCTTTTTGTTAGATCAAAATCAATGCATATAACAAGGGATGTAAACAAGATATAGAGCAATAAAGCACAATGTAAAGCATAATCAAAGCAACTTAATATCATTAAACTTCAAATATAATATCCAAAGCAACATAAGTTCAAAGTAAATTCAAACTTAAATCCAAACTTAAACTTAAAACAAACTAAACATAATCAAATCATAGGGTTCTTAAAAACAATAACATAGGTGCAAAAATAATTAAAAAAAAACCTAAGATGAGATGATATGCAATGGAATGCACTAGAACTCGTCTTCATCATCGTTTTCATCGTCTTTATTCATATCCTCTTCATAATCGTCATTGTGCTTGGGCGGAGGAGCTCGAGAATTAAGCCAAGCACCATGGAAGGCGGTGAGAGAGACATCCATAGAGGCTTGTTGTTACTCGATGGTAGGGACACGTTGCTCAACAGAGGTGACTTTGTTCTCAATGACCCCAATTCGTTCTTCCAAGGAGGTGAAACGTGTAACAATAGCGACAAACCCCGAGTTCATGGTGATATCTATAGAGGCAATATTTGTGTGCATAGATGTGAATTGCTCATTGAGATGCACCATGAGGGCATCTATGAAAGGTGGAGCATGATGAGCAATGGGACCTTGTGGAGCCACCGGAGGAGGTTGAGCATCTTGAGGAGGAGGATTAGCTACACGAATCCACTCGTTGTTGATAAATTGAAATTTGGCACGAGTAAAAGAGTGTTCATCAATCGGTTTACCAAGAGGCTCGGTGACATAATGTGAATAATCGATCTCCAAGGAATGAAAGAGATGACTCAAGGTTGCGCCATAGTAGAAAGACTTGACTTGATTGGTGTAGCGGTGTTGGACAAGATATACCAAGTCTGCAAATATAATTTGACAAAGGTTTGAGCGCTTACCCTCACGGAAACATCGAAGCCAAACGACATCAACTTGGCGGATGGTTGAGAATTTACCACCGAAAGGAAGAATCCACCAAGAGATGATAAGGTGAAGGATACGATCATTGGCATCTAAAACGGTTACGAAGCGAAGTTGACCATGTCCCAATGAGTGTTCATCATCAATCCTAATATTTTCAAAACCAAAAACATTGCATAAAGTTTCTTGATCAATTCGAAATTTCTTTCCCATCAAATAAGACTCAATGGTTATAACTTCGTTTCTTTTGGGATCATGAATGCAACGGGCATTGGCATAAAAAATCAAAACAAGATTTCGATATAAAGATGGGTGTAGGTTTAAAAAGGTAAGAATTTCCATTGTTGCAACAACCCAAAGTATTTGAATTTAAAATATTATGAGTTTAGAAAAGGGATTGAAACAAGTCGCTCATCTCGAATGATAAAGGCTTGATATTGTTTGTAATGAGCCAATGTCTTAGGTGTTAGAAAACTATTTTGAATGATATAGCCAATGTTTGTTTAGTAATACCCTTATTTTCCAAATTGGGATTAGAAGAACTTGATGGCAAGTCTTTTCTTGGTCTCTTTTTAAGTCCCATTATAAACCTGAAAACATCAAAACAATTCGAAAATAATGCATGCAAGTATCATCACATTCGATCCAATAAATATTCTAATAATTCAAGGTATTATGAAAAATGTTGTATTTTAGGTTTTAAAAATATATATAACTATAAAAATAATTTTTGGTAAAAAGAAATTTGAAAAAAAAGTTTACAAAAATATACAATATAATTTTATATTCGAAGCAAAAATTTTCAGATTTTAAAGAGTTTTTGCAAAAACTTTAAAATCCATACTATAAATATACTATGTATACAAAAATTAATTAAAAACGGCAATTAAAATTAAATGAAAATTAAAAAGAAAAGAAAAAGGGTTTTATACCTTGAGTGATGGAATAGGATGAATGAAGGATGGAGAATGCACCAAATTACTAGCAAAGCTTTAGCCTTGATGTGTTGAGCAAAAACCCTTAAGAGATTTTGAGTTTTGTGTGAAAAAGCAAGGAGATTATAGGGGTTTTTATAGCCCAAAATCGGCTAGGGTTTTGGTTGAAAAGAGGATTTGAGTTTGAATAAAAGTGAAACACTCTTTCAAAGCCCATTTAAATCCCCAACGGCTAACCATATCGATACGCTTACGAGGCATATCGATCCACCGTATCGGTACAGTTTTTAAATCGTATTGACACGCGTGACCGTATCGATACAATGCTAACTCTATCGAAGCCCAAATAGCAACTCGTATCGATACGATGTTACCCGTATCGATACTCCTCTGCCAGAAAATGCATTTTGGACAAAAAGAAGTCCAAAAATTCAACTTTGAGTGAGGCTAAAGGCACGTGAATGATATATAGGCAAGAAATATGAACTAAAACAGATGCATACTCCCCTAGCAACAAGCATAGATGCATCAAGAAGCAAAATTACATAAGCAAGATCATCATTCAAAATTCAAGCAAATTTTTGCACTTAAGGGCTCTAAAAGGTCAAGATAAGCTAGTTAGACCTAACTCTCTCATAAGAGTCCAAAAACGCTCTTTGTCTACAGGTTTTGAAAAGATTTCCGCTAGTTGGTTTGAGGTGTCAACATATTCTAGAACAACATCATTCTTTAAGACATGTTCCTTAATGAAATGATGTCTTATTTTTCTATGTGTTTGGTTCTATAATGTTGGATAGGATTCTTAGTGAGACAAATGGCACTAGTGTTGTCACACTTAAGGGGTATGGTATCTACTTCAACACCATAGTCTAAGAGTTGTTGCTTCATCCAAAGAACTTGAGCATAACAACTCCCTAAGGTTATGTACTCCGCTTCAGTGGTAGATAAGGCTACGCTATTTTATTTCTTAGAGAACCAAGATACGAGCATACTACCTAGGAATTGGCATGTTCGAAGGTATTTTTCATATCTATCTTACATCCCCTATAATCTGTATTGGAATAAGCATGTAGGTTAAAGGAATAGTCTCTAGGATACCAAAGACCTAATAAGGAGTGTCTTTAAGACATCTAAAGATTCTCTTAATGGCTATAAGGTGTGATTTTCTAGGACTAGCTTGGAACCTAACACACAAGCAAACACTAAATATAATGTTGGGTCTACTTACGGTAAGGTAAAGCAAAGAACCGATCATTGAACGATAAAGCTTAGAATCAACACACTTACCTCCTTCAACTTTGTCAAACTTAATTGATGAGCTTATTGGAGTGGCTTGAGGCTTCACATTCTTCAAGCCAAACTTCTTGAGCATATCCTTGATGTACTTAGCTTGATTGATGAAGATGTCATCCTTCATTTGCTTGATTTGAAGTCTCAAGAAGATTGAGAGCTCCCTTATCATGCTCATCTCAAACTCACCTTGCATTAGCTTAGAAAATTCTTGGCAATAAAACTCATTAGTAAAAATAATATGATCAACGTAAATTTGAACTACTAAGATGTCATTGTCATATCTTTTAATGAAAAGTGTAGTATCCACCTTGCCTTTTTCAAAATATTTTTTCAATTAAAAAGTTTGAAAGCCTTTCATACCAAACTCTAGGAGCTTGTTTTAAACCATATAAATCTTTGGTTAATTTTAAAACACGGTTTGGTAAAATTGGGTCTTCAAAACCGGGTGGTTGTTCAACATACACTTTTTCATTTATAAAACCATTTAAAAATGCACGTATTACATCCATTTGAAAAAGCTTGAATTCATGATAACATGCAAATGGAAAAAGCATCCTAATTGCTTCCATTCTAGCTACGGGTGCATATGTTTCATCAAAATCAATTCCCTCTTCTTGAGTGTAACCTTGAGCAACAAGTCTAGCCTTGTTTCTCACTATGTTACCACTCTCATCTAGCTTGTTTCTAAAAACCCATTTAGTTCCTATAGTAGATTTATTACTAGGCCTATCAACTAATGTTCATATTTTACTCCTCTCAAATTAATTTAGTTCTTTTTGCATGGCCAATATCCAAAAATCATCTTTTAATGCTTCTTTGATGTTTTAGGCTCAATGCATGAAATGAAAGCAACAATATTAAACAATTTAAGAGAGGATCTAGTGGTTACCCCCTTGGATGGATCACCCAAGATTTCACCATCTTTGACATAGTTGAGTTCCCTTGGGTAGCTCACTTTCTTTTCACCACGATTCGTGTCCTTCAAGGCTTCTATGGGAGGATTTTGTGCTTCTTCTTCTTTGGTTGGAATCTTAGCCACCTTTGATGATTTTC
Source organism: Hibiscus mutabilis (assembly GCA_019671005.1). NCBI lineage: Eukaryota > Viridiplantae > Streptophyta > Magnoliopsida > Malvales > Malvaceae > Hibiscus > Hibiscus mutabilis. The sequence continues at coordinate 67,807,031 of CM033717.1, forward strand.
CACCATCATTGGCTTCAATGATCCCTACATCATCATCATCACAAGAATCCTTTCTCGGAAGGAGGTTATCATCGAAAACCACATGTATAGACTCTTCTACAACTAAGGTTCTTTTGTTAAAAACTTGATAGGCTCTAGAATTTAAAGAATAACCTAAGAAAATGGTTTCATCACTTTTAGCATCAAATTTACCTAAATTATCTTTTCCGTTGTTTAAAACAAAACACTTGCATCCAAAAGGATGAAAATGGCTAATGTTAGACTTCTTTGATTTTAAAACCTCGTAAGGAGTTTTCTTTAAAATTAGCATAATCATTACTCGATTTATGATATAACAAGCGGGGTTTGTAGCTTTCGCCCAAAAATACTTAGGCAAATTGTTTTCACAAAGCATGGTTCTCGCTATTTCTTATAAAGTACGGTTTTTCCTCTCAACTACCCTATTTTGTTGAGGAGTGCGAGGTGCAGAAAAATTATGGCTAATACTCTTAGAGTTACAAAAATCATCAAAACCTAGATTTTGAAATTTCATTCCATGGTTACTTCTAATATGGGAAATATTTTGACCAAGGTCATTTTGAGTGATTTTTGAAAATGTGATGAACTTTTTTAAAGCCTCATCTTTAGTGCTTAAAAAGAGAACCCAAGTTTATCTAGAGAAGTCGTCAACTAAAATATATGCATATGATTTTCCACTCAAGCTAGTTGTTCTAATTGGCCTAAAGAGATCCATATGGATCAATTGTAATACCTATTAGATGAAACATCATTGATGGTTTTAAAAGAGATTCATTTTTGTTTACCCTTAGCACGTGCATCACAAATTTTATCTAAATAAAATGTTAGCTTAGGTAAACCTCTTACTAGATTTTGGGAAACTAATTTCTCTAAAACACTTATGCTAGCATGCTCTAGTTTCATATGCCATAACCATGCATCATTTTTATTTTGAGCAACCAAACATGCATGGGATGTATGAATGTGATCTAAATGCACCATGTATATGTTACCTATGCGATGACCAATGAGCATTATTTTATTGGCTTTAATGTCCACAATTTTGCAACCATTAACATCAAAAAAACATTAAAACCCTTATCACACAATTGACTAATGCTCAATAAATTATGCTTTAGATCATTGACACATAAAACATCTTCAATAAGAATATAAGAGAGATTACCAATGGAACCAATACCCTCAATGTGGCCTTTGAAGTTGTCACCAAATGTCACCACTCTACCACTCCTTGGCTTTAGCTCTATGAATCTACTATTGTCGACGGTCATATATCTTGAGCATCTAATATTAAGGTACAAAGTGTTTTGACTTGAAGCTTTAGCCTTGTAGCAATGCCCCCTACAAAAAAGATTAGTTCTTAATTTTTGGTACCCAGATCATTTTGGGTCCATGTGAGTTAGCTTTCAAATACTTGGTTCCCTTAGGGATCCAAGAAGAAATAACATGAATATGGTTAGAAGTTACTAGTTCCTTAGGAACCTATACACTCCTAACCTTTTTACCTTTAGTATACTTTTGAGAGCTTCTTTGTTTGTAGCCATTAAAGTTTCTCTTTACATAGTTGGGTTTTGAAGAACTTGCTTTTTCAAAACCTTGTTTCCCAACTACATCAAGAGAAGCCTTAACCTCATTCACCACCTTGTGGTGATCATCATGAACTTTAGAGAGAAGATTGTTTAAATTAATATTTTCATTTTGAAAATATTTTAAATCATATTTTAAAATCGAAATCTTCTTTTCAAGTTCCGAGTTAGTTTTGGAAAGAGAATCATTTTGGGTTTTTAAATCGAAAATATTTTCTTGTTTTTCAAAATCGATTCTTTGTATTTTTCCACCAACTCATCATAAACCTTTTATAACTGATTATATGCATCTTGAAGCTCATCAAATGTGAAATCAAAATTAGATGAGTTAGGGTTTACCTTTGGATCATCATCAAGAGCCATGAGGCAAAGGTTGGCCACTTCGAGCTTCTCTTCATTGGATGATGATTCCTCATCGCTCCAAGTAGCAACATGGGCCTTTAACTGCTTCTTCTTGAGTTGAGGGCAATCTGATCTTATGCGCCCTGGCTTCTTGCACTCATAACAAATGAGTTGATCATTCTCTTCTTCTTTGCTTTTGTTCTTGAAGTCTCTTCTTCTTTGGAATTTTCTTCCCCGATTAGACTTCATGAACCGAGAGAATCTCTTGGTTATCATAGCCAATTCTTCAAATTCGTCTTCACTTGAATTGCTCTCTTCTTGTGGTGGTGAAGCTTTGAGAGCAATCCCTTATTTCTTCTACTCCACCTCTTGCTTCTCAACTCTTTTCTGTTCTCTCTTCTTTTTTTCTTTCCTTCCTTGCTTCACGATATCATAAGTAAGGAGAGATCCCACCAACTCATCGAGCTTCAACGTCTTCAAATTCTTGGCCTCGATGATAACGATTCTCTTCCCATCCCATGATTCAAGAAGAGAATAAAGAAGCTTCCGGATAAGCTTGTTGGGAATGATCTCACCGAAGCCCTTAAGACCATTTACTATAACCGAGAACCGATCAAACATTTTGGAGACGCTCTCATCCGGATCTATTTTAAAGTTCTCGTAACTCAAATTAAGGATTTCAATCTTGGTCTCCTTTACATCGTTGGTGCCTTCGTAAGTGGTCTATAGCTTATCCCACACCTCCTTCGCACTTGTGCATTATGATATTTTGGCGTACATGTCGGGTCTGAGTGCACAAAATATGATGCGTAGAGCCTTGTCGTTTATTTGGAGTCTTCTTCGATCTTCATCGGTCATCTCCACCTTTGTCTTCGAAACAAGTCTTCATTCTTTATCTCTTTTTATTGGAATGGTTGGTTCATCTTCCACTACATCCCAAAGGACATAGTCATTAGATTTGATGAAGAGTCTCATATGGTTCTTCCAACAGGGATAATTATCCCCATTGAAGAATGATGGTTTAGTGATCGATTGCGACTCGAACATGTTCGACCTGGAGGTAGATGCCATGGCTTTGACTTGTTGTTGATCGACACTCTTCTAGGATCTTCTATTGTGGATGTGGAGCCGTCAAAGAGGTAGGCTCTGATACCAGTTGTTGAGTGGATCAATTGAATCAAAATTGGCCAAAATATGGTGAATTGGCTTTTTAAGGTGGAATAGAGCAAATTGAAAAATGGAAAATTGATAACAAGATAATTTATAGTGGTTCAAGCTTCTAACAAGCTCTACATCCACTACCTTAGCTCCCACTAAGGATTTTCAACCAATATCCACTATATAGTCTTCCCCTTTTCTAGGCTAATGAGGTAACCTTTACAAACTAATTAATCTTTCTACCCAAAGATTAACCAAAAACTCTCTCTTTACAAAGAAGAATTGGCAAACTTAAAATATCTCTCACAAGATAAATTTGTTGTCCAAATGATACACAAACTCTTCCCAAACTTGAAAGAAATGTTTACAATAAGAATTACAACAAGTGGGGTAAAAGGATTTGACTCTATGAAGCACAATGGTTTAGATATATGCTTGGATGTTGCAAATAGGTTCAATAGTTATTGCTAAGGCTTTTGTGGCTTGCTTTTATACCCTTGCATTGATTTCTAGCCGTTTGGGTGGTTGAGATCATCATTGTAGTCGTCGGGCTGCATTTTTTGCACAATAAATAATCTTCATCAACCAACCGTATCGGTATACGAAGGCCCGTATCGATACGTGTCTATAAGAAGAATGAGCCGTTGTGTACAAATATGCAGGGCCGTATCGATACAAGGGAAGACGTATCGGTACGGTTCAAGTGTAAAATAAGGGGCGTATCGATACGCTATGACCGTATCGATACGGATTTTGCTTACTAGAATCATGAGAAAAAAATTGGCAAAAACAGTATCGGTACGCTATGGAGTGTATCGATACGGTTCAACGACCGTTTAAAATTTGCTGATTCCCATAACTGACATTCAACGGCTATTTTATTAAATGCAAAGATACACTGAATCAAACCAAACCGTATCGGTTCGCTATGCCTTTGAAATAAATTTATTTAAAAACCGTATCAATACAGGGTTAACCGTATCGGTACACTTTAGGCGATTAAAATCCCAGTAGCGTAAAACCGTATCGATACGGCTAGAGCGTATCGATACGCCTTAGCGTAACTTTCAGATTTTGCTTTGAAACACTTAGAAAATTTTGTTTGGTTTGAATGTTTTGACTTATAATCAGTTTTGGTTCAAATTGTCTGTCAGTTTGTGAGACTTTAGAGTACTTAAAAATTTATTTGCTTTTACAACTAGGTCCTTAGATAAATTGTTATATCAAAATCAAATTAGGTTTTTCAAATTGGATGGTGAAAACCAAAGATAAAAAACATTTTCTTGTGTCTTACTTGTCTATACACCGTATTTTTAGATAAATTGTTATACGTATTCGACTTACCACATCATTTATGGTTTCGTTCACTAAAAATTAGGTACTAAAATTTTTCATCCATGTTACTAATACACTCATAATTAACTTCTAAATAACCATTCACTCCTTATTTACATGACAAAAAATGTGAAGATTCATTCTTTAAAAAAATGAAATTGGGAAAAGAGATAGTGTGGTTGATTTTAATAGATCACGAAAATCATTGATGATGTGGTGAGTTAGGTTTATATAATATTTTTTTCATATTTTCGAGTGACGAAAATGATCTTAATCGCTACCATTTATGGGAAAATTATCATTTAAGGGATAAAATATATAAACACGTTTTAACTAAACAATGTTTTGGTTAGGTTGTTTCTTTGTATAAATAAATCATTTGCAATATTTTACCAAATTTTAAAACCTTTTCCCCCAATGTTTCCTTAACAATTTTTTTGTTATTTGTATTTTATTTAATATTTTGTATTTTTAATATAAAATACAACAACAGTAATAAAAACACTAACCAAATAGAACCATATATATAGAGAGAGACACACACATACATCATTTAATCATCTTTACTTTAGTTGGTATCTTATGAAAATTATACATTCAAACGTAATTATTTTTAATTAAAATTTCGAACAATGAACTAACGAGATTAATTCAAGTGGTAAGCAGTTTGATATCGTTTAAATATGTCTCGAGTTCGAGACGTTGTGTATGTAGTCAAGATAAAACTCTAAAAATTAAAAAATAACCAAAAGAGTTTGAAGAATGACAATAACATTAATTTTATTTTTTAAAATTAAGACACTTTCCAACTAGTATAACTTATAATACTTCGACTACTGTAAGCAATAATAATTTAATTGATAAGTACGTTTAAAATAGTGGTTAATATAAAATCCAGCTAGATCTCTTATGTACAGACAAGTTCATTAAATTATCATATCTTTATAATTCTTCAAAGAAGAAACATGTAGCACGTTGTCTTTTGATTATTTAAATATTTATTCTCTTCAATTTTATTATCCCTTTATTTTATTTGATAAGAAAAAGGAAAATTCTCTACCGTCCAAACTTCCCTTCTATTATTCTTTTTTAAAACTAACCAATATTTTAATACTAAAATAAAAAAATATAATATCTTTAGGTCATCTGGCTAAGGTGATGATGAACCGACGGTCCAAAATGAAAAGCTTTGGAAGGCAACTTGCTTCACCTTTGCATCAGCAGAAATAGGAAACAGCAGAAGGTTGAAGGTGACGTCATAAGATCAACGGCTAAAGTTTACTTGGGAAATCCTCCGGACGGTTTAGATTGAGTCTTCCAATAATGTCTTTTCTTTTTCTTTTTGACAATACGATAATGTTTTTTCTTTAGTAATAATAATATAAAGGATAATATATATAATGTACTGGTGGTAAAAATATTTTGTTTTTACAAGCGCCCTAATTTTAAGAGTTAAGGATCTAGTTTATTGTTTATAGTTTAGAGGTTTATGTTTAGGTGTTTAGAATTTAGAGTCTATGGTTAGAATTTAAGTTTTAGTACTAAGGCTTAGAGGTTAGGGTTTAGGGTAATATAGTAGAGATTTAAGTTTTTACTTATAACCCCTAAATTTTAAATTCAAACCATAATCTCTAAATTCTAAGCATATAAACCTAAACTCCTAAACTAAATTCCTAACTTTTAAAATTATGACACTCGTAGAAATAAAATATTTTTATTATCAATGTATGATATAATTACCCTAATATAAAAATTAAAAAACAGTCGCTGTCGTTTTGTGGTTCTTAATACGATATACTATATATTTTTTAATAGCTATCATATACTATATAGTTGTCCTTTTATAGTACTATACAAATTTATTGTATAATATCTGTTTTCACGCAAGTCTGTTGAAGAAATATTTAGGTGTGAGAACACCTAGTATAATTTAAGTGGTCCATCAATATAATCTTACGTAAGAATGAGTAAAATTCGGTTTAATTTAAAAATTATATTTTTTATTTGATTTGATATGATATAAAATATTGATTTAATTTGACTCAATTTATAATTATTTAAATTTAATTCAAAATATTTGAAATAAAGTTTAAGTTATAAAATAAAACTTAAAATAATTTAAAACTTTTAATAATTAATTGATTGGTTTTTAAGTTAGAGTCCAGCCCATCAGTTATGCATATATATGTACGCATATGAAGAAATATATGAGTATAACACATGATTATAGAAAATGATTTAAATTAGAATCAATTAGTATCATAACATTATAAAGATTTACAATTAAATTTAAACACGAACTCGAATAAATCGATTTGATTCAGATTTCATAAACTTGACTGAATTCGAAAAAAACAAATAAAATTTAAATTATAAAGTATGACTCGTCAGCTTGACTAACTCAAAAAAAATTAACTCGACTTAATTTAATGTTCACCCATAATCTTATTGATCTATTATTTTTGACGTAATTATGAATATATAACTTTAATCTTTCGTTTTGACTTGTATTAGCGAACATAGTGGGTTAAAGTGCAACATAAGGTATTTTTTTATCATTTTGTGTACAATAATTTTACTAATTAGATTTCTCTTCACCTATAAAATACATGGTATTAAGTACTTAAACATGTTTGATTTTATGTTCTCATACATATTATACTAACAACAATATAAATCAAATTATATTCAATCAGTGTAACACAAGGTATTTTAATTTTGAAATGTGATGTTTATATGTATTATAATTCAGTTTTACATCTCTTTCTTAATAAAATTGTTTTTAATGTTTGAATTATGATGTTACTTTAAACGCACTATAAAATACGTCAAAATTCTTACCCCTTTTTTCATGTGTTCAATATTTCCCACACGTATTAGCTAAAAATGGAAGTACACTTCTTCTTATACCGGTAATGTAAATTAACAGTTGGGGCATGTTGAACCGTTGATTGAGGTGGACAATAAAATAGAAAGGGAGTTTTATTTACTGATGGGCTCAAGTTGCAGGTCGGGGTCCAGATAGGTGGGAAGGCGTGCTAGTTGCTACATTGGCGCTGTTCCATAGAAGAGACAATCATTGTCTACTGCCTACACGCCCCGCCATTGCCACATCCTAGGCCAAGCTTCCTTCTACATCAATGTAATTAATATTATGCATTTATTCAAGGGTTGAAAATTAATAAACAAACTCTAATTAAAGTTTGTTCATTTAAGTTCAGTTTATTTATACCTTTATATATAATAATTATGATGCATTTATTGGGGAAATTGCTGCAATTTTGCAGCTGGGGAAAGAAATTCTCCAGTATTGTACCTGTAAATTTATTTTTAAGTTTGTGATTTTTTGAATAGTGAAAGGTAAAATCAGTAGGATCACAAGTTGATTTACTGTTTTCTTTTAATTAAAGTAATGTTAGAGTCGGTAAAAACACAAGTCGACTTCATTGTTTATTCATTTTTTATAAAAAATAATGAAGACGATGACAGTCTGCTCTATTCCTTGAATTTTTAAGAAAGAAATATTTTATACAGTAAAATCGGCATGTGTCCCATCCAACTTTTAGATTTTTTAATAAAAAATATTTGTGAACAATGAAGTCGATTTATGTTTAATGTAACTTTTAATAGTACTCTTAAGAGTGCATTAAATATGAAAATAAAAAACAGATGCAACGGATCAGAAACAATTTTTTCAAATGCAATATCTGGGCTAAAAAAACCATTTTTATTTAGGAGTTAAAAATTTCTTTACTTAAAATTTTGACATTAATAACCCTCGTTTACAAAAGCACATTGCATTTTCAAGTAAAAAATTCAAATATAAATTTTGAAAACAATATTATTGAAGAGAAAGTCGTAAGTCTCAAATATAGACCATAAAATAGATATAAACTATATTTCAAAATAATTTTAATACATCAAGCTAAATTCAATCCGTTTTAAATCTAATATCACATGAACTTCAAATTGGCCTAAAATGATTTTGAATTTGACATAATGTCAAAAAATAGTCATTAAGTTTGACTGGATAGCCATTTTAACCCATATTTTTTAAAATATTTTAACTCTCAACGTTTTATTTTGGGTCAAAATGGCTTATTCTTGTATAAAAATTGTTAGTCAACTGATGGTAAATAATTTGAAAATGACTTAATATAATAACATATTAGCAAAAAAATAATTTTATATTTTATATAATTTTATATTTATTACTTTTTAAATGATGAATCATTCTGCCAATTCAATATTTTTGTCTATAACAGTGTTATGCTAGTGTGCACTGTTATGCAGGTTTGTTATGTCATTTTAAGTTATTTATTATTAGTTGACTAACAGTTTTTCATTCACATATGAGTTATTTTGACCTAAAATGAAAAGTTAAGAGTATTAAACTGCTTCAAAAAATAAAACCATAATAATTATTCAATTAAATGTTAGATACATTTTTAATATTACACCTTTAAATTTTTGTAAAACTTGACCTGTAGACAAAAGAAGATGAAAAGGAAAAGGTATATATATGTTTAAGGAGATGGTTCAAGCATTTTCTTTTTGGAGGGGGGGAGGCCGGGAGGGGGAAGACCAGGAATTGACTAAAAATAGTGAAATACTTTAAGGAAAATTTTAATAAAAGATATACAAAGCAAAACTAAAGGAGAGTTTTTTCGCTTACTTCTTCTGTCCTATTAATTTTGTCTAATATTAACTTTAAAAAAGTTAAATTTTTTTAATTTTGACTATAATTATTTTAAATATTTTAATTAATTAAATTTATATAAAATATATATTTTTAAACTACTTGATATAAGATTTTTAAAACATATTTTTCATATTTTTATCAATAATACATTTAAAGTAATAAATAGTTAAAATTTTAAAAATTTAATTTAAAAAAAATCAATACTGGACATTTTTAATGAGATGAAGCCAATATAACTAATGTAGCTCGGAATAAAAATTTCCCCGTAAATCATGTGCACTTTGGAGTGGGATAGTTAGGGTAAATGCTTGCTTTATTCTAAGCTCAGAAAATTTACCGACAGATGGATCTTTGTAATTGGACAGAGCCGAAACACTAAAACCAAATTGCATATGCGATGTCTAACCAAGAAAAGAACCTACTCATTTTAGTTGGCCTAAAATCTAAATAACTTTTTCCTCTAAGTTGGAGCAATATATTGCAAGGTGGGTACTTTTGAGCCGCAAAAATTTGATCCATAACTAGTTTGGAATTGCCACATTACATATATGTATAAATCACCGTTGATGATCCATCAAATAAACGATGAAAATGGTATCAATTATGGAGGGAGTTGCAAGACTTGGAGCCCACTTCATTGGGAAAGACAAACGAGAATTGCAAAAAGGAAAAAGGACGAATTGGGTGATAGATTTTGATGACATTTGCGAGGAGAAAGTAGCCATGTGAATTGAAATTTACAGATGATGGGAAGTGTGCTTTAGCAGGACCGTTTTTGATCGATTGATTGCGGGAGATTTTAAGGTAAGACAAGCTAAAACGAGATTAAAATGAGATGATGTAATTTTTTTTATAAAAATAATAAAAATTTATGTATCAACTTATATATATATATATATAAAATATTTACAAAAATGGTCTATTTTAGTGGTTTCATTTTAGAAAACCCATTGATTGTTCCACCCACCTAGGTTTTAATTCGCTCATTTCTCCCCATTTTTCTAAGTTTTATTCTAATTAATTCGTATCGATTCACGTCGCATACTTAACTTTAGTAAATGAGTCTTTTAGTAAGAATTTTTTATATATAAACAGTCTCAAATTAGAGATTTGCATAAACGATATCAAGTTGTTTATCAATTGAATCAAACTCATTGGTAAGTAATTACCACCTTTCTTTTCATGTATGAGAAATACAAATAGAATGTTACTCACTCTGTCCCAATAAAATTCTCACTTTTGTGTTTTAAAATTGTTCCATTTAAGTTGTCATTTTTAAAAAAATTCAACAACTTTTATAAGGCACATTTATTTTTTTTTTATCTTTTTTAGTTTTCCAACAAAAACAAAAGTTAACTTTTCAAGAGCAAACTTGTTATTTAAATTATTTTACATCACACATCTTACATAAATTTTTTCTTCCTAAAACCTCGTAAAAAGTTAACATGTGGACCCAACCAATTACCGAAATCACCATCACCCTCCAAATAAAAAAAAAATCCCCCACATGATCCATCATTACTTTTGGAAACTATATGGAATGGTTGCAACTTTCACCATCAAACAGCACTTAAATACAATGTGGTCACCCTAATAGCGAATGGCATGCACGTATGCAATCTAGGAGATTAATATTGGCATATTGCCTTTGGTGTGGACTAAAAATTAATCTCCACACATATACAGATATCCCAACGATTAAGGCATCTTTGGTGGGAAGAAAATCGTGGTCCACGGTTCATATAGTGTCCCCAAACTGAAAAAATAAATATTTTATTCGAAAAATATCATTTCTCGAGTCAGCATTGTGTTTGTAGATGTCTTGATAGGCTTGGGGTTTAGGAATTCGAAGAAAAATCTAGCTATTCACATTGAATATGTGTATAATATTTGTTTTTATATTTGAAGATGATGAAAAATTCAAGGTTTAGGTAAGGATGTTTTGAGGATAAAGAGTGAGGATAAAGAGTGAGGATGCATGCGATGGAAATTGTATGGGTTATCCATATGATTAAGCAACGGGGGAAATGGGTGTGTGCATTGATGATGTAGATTTGTCTACATCGTTGGAGACTTAATTGTTTGCATTAGAACAAGGAATCCGACTTTTTACATAGATATAGGGACATGTAAGTCACAGATGCCACGCCAATCTCCTTATCTCTTCATCTAACATATAATAGATGCATGGATAGACTGAGGGAGGCTAGAGAAGACGACCACCCTCCTTAAAATTTAAAATCCATATACAATTTAGATTTTTTTTAAATTTCTATCTATTTTTATTAAAAATATATTTTCACCCCTTATATAAAATTATATGTCAACCCCTGAATAGACGGATTAATGTATTCTTTCTCATTCACTTTTCTTTTTTATAACTCCACCTTCTAATTTCAAAATCAAAAGTAATTACTTTTTAATAAACTTAAACTCACAATCTCTTGAACATTACAACGACAACAATAATGAAAATCGAAGCTATTCCGTTTAGTGTTGGCAGATTGATTTGAAACATGAAATAGGAGTATAAAGCAATAGGATTGATCAAATTGTTATTTCCTTTTGTTTAGGGTACATGGAGATGGAGGGAGGGTGAGGATGGATATTTTGGTAAAATGGAAAATGAAAATATCTTAGAGTTGACGGGTTATTTTCGGGGGGTCATCACTTTCGCAGACTATATATGTCCCTTGGCTAATGGCTACAGTGGTCCATTTGATTTGATTTGACGTGATTCTAAGTTCCAACTATTCCCCATTTAATACCATTCAATATATATCTTATAGCACCTTGCTAAGGCCATTCGAGTCCATACAAATATATAAACCTAGTGTTATATACATATAAACTTAAGATCCACTTACACTATAAAAATTTAATTAGTTTTATATATTTTTTGGACTGTTTGATGAAGATAATAAATGATTAAGATTATTCTTTATCTTTTTTTAAATGTGATAATTTTTGTATTTTTTACTGTTAATCTCATTCATCCATTTATCTTCATCTAATAGTTCAAAAAATATGTAAAACTTTTAAGTTTTACATAGTGTAAAAGGATCACATATATATATGATTAAATATTGGAAGGAGCCGAAATATTAAATTTAAAGAAATATAATAGATTATTAAGAATTTAAATTTAAAATTCAGAGGATAATGCTTAATATTTAAATTTATAAGGACTTGAATTATTATTAGACAAAAAAATTCAATCTCTACTAAATTAAATATTTGATAAGTCTTTATATTTTAAAATTTAAATATTAATTTTTACATGATGCAAAATATTATTAGATCAAAAATTATTAAATAATTAAAATTTTCGACAAGAATCTACGCCTCTTTAGGCCCTACGTACAAGTATATTCGCATCCATGGGAATCTAATATAAAGAAATTTAAATATCTTGGAAGTAAATTATTTTCTTCATAAATTAAATAAATATTTTGGACCGATTGTGGATTTTTTTCTCCAAAACTTAACCTAATTCGAGTCCATCAATAACGTGAGTCTTAAACAAATTTAATCTTAAAGTTTAGTGATATAATTTCATTTTGGCACTTAATGCTTTATATATAATATACTATATTATGATAACTTAAATTAGGGGTTTAATGATTTCACACATGATATAGATTTTTCCTTAGAAAATAAATAAAAAAGAAAACAAAATTTCAAAAAGAAAAGAAAAGAAAAGAAAAGAAAAAAAGATGATCGCTATTTCTTATTGGACGGCGAGAAGAGATGCCACCTTTTTTTTGTTTTTATTGAAATTAACAAACGTTCTCTATTACGAAGAATGATTTGGAAAATATAAAACTTAAAATATTGATAGTTTTTTCTTGAAACTAATGGAATAAATTATTTGATTTAAATATAATATAGTTATAAAAAATAGAATAATTTGAATACAATATCTGATTTCAGTAAAAAAACAAATGATATCCATCCTAAGAAATTTAGATTCAAAGTCGATTTGTCTGCAAGGTGTATATATATTGTTAAAAGATTAAAAATATATATCAACAAATACCACCTTACAATCACGTTAAAATTATTAAAAAATAGAATTAATCAATCAATTAAATCAATAATTGGTGGTCTTCGATTTAATATGTACCACTCGATCGATAATTTTTTGGAACGGTTAAGACGGATTGAATTTATGATTATTGGTTAGTTGTATTAAAGAATAGGTCAAATTATGGTTTTGATCCCTTTACTATAATCAAAATTTAGATTTAGCTAATGTGGTTTAATTTGACATAATTTGGTCCCTTTATTTTTATAATGTCACGAGCTAGTCTAAATAGTTAACAAACTAACCTTACCATAAAAGGGTTAAACAACGGTAATCACAAATCACCCGTCAAATGAGATTATTGACAAAACGTGAACCATTCACGAGACTCAAAACTTGTTCTCGTTAAGATATTAATGTGTAATCAACTAACTGAACTCATCTATATTTGATTAGTTTATATATATATATACTATTTTAGATAAGCCCCTATATTTATATTACACCCAAATAATCCTTAAAACTTTTAATTTGCACCTAAATAGAACCTAAATTTCAATTTATACCTAAGAAGAGCTTTAATATAATCAACATTTCAATTTAAATTAAGTAAAATTTAGAGGATAAAGATTTATTTGGGTACAATAAAGTGCTAACTTAATAAAAATAAACTGGCTCAAGGACCTTTTTAGTAGTTTAACCAAATATCATGTTGTTATTTTGGATTTTGAGAGTGGGCCCAAATTCATATATTATTCCATTTGGGTCCCAAAAAACTTTGAACTAATAAGTAAAACGACAAATTCCTGAGTCCATCGCTCTGAGCCCCCCCTATAAAAATAGTTAGGATTACCATTAAATATAAATAAATAAATAATAAATTTCAGGTCAAAAATGTGTTTCTCTTTCCATTTTTGTATTTATTATATCTTGGATATTTTTCCCCAATATGGTAAAGCTACACATGATTTTAATTATTTATAATTATAGCATTCTCACCTAATATTATGCACAAGATTATAGCTGACCTTGGTTTGTGGCCCCTCTTGATAAGGTTTAGTGCAACTTTTATTTTTCAATTTTGTTGCCGATGATAACCAACATATATTTGCTTACTTCTCTCTCTCCCTCTCCATATGTATATTTATACCCATTTTTTTTTGCCTCCGTATTATTCAAGAACCCTAAGCACCTTTATATTTGGTACGCTTCGAAATTAACTCATAACAATAAAATCTTCGAGATCATTGTTACAAAAACTTCTAAATTATCTTAAAAATAGACTTTGTCAGACGATACGGTAATCGCGCTCACGTGACACAAAATTTAACACTCAAAAATCGAGTCTATCTTTACCAACCCGCCTAAAGGCATGATATGGCCTAACACCGCCCAATCACCAACGGTACTAAATGATTATAAATACTTACACCCACAATGAGAGAAACAAGTTTGAAAATAGAGGCTTAATTGAGAGGATTGTACTCTTCTCTTTCTCCTCTTATCTTCTCTAGTTCGACCATCGGATTGTCTGTGGCTCCCGCTGTAAATCTACAAAGAGTGAACTGCTTAAAATCGTCATCAACCATTACATTCCTCCTCCATACTTTATTTTTTTGGCGCCTCCTCATTTTGGCATCAACAATATATATATATATATATAATAATTCACATATAAATATATAAGAAAAATATTAACCTTGCCCTTAACCTTATTTTTTTACTTTTTTAGATAAGCCCCTATATCTATATTACACCCAAATAATCTTTGGAACTCTTTTTAGCTAAATAATCTCCTAAGAACTGATAACTAGTTGGTTTAGTGGGACGAAACACTAGATTCTTTAAGTAAGGCCAGAGATTTGAATCTAGACATTGTGAATAGAGTAAATTTGGTTGGATGGGTCGCCCCCATAATGAATCTATGTAGACTGTAGTATCCTATCCAGATTAGTCAACCAATAGGTTGGATACAAGTGGCTATACTAAAAATTTATCCCTGAACCAACTTGTATCTAAATAAAGCCTAGAAGTTAATTTATACTTAAATAAAACTCTTTAACATAATCAACATTTCAATTGAAAATAAGTTTTAAATTAACTACAAATTAGAGGATAAGGATTTATTAAATTACAATAAGTGCTAATTTAATAAAAGTATACTAGTTCAAGGACCTTTCTTTTTGTAGTTTAGCTAAATACCATGTTGTTATTTTGGGTTTCGAGAGCGGAAACGAATTCATATATTATTCCATTTGGACCAATAGAACTTTTGAACCTCAAAAAGAAAACAATTTAATTATGGCATGAGTCCCTATATTTTATTTTTGAGAAATTAAATCCCTGTAATATTTTTATTTAAAAATTTTGTTCGCCCGTCTAATTTTTGTTCAAATTTACAGTTAATTCTGACTTGACAACTGTATAGAAAAATAAAATGAAATTTTTAATCGCTTACGTTTACAGTTTTCATAAATTCGTTCATTAATATATTTAAAATAAATAAGAAATTTCCTTTAATTGAACAATATTATTTCTCAATCATCTATGTTTACAGTTTTTTTAAAGGTCGAACTGATAAAATTTATAAACGTGTAAAAATAAAAAAAAAAGTTATTTTACTCTTTTATAGTTGTCAACGATTAACAGTAAAATTAATATTTTATTTTTATTTCGATGAGATGGAAACTAGCATTTGGATCCAAAAGTGAAATTGGTTATTTAGATTCAGTTTTATTGGTATTTCACGTTCTACGTATAGAGATTGGCAAGTGGGCTATCGAACTCAAATTAAAATGTTCCGTCATGCGCCTCTGTAGTACGCGATATAAATTAATCAATCAATAAGTTAAATATCGATGGTTAAACAAAAAAAAATTAAAGCGTTAAAAGTGATAAACAAACTTAATTGAGTTCAAAACTATGGTACCAATAAATAAACTTTAATGTAGCGAGCTCAATTAATTCAATCGTTTTCTAAATATACACTTTTATCAAATATTAACCGTATTTAATACACATTTAATATTATAGATGAAAAATTTTAGAACCGGTGACAAATACAGTTACACACCATTAGTTTCTTTAATGTTTTTAAATAAATATTAAAATTTTAAAAGACTCAACGTGCAATTAATCATAACCAGTTAGTCTTTTTGTTTTCTTGTATATTTTTAATCTTTAATTTAAAATATTAGTATTAAATTCAAAGTAATTTAACAAAAAAAAATTACAGATTGGTGAAACGGAATTTCGTCAGAAAAAAGACGACTGTTGTGGTAAGGGAAATATGAAAATTTAGATTTTGGTTGCTAAGATGAATTTATTTTTAAAACCAAATTATTAATTTAGTGAAGTTAAATTTCATCAGAAAAAAAAAATTTAGGGTAAATCGACTAAAACTCAACTTTATTTAAAATTAAATTAATTGCACTTTAGGTCCCAAGATTTTAAAAAGATATTTTAAAACTTAATGGTGTATAGTGATATGTAACATTATTGGTGTATACTCATATGTGTCGCCCGTTCTAGACTCATCCATTATAGATATCAGTATTTAAAACTCGTACCGATAAAAACTTACAATTATTAGTTGGTTGTATTCAAGAAGATAGATTTAGTACCAACTATCAGTCGAATAAAACCCGCTTGTAAAGGAATAGAAATCTCATGTTTGTTTTTTTTTTGTTATTATGT
This sequence comes from Hibiscus mutabilis, assembly GCA_019671005.1. NCBI lineage: Eukaryota > Viridiplantae > Streptophyta > Magnoliopsida > Malvales > Malvaceae > Hibiscus > Hibiscus mutabilis. The sequence continues at coordinate 67,823,895 of CM033717.1, forward strand.
GCTGGATATTAGCAAAAACAAATTTAGAGTTTATGATTGATGTTTAGAATTAAAATTTAAGATTTAAAGTTTATAGTTTAAAATTTAAAGTTAAAATTTAGTGTTTAGTTTTTTCATGTTCAGTTTACTAATATTGCTTGACGGTCTAATATCCCTATTTTGATTAGCTATGCTTTCCTTAGAGATGGCAAACGGGTCATTCAGTTTGAGTCATTTCGAGTATGATATCATTCGGTTCAGATTCGGTTTCGGTTTGATTCGATTTTAGTTCGGATCTATGGTGATTCGGGTCATATCAGTTTGGTTGATCTGCGGGACAGTTAATATCGAGTCGGTGGGAGATCAGTCGGTTTTAATCAGGTTTTTAGGTCATGTCAGTTTTTTAACACGTTGTATATGGCTTTATAAGCTAATATATTTGACTTTTTGGCGAGTTGTGCGACAGTTTATATCTTATTTTTCTTTATTTTTTAATATCTTTTCTTTACTTCGGGTTGTCTTCGGTTCGAGTCCATTCGATTCGAGTTCATTTAAGTTCAACTAAAATTCGAGTCGATTTAGTTCGGTTTATTCCGGTTTCTGAACAAATTTGAGTCATCATGTTCTAATTGATATCAAATCTTAAAACAAATAAATCGATTTGAATCTCAAATAAGTTTGCGTGGTCTAGCTTTCCCTACTGCCCATACAAGTCTCAGCCCACAAAATATTTTCGGTTAGTAACAAACAACACAGCAAAGAAACCATACACGGGAAAACCCACTTTGCACAAAGCCCAATTAAATAAAAGAGAAGGGCAACGTTGTTTTGGTTTTCTTCTTTTCACGCATTTGAATTTTCATGTTATATTTTTGTATGAAAATTTTTGGTAAACATAATCGTTATGTTTCTCTTTATGTTTCAGGGTGCGTTTTATACCATCTTTCCTTTTTTTAATGAAATCTGGTCTTTTGTTAAAATATCATATAAAAAATATTAAAACACAAATCGACTATTATAATATTATTGAGTACTTTATAAAAAAAATATACTTTTGTCACAAATTAAGTGAACATCAACTCATTTACTAAAAAAATTAAAAAATTAAAATGTTTTAAAACAACAAATTTTATTATAAATGGTATTTAGTGCGTTGGCAAAAACCGATGGCGGGGCAAATTAATGTCAATTTGCAGTCCAAATTACAAGGCAATGCCACTTTTAAATGGGGAATACGACAAGTATATAGACCTGAGTGGGTTTGTTTAATCATTCATAAAAGGCAAGGATGACCTAAGAGACAAAATTCACATGGGTCTATCAAATCAAAATCTAGTTTTGTATCTCCAAACTCACTACTTTCCCAAACTATATTGTTTTGATGTGACTATGTGAAATCTAATCTTCCAACTTTAGTTCAAAATATAATTCACATTTAGATATTTGTTTTTAACCGAATAAATATATTTAGTCGGTTAGTCAAACTGTTCATTTGTGTTTTTTTAATTTCTCTCAAGTTATAAATTTTAGACCTACTAAGGACACTCTCTTTTTTCTTTTAGAGTCCTCTTTTCTTTTCCCTCTAGATAAGATTAAGACTAGAATTAAAATTATATAAATAATGTATTTTTAACCTCTAAGGTTTTTTATTTTTCTCTCTTATTTCTTTTTCCATTTATTTTCTTGATTAGTCGACAACATCATCAACTTTGGTGTTGGTGACGACGCTCAGTTTTAATTTACGGTTATCGATGGTCTTTTAGTAGTTTGATCTCTTTTGTAGGTCGTTTACCGAAGTGGATAGATCTACTTTGTGGAGTAGCCTGCAAGATTGTTGATTTTGCTCACAACTTCTACTTTGTTTCTTAAGCGCGTTGGCGGATAGAGATGAGTTTTGTTTCATGCTTCCTTTCTCTAGTGTTTCATCTATCCCCATCGTTGTCGTTCACTGGACGTGCTTTGCTAGTATGATATTTTGTTATCTACTTTTTCATGTTACTTTGTTTTGTTTATTTTTCTGTTACATTTTCATTTTATTTGAAATGTTTCTCTATTTTACTTTTAATAAATTTTGTCGACATATTATTAAAATGATTGAAATATAATTATAGACTTTAATTATCTAAAAAAATAAAATTATACTTTTTTCTTTAAATATAATTGTAAGTCCAATCAATTGAACCTGCGGTGTAATGGTAAAAAGGTTGAAGCTAGATTCTTGAATTTGGTCCTTAACAACTCTTCCCTCATATCATCAATAAATTTGGAGTTTTTTTTATTTGAATTGCTTCTTTTTTTTGCCTTAACTCAAATTAAGACATTTTAATTGAACATGTATTTATGTTTTTGGTATTGAACCAAAGAATAGAAAGGAAAGAAATGGAACGGTGATTGAGATGTGTTGGAGGACAAGCACTAGGTGTAGTTTCATCATATTGGCCAAGTACCATTGATGTGCAAAAAAGTGTTTCTATTTTTAAGTGTCATTTCCATACATTGCTACTATTTATACTTGGCAAACTTGACCCGAGATCTAAGACCCGAACTGATTTACTCGATCCGATACATGATAGTTTAAACATGACCCGGATTCGAATTAAAATCGAATTGAACCGAAATCGAAAATAACCAGAACCGAAAGCAACCCGAACCGAAAAAAATCTGAATCGAAAATCAACTGAACCGAAATCAACCCGAACCGAAAATCAACCCGAACCAAAGGCAACTTGAATTTAATTTCCTTAAATATGTTTGTTTTATTCTCATTTTGTATTATATTACTCATTAACAACTACCTTTAGCAATAGTTTAATGATTTAATATCATTTTTCTCCTTTAAAAGACCATCTTACTCAAATTGAAAGCCGAATGATCCGATATTGACCCGACCCGAAAAACAGCCGATTCGATATAGACTCGACCTGAAAAGCAACCAGTCCGATATAGACCTGACCTGGAAAGTCAACCAATCCGATATAGACTCGACCCAAAAAGCCAACCGATCCAATATTGACCTGACCCGAAAATCAACTGAATCGATATTCACCTGACCCGAAATAACATAGACTCGAACTAAACCCAAATCAAAACTGATTCAACCCGAACCGAATCTAAACAAAAAACGATCAGAAACGAAAATTAACTCGAACCCGATCCAAACGACCCGATTCTCACCTCTACTACTATTTTACTAGCACAACATTGTTTGGAAGTATTAAGAATTGGAATCAAATGGAGTCCAGCCTCAAAGTATATACGTCATATTAAGTAAAAAATATTATTCTATTTGATGATATATAAAATTTAGTTTTAAATATGATGTATTTATTTAAAAATTGCCACCGCTTAATATATATATATATATATATATATTAAAGGGAAAACTACATATTTAGTGCCTCAACTATGCCCGCGTTATAGTTTTGATACCAAAATTATTATTTTTGGTAAAACAGTACCTAACGTTACGTTTTTGTTTTGTTTTGGTACTCGACCGTTAAAAACTAACGCAGATGATGACGTGACTTGGTTTGATCACTGTTTTAGTCCAAAACACTTATATATATGACTGATTTAGTCCAAAATCATCAATTTAAAACATCATCTTAATTTTAGGGGTAAAACAACATCTTAATTTTGATAGAATTTTGTCTCATCCCTTTCCTACCCCCTCGTATTCTCACTAGTATCCCGATCTTGGAGTTTGGGTCCTCCAATGGACCACGCATTAGCCCCCATTAATCCCCAAATCTTAAAGTTTTGATTGTCCATAGCATGTTTTTTAAACTCCAAAACCCAAAAAAGTGTATGACTAGAAAAAGGAGCAGAAAAATGAGGAATTTACAATTTTAATCTAAAAATTAAAATAATATTTAAATTGATAGAATTTTAGACTAAATTGATAGATTATATAAGTTTTTGGACTAAAACTGTTATTAACCCAAGCCACACCACCATTTCATTAATTTTAAACGGCAAAGGTACCAAAACAGAACAAAAACATAACATTAGTTACCGTTTTGCTAAAAATAATAGTTGGAGTACTAAAATAATAATGCGGGCATAGTTAGGGAACTAAGTATGTAGTTTTCCCTATATTAAATTACATGTACATATAAACAATCACCTATGTAGTAGAAAATTAAGTAGTATTACGTAGAATCACGGGATGTTATACAATGAATGTTCATCTCATTCCATGATCACGTGGTTAGAGATGTGATTCACACATATAAGAATGTATTAGAGGTGAAAAAAATTCAATTCGGCCCGAAAAAAAGGTTAAATTCTAAGTTAATCAAATTTAATTGTTCACTTTTTGAGTTTGAGTAAAGTTGAATATTACAAATTGAATAAACAAATAACAAATTGATAAACTCATTTGTTACCAAACAGTTAGAAAATGTGCAAATCAATTCATGTCAATAAATAATACAAAACATTAAAAAGTAAAAGATTTCATTTTTTTAATATTTTTTACCCGATTTGATTTTTTTCACTCAACTTGATTAAGAAAATCTAAATTCAAATTAACATAACAATATAGGACTTATAATTTATAACGCAGCTAATTTTTTTTTTTTGAATATTATAACTCGCTAAATTGAAATTTTTTCCATTAATTTGATCAAATGTTGAAGATTTAACTCTTACAAAATCACATGCAATAAGTAAGGTACACAAACATATGTACTGGGGTATTCAGACATGCTTTCTGGAGGCAGGGAGACAAATTGAAAGCAAAAGTTTCTCCACTTTTATTGAAAACTGCAAAAGTATATACTTTGCGTTCTTAAGGGTTCCACCGCCTATTGGCTGCTAGTTTTTCCATGTCATTTTTCTTGGCAAATCTTATATTTAAGATCCGGAACTTTGCTTCAAACACAAATAAAATAACCCTAAACCATGGAAAGGAAATAACCCACTATCGATAACGAAAGCAACTACTAGAATTAAGTAAAAACACTCCAGATTTAGACCAATTAATTCATACACAAGTTGTTATATGTAGTAGGAAGAGCATTAAACTTTGAACCTTTGGAGGCCAACTTTATATCCTACGGTTTTGGTGTCTTTTTGCACTTGTTGTTGGAATTCTTTGTAAGTAAATGCTTTGTATTTTGAGCTGCGGATCACACTGTCTTCTGCTGGGAATACAAAGTAGCAGATTGACAGCCGCTCCTCCTGCTTCTTCACTCTCACCCTGTGCCTCACACTCGTGTATCCGTCGTCGCTTATCGCCTAAATTCGCATACAAAAAATATAAGATCTCAGCACTGCACATATAAATGAAAGTTGAATCGAGTAATTAAGGTTTTATAGACCTGCATCATGTCACCGATATGAACTATGAGAGTGTTCGGAATTGGGTCAACCAGGATCCATTTATTGTCCTTGAAAATTTCAAGTCCCCCAACTTGGTCTTGGTTCACTATGGAAAGCACCGAGCTATCCGTGTGTGGGATCATGCCCCAAGCCTCACCGGCCATGGAGCGGTGCCGCAGATACCGATAAACCCGAATGAATCCAGTGGATTCATCTAGAATAGACTCGGATTCTTCCGGATCCAGATCGAGATTCTTGGCCATGGATTGAAACAACGTGGTGGCAATTCTTGAAAGGTGTCTCCCATATTCTTCCAACAAAAGCCTAACGGTAAAGACAGTTGAATAAAACTATATTGTTAGGCAAGTAAGCAAAGTGTGGGAAAGTTATTTTGTTTTCCCAAATTTTTAAACATAAAATGGATCGTAAATATGAAAAATTAAACTAATAAAAGCTATGGTGATTGGTTGATTATTGTCTGACACTATTTGTAGGCTTTTAAAAAAAGTTATTGATGTAACATGAAACAGTGGAACCAGTTGGTCATTTCGCTGTGATAATTGGCCACCCAAAAGCAAAACATAGTCTAAAAACGCCAACCAAAACCAATCCACAAAATGAAACAGTACCTGAAGCAATGAAGCAAGGGATCCTCAGATTGAAACTGTGGGAGTTGACTCAGTGGAACATTTAACCCTTCCAACCAGTTCATGTTCGAGGATGCACTCTTTAGGGCAGTCCCAGATGAGGTCAAGGCAGGTGTACCCCAGAAATAAGACATAGGGTTTGTGATCAGAGCTTGCTTGGACTCAAAGGACAAAGAAAACAGCATTTTGGCATGGTGTTGAAGTTTGGTCAGAAGGGTGGAAGGAATCCCATGGTTAGCCAAACGGAAAATACCCCAGTTTTCACAAGCTTCACCCAGTTTATGAAGGTTAAGAGACTGAAGATCCAACGTAGGAACCGGAACTGAAACATGGATGTCGTCCATGGAGATGGAGTAGCTCTTGGGTTGAGGAAGAATACTATTGAGTTGGCGAAACACAGGAGGGTAGGATCCCAGGTTGCTCATTTCAGGCATGTCTGCAAACTGAAGTTGTATGTATTGATTTTTGGTTAAGAAGAGGTGAAGGAGAGACGGTATATATAGAGAGAAGATGGTGATGTTTTGGAAAGTTAATTTATTGTGTGTGTAGAGGCCCCGTTGGATCTGTCGTGGGACGTGTCGATCTCTTGTGATCTTTGGCCAACTTATTTTCTTTGCCAAATCATTTGCCTGCTATGGTCTTAATTTCTTAAAAACTGCTTTAAATATGGTAATTGGAGAAGTTTCTTTGTTTGGGAGATGTGACTATCCATACGTCATCGGCGGCCATGGATGTATTTTAGAAACGAAAATTTGGTGGACAAATGTGTTTTTATAATTTTTTATATGTTTAGTAGTATTTGCTTTCGAATCCCACAAATATTACAGTATAAAAACGAATTATGTTCATCCTAAAAGCAAATCACATTGTCTGCAAGGTATATATCTATTGTCAAAGGGTTAAAAATATCTATGAACAAATACTACATTCTTATCACCTTTAGACTAGACTATTCAAAAAAAGTAGCATTTGTTTTAAAATTGAAACAAAAATCTTCTACTTTTTTCGTATATCTATATATGTTTTTGTATTAAAAAATTGGTTAGAGTTAGAGTTTAGAGTTAAAATTAGCATTATGGTTTAGTTTTTAATATTTAAGATAATATATGTTTATACTTTTTTTAACCCTTGACCATTTGTTGGATTCTTACGATGAACTCGACCTCGATTAAATATCAATTCACTTGTGAACTTCTATTCAATTGTAAAAAAAAATTTAAAAAAAATTAAAAATGATTAAAAGCAACAAATTTTTATTATAAATGATATATATTTTTAAGGCTTAAATAATGTTTAAATTGCTTTTTAATAGTCGCAAGGTAATTATAAAGTAATATTTGTTCATATATATTTTTAATCTTTAACAAAGTATGCACACCTTACAAACAAAACAATTTGAATTCAAATTTCTTAAAACGAACATTATCCGTTGAGTACTATTGTTAAAGGGTTTTCTACTATGAGTTTATCGGTGAAAGACACATTTGTAAGGAAGCGATGGATATAAAATAGAGTTCAAATGACAAGGCAATGGCACTTAAAAGTGGGAAAAAGACAAGGATATAGGGAGTGGTTTTGTTTAATCATTCATAAAAGGCAACGATGATCTAAGAGACAAACTTCACATGGGTTTATCAAATCAAAATCTAGCTTTGCATCTCCAAACTCACTACTTTCCCAAACTATATTGTTTTGATGTGACTATGTGAAACATAATCTTCAACTTTACTTCAAAATGGACCGTCTATAGATTTTTCTTCTCTCTCTTTTTTATCATAATCCTTGTTGTATTTTCATCTATGTTTTAGTTTTTCTTTCTTTTCTTTTTTATTTATATACTTTTTATTTTTGTATATTTATATTTTGAGTGATTTAGTTTAATAATTTTTTTCTTTTTTAACAAAAATAATAGATATTTTTCTATTCTTATAGCACATTTTTTCTGTTTTTATGACATATCTCTTTTGTTTTTATGTCACGCTTCCTCTACTCTTGTAGCACATTTTTCTTGCTTTTATGTCACGTTTTCTCTACTCTTGTAGCATATTTTTCATCTTTTTAGGATTGAATTTGACATCGCCTCTTCATTTGGCTTTTTATCTTATCACCATGCTGATCTACCCTGGTTTAGATCCTTGGACTGGTTCTCTTGTATTGATAGACGTTTTGCAATCACCAAAGATAGTTCGTGATTGAGTTGTGGTGAAGCTAATTTTGCCAACATGTTATCATTGTTATACACCTTTTTTATGTTAGTGTTGATGATGTTTATCCTTCGCTGACGACAATAATGCTTGTTTATTTATCTTTTTTTTTTCCGAGTTGTTTGGTTAAGTTTTAACTCTTTCCTTATATGATCATATTTTATGCCGTAGTGGCTAGTTTCTGCAGTTCAATGATTTTAGAGGAAATCACTCATTAATGTGATTAGCTCTACTTTTATAAACCCTTCTTGTAACTTTATTGTATTTCTTCATTATTCAATAAAATTAATGGCCATTATTTGTAAAAAACATTAGATTAAAATGTAGTTTACTATTATTTTATTCAGGAAAAATGAAAACTAACGTGCCACGTCGGCAACTTCTAACGGAAGATAACATGAAGGACCATGCTGAAAGTAAACTAAAAGTTTGATGATTGTAATGCAAGTTTTAAAGGTTCAATTACTAAAATAAAAGCATCCTAAAAATTTTGTGACTATTTATGTAATTTAAGAATGTATTTATGTTTTTGGGGATTAATTCAAAAACAAAATAAGAAAAAGGAGAAGAAACGGAACACTGATTGAGATGTGGTGGAGGACAAGTAGTAGGTGTAGTTTCATCATATAGGTCAAGTACCATTGATGTCCATAAAGTGAGTTTCTGTTCCCCAAACTCTTTTTGAAGTGTCATTTCCATACAGTGCTACTACTATTTTACTAGCACAACATTGTTTGGAAGTATTTAGAAATGGAATCAAATGGAGTCCAGCCTCAAAGTACACACGTCATATTAAGTAAAACTATATTAAATTATGTAATGATATATACAAAATATTTTTAACTCGATTAACTTAGAATTTCCTCCCTCAATTTGATCAAATGAACACCCAGAATAAGTCATAAAAAAAACACCTAAAAGAGATCATGCCCCTAGCCTCACTGACCATGGAGTGACGCGGCGGATACCGGTAAACCCGAATGAATCCACTGGATTCATCTAGCATAGACTCGGATTGTTCCGGGTCGAGATCGGGATTGTTGGCCATTGATTGAAACAAGGTGGTGGCAATTCTAGAAAGGTGTCTCCCATCTTCTTCCAACATAAGCCTAATGGAAAAGAGGGTTGAAGAAAAATATCTTGTTAGGCAAGTAAGCAACGTGGGGGCAAGTTGTGTTATTGAAAAGTTTTACTGTGCATTTGATCAACCATTGAGAGTCATTTCGAGAACCGGGAAAGTAGATTCCATTCCAAAAATATTAATAATTTGGTATTCATGGAAAGGATTAAGGGCCGGAGGGAGTAGTGTTCACTGTTTTCTTTCGCTTACCAAACATAACATGTTAGAAAGCCATATATATATATATTCGATCTCAAGTAGTAAACAGTTTTATATTGCTTAAATTGATTTTCAGTTCAGCGTTTTGTACATGCAGAAAATCTCCATTAAGAGATTTACTAAAATTAGGTGTACGGCTTGAATTGATTCGGATTAATTAAAACAAAACCCCTTAAAAAACTAGAAGGCAACAAAAAAAGCACTTAATTTAGGCATTAATATTAAAATTTTGGATGATTTTTTTTTTATTTTCAAGATTTAGGATATAATACATTGATAATTCATAAATTACAGAAATGACAATTAAAATTTATAAAATAATAAATACAGAAAGTAAAAGGGTATTAAGAAAAAGCTGGACAGTGACTGGCCCCCTTCCTTTTATGATATCCTATTTGCCACATGAGGATTCACTATTTTAACTCAACATTGAGGAAATTAATGAATCAGCATTGGCACTTTATATATATCATTCTAATAATAAGTTATACAGTATTAGCCAAAAACCAATAAACCATACCAGAAATATATTATTTTTTATTAAAATAGAGATGTATTATATTTTTATATTAGAATTTAAATTTATACAAAATAAAATAATATAAGTATTTTTAGTTAATATGTCAATAAGTAGATCTTCAAAAAAAAAAAAATACTATTTATTAAACTATTTGATCATCATACTGACATATTTGGTCCAACAACTCGAAAATTCTTGACAAATCTTTCTTACAGGAAGGATTGATAAAAAAAATTAGTTTGATATTATTTTTGATAAGTGCTTCTAGAAAGTACTTTTAAATTGTTATGTTTTAAATATGAGTATTTAATATTGTTGTCAAAAAAATAATTTTAAATAATATAATATTTATTTTAGATATTATTTTTAAAAATATAAAAGAATTGAGGATAAAATCAATGATACATTAGTAATTTTACTCATAAGTATTTTTGGAAAAACTAAAAGCTACAAATTTCAATTTTTTAAAACTACTTTTCAAATCAAACTGTAAAATACTTTTAGCTTGAAAAACTACTTGTTCTGTATTATTTTATACTTCAAAGTATTTTTGACAACTAAAACATTTTTAAAAAGTTTTGCAGAACGAGGACTTGGTGTATATATTATATCATGATCACATTAGTTTTTGCTTGAAGAAGACTTAAATTATTTTGTTTTTCCAATTTCTAAACATAAAATGGATTATGTCGAAATAAATTTTAAGTTCAACAATTTTAAAAAATGTCTTAGTTTGAATTTTTTATTAAAAACTTGATTTTGGGTGAAAATAAAGTCGTCATCGAATGTCTATAAAATTTTCTTTTAAAAGAATAATTTTAGAAAACCTCTCTATGAAAAGATATTTTTTCAAGTCTGTCTTAAAACTAGAGAATACAAGTAAAGCGCGTTCGGAAGTTGATAATAGGGATGGCAAATGGTAGAGCAGGTCAAATTTTTTGCTGTCCTAACCCGACTCATAGTAATCTTCACTTGACCCCGTCTCGCCCCGAGGAATATTATATTTTCACCTGACCCATACTCGTCTTGAGATTTGAACTTCAAATCCGTCTCCGATTCAACTCGGCCCGAATAATTAAGATTTTTTTAAAATTTTTTTGTCAATTCCAAATTTTCTCACCAAACAAACAAAATTGATAAAAATCTGGAAAAATCTAAGATATATATAATAATTAACATTAAAAATACCCTAAACAAACAACATATTTTGTCTCATGTTTATTGCTAAAAGAAGTACCCTTTCTAATGAAAAATAATTTAAAAAATACTAAAAATGAAAAAAATAATCTGAAATACACACACATAATATTTCTTTCTCATAATCTGTGTTGTTCAAGAGAAATTTAAAGAACGAAATAAAAATTATTCAAATTGTGATGAATAACACAATTGTTAACAAAAAAAGACATGCAATGGTAAAAATGATAAATGAAAAATAAAACATGAAAATAAAATGAGATATGATGGGATGGGATAAGAGGATAAATGAAGAATAAATGAGAGGAGAGGATGAAAATAATTTAAAATGTATCGGGTCGGGTCGGGTCGGGTCAAAGAAATTTTCACTCTAAAATTGACTATGACTATATTTTCCTTAAAACCCGCCTCGAACCCGAATTTCAAAATAAAAAACCGCCCCTATCAGTTCCGGTTCGGAGAAAATTATCATCCCTAGTTGATATGCGTGAGAAAGAATTAGCACCACACGACGTCCAAAATTAATACCTAATTGATTACATGTTACGTTAATAGTAGAAACTAAAAGTTCGAAACTGAATTTTGAAGTACAATTCTTTATAAATGCAAGTTTATTTGATAAAAGTGAACTTACTCAAAATTAAGCATGAAGCTACCCTTATTTTAAACGCTAGTTCACTCTATTTTTGGAAGGATGTCCATCAATTTCCAAGTTAACAAAAGTTATAAAATATTATTTCGTTTAGCCCCTAATAAAAACAAATATTGCCTTAATGTTTTTCGGCAAAAACAAAATCATGCAACACAAGAGAATTTAATATATGACATACATGGAATTAATATAAATGCATCATGAAAATTAAACATAAGAAAGTTGGAAATGCATAATGTAGTCATAATTTAGAACATGTAGACTTGGAAAAGTTAACCATTTTTTATAAGTGTAAAGTACGGGATTTTGGTTTAAGATATCAGAGTCAACTTATTTTTTCCTTTAAAAGTGATTTTCCTTTGTTCGAAAAAAATTTCTCGAAATCACACTTTAGTTAGTTAGAAGACCATTTCATGAATTATCCCCACAAAAATAAAGACTAAATTTATTTATTTTTTCAAATTTGAATTAAATTAATTGAATGTATAAATATGAAGGATTGAATGTGTTATTATACAAATTTTCTTGACTGTCACGTTACCTTAACGGATGTTAACAACCCAGTGACCATTTTATAACATAAATCAAAGTGTAATGACCATTTTATAACATTTAAAAGTTGGGTGATCAAAATAAATATTTTGAAATAGTTAATGACCGTTTGTAAACTTTACACAAATATTTTTAGATATAATAAAGTTGATTATAAAAGTGTTTTTATCCTATCATATTTTAATATAATCTCTAAATTAATTAATTAAAAATTATTGGTTCTAAGAGTTGAATAGGTGATTAATAAAAAAGCTCACACAAACTTTTCACCACCCTTTCAATAATTATTCACTAAATAAATTTATATAAACAATTTTTTAACATAAAATATAAATATTATATTTCAGAGTGTCATCATTTAGTATTAAAATATATAGAATGACAATCTTTTTTTTAATATAAAAAATAATCAATATAAATGTATAATGATTCCGGATTTAGCTAAAAGGGATTTTTGTTTATTTTTTAGGCTTGAAGGTGTAAGAAGCCATTGAATTTTTTAAAAAATCAATTAAGCTTCAAATTTTTTTATACCCAATTAAGCCCTTGAACCAAAATATTTAATCAATTAAGCTATTGAACCAAGAAATTAAATCAATTAAGCCCTTTGACCAATTTTTTCCATTAAATCTTGATAGTTTTTTTCTTCATATATTACCAATATGTAATACACTACAGTTTTATCATGCTGAATTTACAAAAAAATTAAAAAAAAATATTTTTTATAAATTTTATAAGTTATTTTTAGAATTTTCAGAGCATTTAAAGAATTTTTTAAATAAAATAAAAGTTTTTAAAATTGTCAAGTGAAAACACTGTGACACGACTCACTGCAACAGTGGATCGAAAAAATGTTCAAATTTAATGGTCAAAATTGGTCAAATGGCTTAATTGATTAAATTTCGTGGTTCAAAAGCTTAATTTATTAAATTTCTTGGTTCAAGAACTTAATTGGGTGTAAAAAAATTTAAAGGCTTCATTAGTTTTTCTAAAAAATTTAAGGCTTCTTACTCCCTTAATTTTTTTTAATTTTCTGGTAAAGGAAGTGACAACCACCGAGTTGACCAAATTAAGATTAGGGAATGGCCAAGATTCAATCAAATAATAACTATATACCGTGAGTTGACATTCCCAAATATCAATATTAAAATTATACATGAACCTTTATTAATTAAATGTATAATATAATATATAAATTTTAATTATTTAATTTTGACTCAATTATACACATTTAAAAAATCTTTCATTTATTTTTTAAAAATAATCATTCATTTATTTTTGTATTAAATAAATATAAATATGTGTATACTACATGTCAATACCAAAATGATGCCACATCGATAACTAATTTACTAATTTGTAAAAATTAACTCTAATTAAAATTTCATATATACATTTGTACAAAATTAAAGTTCTATATAACAATACACATCATGAGAGTTAACATATATGGAAGCTAACTTTTGGTCTTCGGGAGTTCTTTAAACTTTGGACTCGATCCTTAATATTTTGCACTAAGATTGTTCTATGTAAGTTGTCTGGTTGTTTAAACTGTTTGGCTTTTTCCTTTCCTTATCAAAATAATTTTGGGTAAGTTACGTAAATCGTCATTGAACTTTATTATCATACTTATTTTAGTCACTGAAGTTTTAAAATGTTTAATTTACTCACTGAATTTTAGACATTGAACTTTTTGGTCACTGAAGTTTAGACATTAAATGTTTTTGTCACTCCATCATTCATTGTCATTGTCGTTCGGCACCAAATTCCACCAGTCATTTCATCTCGAACCTGACCTCCATTTCGCTAAAAAGTACCTCGAAGTCTAAAAATCATGCAAAAACCTTTCTATTTCTCTCTCGTCGGTCTCTTTCCTCCGCCGTCGAATGAAGCCCATTTCTCAGTATATTACTTCTTTCGTGCAGATGAAACTTTTCATCGTTCAAATGCTTTAGAAGTTCTTTCGTTTTCCAGTACATAGACGTTGTCAAAAAATTAACGAAAGAGTGACCAAAAGTTCAATGTTTAAATTTCAGTGAGTAAATTGAACGTTTTGAAACTTTAGTGACCAAAATAGGTTTAAGAGTAAAGTTCAGTGATTATTTACATAATTTACCCAAAAATTATTTATTCCTCGTCAAAAAGTCAATTCCCAATCACCATTTGCCACGTATATAATAAAGACATGAAAACTCGTGTTGTCTATAAATAGGATTTCCATGAACCATAGTTTCATCCAAAGGAGGAAAACATAAGAAATATTGGAATTCCAAAGGGAAAATAGAGAAGAAAAATGGGTTTTGGGGCAAAGCTTTGCATCCTCCTTTTGTTTAGCTTGTCCATATTTTCCTCAGCTCGGAACACCATTTCACTTTCAGGTATGTTTCTCTCCTCTTCTAGCACTTGTATACCCAAAAGAAGACACGATTTTATATTAGGGAGTGTGAACTTTTATACTTAGTGAACCTGTATGAGAATTTAAAAATCTATGGGTGCTCTAACGCTCCCTCGGTCCATCACTGTTGTATATTGTACTTATAGTAAAGGTCTGAAGATTAGAGGTTCTTATTCTGCAAAAATAAGTTTATAATATCAAAACATTTCGATATAGATTAACTTAAGATGACCATGAATTAGGCTAAAATCGTTGCAGCGCGTGAAACTGGCCAGTTGGTTTCCGCGTACATTCTCGTGTATCGATGCCATTGCTTCCATATAAAGAAATACAAGTGCTGTCATAGTATATAACAGGGACAACCTGGTTGTTAGCGAATACAGTTTTCCATTTCTTTTAAATGGTTTAGAGTTTAAAATAGGGTTCAACCTGTCTAATGCAGACACAGTCTTTTAAGCTGAATTTGTAATTTCAAAGCATGATTTTATGTTTTCCATGATCAATCTTGCTTAGAGACGTGAACTTCTTCATGTGAATAGGAATAGAAATCTTCTGTCTCTTTTTAGTATTTCTATTTATGCTCTATATTAAAAAATTATATTTAAAATTAAGGTTTAAAGTTAGAGTTTATGAAATTTGAGGTATTATGTGTTTTTAGATTTTAAGATTAAAATTTATTATTTTAGTGTTGAAAAATGAAAAGAGACATAGAATCAATTTTTGTTTCTCAACAACAAAATATATTATTTTGGCTCAATTATCAAGTAAAACAACGGGGGAAAGCCTAAGATGGAATCTTTCTTCTTTATTTCAAAGGAATGGATTAAATAATGTTTATAGATGTTATTAGTTAACAAGGATTATTAAATCATCATTTTAACGTCTTATGTGTTTAATATATTATAATAATAAGAAGAGGACAATTTGAACAAAGTTTAAATGTTTTTGATAAATATGTATTTAATTAAACAATTTTATGTTATTGCATTGTTTTATAATATGTAGCGGACGAAATCGTGTTGGCGGCAAAAGGACGGTCTCTAACGGCAAGGATGGAGGATTACGACGAACCAACGGCGAATCCTGGCCATGATCCTTCATCAAGGGTTAAAGGTAGTGGCGGCAACGGTGGTGGTCGCAGAGGTTGACGGGCTGAACAATTGTTTCCCTTCTTTTCGATCAATACATTCCAAATAATGGAAATTTATGATCATGTATTTCTATGAACTTTAATATTCATCAAGTGGTCTCATGAACTCTATATGATAAGCTAATAAATAAATCAATTTGATTATTATATAATATTATATATAAAAGTAAACAATTGATAGAGTAAATTAGTAATATGATCATCTAACTTTTTAGATGTTGGTCACCCAAAAAATCTTTTCAATTTAATTATTGACATTAGATGTTGGTCACTCTAAAAAATCTTTTTAGATGTTTTGTTACTTCATTTGATTAGTTTTCTTGTGCATATTTATATATTTCTTGTTTTGAAAGTTGGTATTTGAATCACAAATATTTTATCGGTCCCGACATGCGAGTCTTTAGGTAATTTAGTTGTTCTTTTTATCAGATTGAGACTTTCAACATTGTTCCATTTCATATAGTTTTAAAAAGCCTTAGAAATCATTATTTTATTTTATTTTGTTTATTTATTTTGTAGTCAACTGAGAAATAATTCTTTTATTTTATTTAAGAGTCTTTAGTATAAAAGAACTTTAAGATATAGTTTGATCAATCTAGTTATGGAATTACGACTATTATTGATAAGCTCACATTTATATCTTCATGAGAGTGAAGTCATATGTAAAAAAAATTGGGAACCACAAGTCATTTGACTTGAAATATGTTTCTATATGTGGTTGGTAGAATGGATCATAGACGAAATTAGATAAGCGTGATGGTTTGGGACAAAAATCCTCCATTTTTTTAGGTACCCTTTTCTATACTTCAACACTAAAAATTAAATTTTAACCATTAACCCTAAATTATAAACCCTAAAAACACATTGCCCCTAATTTTCTAAATTCTACCTCTAAACTTTAAACGTAATTTTTTAATATGTTCTAAAAAGGGTGATGATTTTTATTCGATGGTTTGAATGGTATAGTGGCTTAACCAAAATTGTGGTAGTAGGTAACGGGGTTGGTTGACAAAAATAGCTTAAAGAGAGGTTGAAAAATGAATAAATGTTAATTTTATTTGATCAAATATCATGTCAATATCTATTATAAGTTTAAAAAATTAGTTGACTAAAATATCATGTCAACATCGTGAATAGATAAATTGAATTAGAAAAGTCGTCCCATAATGAATATCTCCAAAATTCAATTCAGATTAACCGATCAATGAATTAGATACATGTGGTTATACTAAAATGTCAGTTGCTGCATTGTGTTGGAGCCTAGGAGGTGATCCTACATGGGTTGAGTTTAGTGGTGGTATTGTTAGGAAGGATGTTCACCAAATATTGAATTTCATGTTTTATTCATATAAATTATGCATGTTAAATTTTGAGTAAATTGAAAATACGTAAATAAGTATGAAAAGTTTTCAACCTTTAAATATATGAATAACGGCATTACTTTAGATCAACATGATAAAGGTATCAATTGACTCGAAAATTTGTATACATAACAAGTACAATAATGTTGATAAATTTAACAGTCAAATTGTCAAAATATCGATAGTAGAAAAACTTAAGAAAGAATGTAAAACTCACTTAGTTTTTATCAACATTGGTGTAAGTGATCTCTCCTATATATTCCTCTGAGAATGATATTGAGGTAGAGTATAAACATATTTGGTTTTCATGGTAACAAGTGCATTATCCTAATTTTATGACTAACAGGATTGGTATGGATGAGTGAGTTCGAGTTCATAGAGTGCAAGATGTGTTTTCAATTGGTGACTGCAGTGCATTTCTGGAGAGTACATGTAAACCAGTTTTTCCAGCTCAATTGACACCCTCGCTTCTCCCCTAAATTGTGGGTTCAATACACATTAGGAGCAAAATTCCCCTCCAACTCTCCTAGGTACGAACTATTCAAAAAAAGAAGAAGCTAGGAATACTCCCCCACCTTTTCTAAGCTATGATTAAATTCTTTTGTGCTTGTAAAGCACAAGGTAATATCAACCAGTTCTAATGGAAATCAGACTTGGGAGTTCAAAAAGAATGGCATGCCTCTATGCTACAACAGAAATTCATTGCATGGGCTAATGTATAAAATATTTCCACCTACTTTTAATCGCGTTCATGTCCCGAAAGGAGATAAATCTCATTTTGCTCAACGGTGTTTATTTAACCTACTCATTACTTCCAAAACAAGGGTACAACATAATACAATGCAAAGTTGCCTATTTAGACTAATGGAAGTCAAAACTCAAGCACTATGGTGGAACTTTCTTACCAAGTTTTCAGACCAGATGGTGTACTTCTATTTACACAAATTGGATTTGTGGCTTCAAAAACTATGGTGCTAATGTTTCTTTCATAAATAGGTTGCTGAACGACAGGGAAAGTATCTGGTGAGCCTAATAAACAAAGTTGGTAACGATGGTGGACATGCTAATAGTGCTAAGACTTTGGGGATCCATCCGAGTACAGGCATCTAGGAAGCATGGCAACTATTGGCAGATTCAAGGCTCTTGTTGACCTAAGACAGAGAAAAGGTGATTTATTTTATTCAATCATTTCACGTTTGAGAGGTACTAGTTTGGGTGATTTGTGAGGCATCTGGGCTTGATTTTGTAGGAGGCAAAAAGGGGTATCTCTAGCAGGATTCATCAGCTTCTTCATATGGTGCTCGACATATCTAACACGAGTCGTTAGCTGGATGAACAGATTCTATGTAGCTATTAACTGGGTTACGACTTCTGTGCTTGGACGTGACATAAGCAGATTATAAATTCTAACTTCCTAAGAGAGTTAACTTTATTTAGGTTATCCAAATACTTGCATCCTATTCCATAAAACTATTGAATTTTTGTAAACAAAATACTTAAATAAAATCTAGCCAAATTGGGGAAACTATCAAGTACTGAGATTCTCAGACAATAATGTTTTTTTAGAATAAAGTGGCTTCCATAAGTGCAACGAAAAGTTCAGATACACAGTGACATAAAACCTGAGCCTAAATCTTTATATGTTTTCACTACAGCAATCTAAGAAAAAACCAAAGAGGAACACAAACCTTGTACTGTTAAGGTCGAGTGCTTTCAATACAACAGTTACAGTCCAGCCACTGAGCTAAGACCACACTACTCCAAGGTTGTCAGTCACTCTTGAATTAGCCAATGTTTTGCCAATAAGATCTTTTAACTCGATCTCTCCCGGAAACCTTCCCTCCTTCAGCTTAGAGAAAACCTATAATTTCGGAAAGCGAAAGAAGGTAAGCAACTAGAAACACTAATTCCTAAAGTTTAAAATGTGATCAAAAAGAAAATTAAGTCGAGATTAGACTCTTGATACCAGAATTGAATCTCAGTTTTTCAACATTAATCACTAAGCAATAAGAAATTGAGTTCTGGTTTCTAAAATGCTCAGGACATCAAACATATACATAACAGAAAGGTCACTAACCATATCGCCATTGCAGTAAACCTCAAAAGCACCAGAGCTTTGCAGAAAAGACTGCATTACATTGCCAAGAAGCCAAGCAGTTGCAATGGACCCGAACCTATTTGCGCGCAAGGAATAATACCATGGCGGCGGTGTCGTAATCCCAATCATAGGAAATATCTGTTCACCCGCCATTACAATCCCTATAACTCCAAACTGGAAAACTGGAACCACTTTGGAAAGCAACCGCTTTGGCAAAGGTGGCGGATAGTTATCAAGGATTACATCAATTCCAGGAAATTGGGTTTCTAACATCTTCTTCATCGTCACGGCAGTTCCCCTGCAAATTTCCATCGATTACTTTTCTTAATTCCAACAAAAACAATACCGAATTTATTAACAAAAGAAAAGCAGAGTATAAAAAAGTGAAAAACAAGTAAAACCTGTAAGAGCATGAAGCGCAGAAATTGATGTTCACCGTGCTGCCATAGCCGATTCCTCCAACGGTGATGGGTTTCTTCGAAACAAAAAAGAAAATACATGAATTGAATGATAAATTAAATTAAAATATTAGACCAATGATTAAACTTACCTGTAAAGGGATATCTAGGGTTTCAGGATTGCGTGGAGGTTTGGGGAGGTGGGTATGATGGTGATGGTGGTGGTGGTGGGGCGGCGGTTTCGGCGGCGGAGGAGTGAAGAGGCCGAAGAGATCGGTGACGAAGAGGAAGAGAGGTATTCCCACGAGGAGGAGCTGGGCTCGATCCATGGCGCTGACGCGAAAACCAATGAAATTCTGAGAGTAAAGAGAAGACGGGAAGTTAATAAGCAACGAAATTACCAACAGTTCTACTATTCAAAACAATTTTTTTCTAGGCTTAATAGTGTAAGAAGCCCTTAAACCTTTGAAAATAATCAATTAAGCTCTTGAACTTTTTTTGTACCCAATTAAGCACTTAAACTACACAATTTAATCAATTAATCCCTTAAATCAATTAAGCCTTTGACCATTAAACATGAACAGCTTTTTTCGATCCATTGTTGCAGTGCGCCATGTCACAGTGTTTCTACTTGACAGTTTTCGATTTTTTTATTTAAAAATTCTTTAAATGTTCTAAAAATTCTAAAAAAAAACTTATAAATTTATAAAAATTACTTTTTGAATTTTTTTGTAAATGCAACATGATAGAACTGTAGTGTATCATGTTTTGGTAATATATGAAGAAAAAAATGTCAAGATATAATGGTCAAAATTGTTCAAAGGGCTTAATTGATTCAATTTATTGGTTTAAGAGCTTAATTGATTAAATTTTATAGTTCAAGAGCTTAATTGAGTGTAAAAAAAAGTTCAAGGGCTTAATTGATTTTTTTTCCAAAAATTCAAGGACCTTTATTGCTGTGAATAATTAGGATTTATACCATATACAAACAAGTGATAAAACTTTTTTTAATGTTTTTAATATGATCTTATAGTAGTTTTTATTCATAAATCTTATTCTACGTCTTAAATAAAATTGTTCGAACTCGAATTAAGATGAAAGCATAGATTGTTGAACTTAACACTCGTTTTTATTTACATCACAAACCTTTGATTCAATCAAGTTACACCATTCAACTTAGTAAACTAACTAAGTCACTTATGCTAACATCGTTAAATACTTTTAACGAAAAACTAAAATTGATACTTTAACTTAACATATATTTTACATGTCATCATCAAATAATGTTTAATGATAATTTTAATAATTTTTTGTGATAATTTTCTAAACTATTTCTTTTAAATAAATTCAAAGTAATAATAATTAAATTTCTTGTAAATTCTAAAAAAATATTTAAATTAATAATTAAATATTATTTTTTGACAATACATGAAAATATGTTAAATAAAAATATCAATATCAATTTTTCCATTAGAATTATTTAATGGTCTCAATATAAATAGCTAAATTTGTAAATAATAAAAGATGAATGATGTAATTTGATTGAATTAAAAGTTTGTGATAAATGAAAGTGAGTGTTATGTTTAGTGATTCAAAATGTAAATAACCCTTGGGGTTTGGACTACAATCATTGCATTGTAATCTTTTATAATGAAACTGTGTTGTTTAGATTCTTGTAAGAATTTGATATGTATAGTTTACTTGAATACTTGTTAGTTTATGTTAATAATTTAAAGAATTTGGGGTAGATTAACAATTATTGGGTAAAAATTCTATATAAAAGAATTGTTTCTCTTCAATGTTTTATTTTCTTTTTCAAATTCCAGACTTGTTTTTTTTCAAGGGGATGAAAATGGAGTCTTGTTGAATATAGTGAAAGAAACAATGGTTGAAAATGGATAGGCAGATTAAATTCGTATAATATTTAAATATTAAAGGTTAATTTTTTAAAATTGAGATCTAGTTAAAATAAAGTATAAATATTAAAAATTAAATTTTTAAAATTTAAAAATTTTATATGGCGTAACAAGATTTTTTTTCTTTTTTCTCTCTCTCCCTCCTTCTATCTTATCTTATAAAGTGCGACGAATACTGTTGAACACCACTAACGCTAAACACCGCTGAATACTATTAAATTAATTAATAAAAATTAAAATTCTAAAGACTCAATATACAATTAATAATTATTTTAAAAAATTCAATTAAAATATTTTTCATATATATTAAATTTTTGAATTTTTTTAATAATGGTAAACTATATATTTATTATCTCACCTATTTCCGTATTTCTATTTTAGTACCCAAACTATTTTTTAAGAAAATAGTACTTAACGTTACGTATTATTTCTATTTTGGTACCCTGACTATTAAAATAAACAGAAACAGTGACATTGCTTGGTCAAATAACAGTTTTAGTCCCTAAAACTTATGCAATCTATCAATTTAGTCCAAAATATTACCAATTTAAACATCATTTTTAATTTTTGAATAAAAAATGTAAGTTTATTCTTTCTTCTTCTTCCATTCGAAGTATGAAAAACATTTTCATTATCACTATAATTTCTTGTAAATTTTCATTGATTATATTTTTTAATTCCTCCAAAACAACATCGACTTTAATAGCAAAAAAAACAAAGTATGAAAAAATAAAAAATAACTAAAATTTACAAGAACAAAAAGCGTAAAAAATGACATTCACCGTACTGTTATAGCTGATTCTTTAATAGTGCTGGGTTTCTTTGAAATTTAAATGAAATGAAATTTAATTAAACTGCTGGAACTAGTTTTATCTAGTCTATGGTTTGGAGTCCCTGTTACCTAAAGCTAAATATTCGAGTTGAAACTGTGTTCTAGGTTCAAGGGGTGTTTTATGCCTAGAAATGTTATAGAGCCCATACCCATCTTGAATTTCTCTTTTTTTTTTTCATTGGTTTTGATATTAAGTGATTTTTGTAAAGGAAGAAAATAAAAATCAACTATTAAAAACTATTATCGGCAGAGCCAATCCCTCCTCCTACGACTCCTACACGCTTAGTACAAGTCTCTTCTGCATTGGGAAATTAATTACATTACATTTCATTTCATTTCATTTTAATTTTGAAGAAGAAACCCAACATTCACGTTCAAAAAAAAAAAAAAAAAAAAAAACTCAGCATCATTGGAGAATCGACTATGATAACACGGTAGATATTATTTTTTGTGCTTTTTGCTTTTGTAGATTTTAGTTGATTTTCACTTTTTCATTTAGTTGATTTTCACTTTTTCATACTTTGCTTTTTTGTTGTTATTATAGTCGATATTATTTTTAGAGGAATTAAAAAAGTAATCGATGAAAACTTGCAGGAAACTGTAGTGATAATGAAGAAGATGTTCGATACCTAGTTTTTCATACTTCGAATGGAAGAAGAAGAAAGAATAAACTTACATTTGTAATCCAAAAATTAAAAATGATGTTTAAATTGATAATGTTTTGGACTAAATTGATCGATTGTATAAGTTTCAGGGACTAAAACTATTATTTGATCAGACAACGTCATTGTTTCCGTTTATTTTTAACAGTTAGAATACCAAAATAGAAACAATACGTAACGTTAGTTATCATTTTGCTAAAAAATTAGTTTGGGGGTACCAAAATAAAAATACGGAAATAGGTGAGGTACTAAATATGTAGTTTACCATTATTAAAAAAATTTAAAATTTTAATATATATGGATAATAATTTAATTGAATTTTTAAAAAATAATTATTAATTGTATATTGAATCCTTGAAATTTTTAATCTTTATTAATCAATTTAATGGTGTTCAGCGGTGTTCAATGTTAATGGTGTTCAGCGGTGCTCAAAGGTGTTCATCGTTAGTGGTGTTGTAACACTCCCTACTCGGTTTGGAAGAAAATTGGGATCGGAGATATCATCAGAATTCAAATCAGAGAATCAGACATTCCAAATTAAAATTTAACAAACATAAAATATGCTTAACATCAAAGAATAACATTAATCATTAATTACCAGAGATCTTAAAACAACCAATACTGATTTTAGCCAATAGGAACTAAGTTATAAAGTTTCAAAAGTTTAGGGATCTATTTGTAAATTCCTAAAAGTTTTGAGGATCTTTTAAAATATTCAATTTATTGTCTAAATATACTCTTAAACGCATATTCTTACAAAATTATGAACTTCAAAAGAAACATAGATCAATTCTGACATCAATTGGTCAAGATACGACTCAAGGACTAAACTGTGAACTATTTAAATTTCAAGGGATCGATCCCTTTTATGTGGGGATCAATCCTTTTGCACTAAATTCCTGGAAAATCATTTTAATTAACTACTGGAATCCAAGGAGTTGATCATTCTCTTCAAGGGATCGATCATTTATGCCTAAAAACCTAAAACAGAGCATTATGCATCAAAATTAAACAAATTGTTCCTAACCATCAAATACACTACCTTAGACATAATTCATCACCAAAATAAGCACCAAAATGCATTAGCTAACAAGTACACCACATGTGTAATTACATTTCGATTCATCAAATATTTTCCATATCTTAATTCTTACCTTAACAATTAGACATATTCATAACAAGGCTTACCCATCTATGCTTACTCATAATCGAATAACTTACTATTGCGCTTTAACTTATATTTATTCACAATCCATCAAAGAATACGATAACATTGACTATTATGTACAAGGTACTATAAGCATCTTCTATACATTGCTTATCATACATGATCTTTCTGAATTCATATTCGTAACAACCTACTAAGCCATATCAATCACATATGCATGCACATAGCAAAACATAAAGCACATAACATATCAAACCAACCATGAGATTTGATTTACTAGACATATTACAAACTTAGCAAGCATAGTCAAGCAAACTTAACAAACTTCAAACAAAGCATGGAATGCTAGAATGCATCATGAAAACTAAAGTTCATATGCCACCACTAGGAGTTAGGCAAAAGGGTACACTACTCAATGTTTAAAAGGATGACTTGCAACTGCTCTGGCTCGATCCGATTACTACAAAGACGAGTAACCTAAAATGTATGCAATGAAACATAGTAAGCTTACATAGCTTAGTGAGGTAGTGGCCTTTAAGACATACGACATATAAATATTTCAATTAATAAAGGATGATATGAATCAATGTAAATAAGGCATATGATGTTATTCAATGCACATAAGTTGAGGATGGTATAGTTCAATCTTATTCCTCAAAATCATATCTTATGTTAGCTTCATTTTATGAAAGCTTTATCAAAGTTCAAGAGTTTTCAAAGCTTGCGTAGGACGTACTTTTACATTTTCTTTCATGTCTTACACTTATCATAACTTATCGAAATTTTATTGGAGCTCTTAACGGAATTCTCATTAGAGGTCATATATGAGTTCATGCATTTTAACAATATTTTCCTTGGATCACATTGGACATAGGCAACATTGGTCCGTGTTTAACTGTATTGGTCCGTGTTACACATAGCACAAAGCACAAAGCAATGGCTAGTGTTAGAACATATCAACCAATCTCTTCTTCTCCTCCATCACCTCCTTCGTTACCTCATATTTTCGCCAATACACCACAATATGGGACCGTCACCCCTGAGCCGTAGCCCGTGAACCATAGTCCCAATATACCAAGTACCATGCCAAAGTGTCCAAGGGCTTCCATTGTATAGGCAACTTATACACTTTATGCTTTAACATTAGGAGAGAAATCTTATAGCATAAGTGAGCTATTAGCTTCAGAGGATATAAGTTCATAGGTGAACAAAGCATTTTATAGTATTTTATGACATTAGAGATCGTAATTTATTTCAAAGCTTCATAACAAAATTTACAAGCTTACCTCATTCTATCATTTCATTTCATAACATAGCAATGCATCAATAAAAATGCAATGCAAGCATAACCAAAGAACTTACCCAAGATGGCATGCCATAAATATAACCATCCAAGTGCTTTATGTGAGCCATATGCAAAATGATCATGTGCAAATACGTTAGATACATAGGAAACAAAAATCGAAATGACACTGTGTCATCCGAGACAGTAAACTACACTTACCTCAATCCAAGCTTGGAGACCTTTTTTTCTTAATCTCCCCATTTGTAGTTTCCTCCATTTCCATATTCTCTAACCAAACATTAAAGAAACATATCATTCCATATACTAGGCAGCTTGCACTGTTCTTAAAGAAACATTTCTATAAAATTTCTATAACTCGAAATTTGATTTTGCTTGTTTTAAAACAAAACCAGACTAAATAAACTTTTAAAACCATATAAATTATAGCTTCTAATTCCATTTATACAAATTATAATGAATTTCTAAAGTCACTGTTGATACGAATTTAAGGGCAAATTATTACCCTATTTTCATGACCATTACTTAATAAAAAATTCATATATTTTGATATACAGATCGGAATTGATCATTGTTTGTTGCAAACGAAACTAGATTCACACACGATTCTGTACATATAGAAATCATTCTTTAATTTTTCCTATAATATTTTCTGTGAATTATTAAACTCACTGCCAGTGCACACATTCTTGAGCAGAATTTACTAGGCTGAAATTTTGCTCCATTTATCGCTTTAACATTAAGTCTAAACATGATTACTCTTTGATAAACCAAATTTCAAAGATTCTTTAATATTATATAAACCTTAATTTATTAAGTTATACATTCTTAACATATAGAAAACCTTAATCAAAAGACATGAAATTCCTAATCTTAAAAGGATTAGGCTTTGGTATTTTGAAACTCTAAAAATTACTTGAAAATTACCATATAGCTTAGAATTAATCTAAGTTCACATATAGATCTTTAATTGCACAAAAACTCTTGATTTAGGAATTGGAGTTCATAATTATGTGTGCTTCAAATGGAATAAAATAAGTACCAAATGAAAACTAGATGCATGTACTTACCAAATATATGGCTGGACTTAAAATTTGGTGGCTAATTAAAAAAAATTTTTAATGACAAAATTTAAGGTTCATGTGAAGTCTTCATCTATGAAGTTTTGCAAATGAAGAAGATGATATCTTCTTCTTCTTTTTTCACTCTTGCCGTGGGATATCTACCCCAATATTTATTTGTTTCTTTCTTTTTCCTAATTCAATTTATCAATTATTGACACATGGTTGATGACTCACCATTTTATTGGTTTAATCGAGGCTTAAACCTTAAAGTTTCCACCCCTTACACATAAGTCACAAAGCTTTACTTTCTTTCAATTTAATAACTAAATATCTTTTGACTTAATTATACTATTAATCACTCCAATTTTCTATTTCTTGTACTAAAGACTCAATAATTTATATCCTTTCAAAATAGTCCTTAATTCTTCAATCTTTTAAATTGATCTCAATTAATAAAAATGAATTTTATAGAATAATTCAAGAAATAAATTTTAATTATCGAAAAAGAAATTCTAATCATCAAAAATCGAAAATCTACTGAGCCAGTTTTTGGGGTGTTACAAGTGTTCAGCGGTGTTCATCGCACTCAATTAGTTTTACACCAATTCATGTTCATTAGATTGGTGAAATAGATGGATGAGATTAAAAGTTAAAAGTAAAGAGATTTTTAAAGAGAAAAGAGAGAGAGAGAGGACTATTTAATCTCATCCATCATACGACCATGATTTAGTGTACAACTAATTGCGTTTTACGTAGTGTAAGTGGATCCTAACTCATATGTATCTATAGATAGATAAATAGATAGATAGATAGATAGATAGATCTTGCAGATAAATTATATCATAAGCCCGGCTCGCCATGCCGTCCATGGTCCAACCAATGAAAACCATCAGTTTCATTAATTTTTTCATGTCATATTTTTACCAAGTGGATCTTCAATTATATTTACTGTAAATTAAATTTAAAAAACAATTTTTACCGAGTGAAGATCCACTTGGCAAAAATATGACATGAAAAAATTAATGAATTGGATGATTTTCATTGGTTGAGACCATGGATGACGTGGCAAGCCGGGCGTATGATATAATTTCTCCATCTTACACTATGTAAAAGTTGAAAGTTTTACACTTTTTTGGACCGTTGGATGAAGATAAATGTATGTACGAGATTAACAATAGAAAATGTGAAGATTATCACTTGGGAAAAAAGATAAGAAAATAATCTTAATCATTTATTACCATCATCCAATAGTCAAAAATATATATAAGTAATTGAGTTTTATACCACGTAATCACCGTTGTTTGTAGTAAGAGAAAAGTCAAAAATTAAATATAAGGGAACAAAGTGCGACGGTAATAGAAAATAAAAGAGATAAAATTTAAATGAATTAAATTTTAGAGATCAAACAAATTCAAATAAAATATAATATTAATCGGTGTGCCGCCAACGAACGATGCTAATAATGAATAATTTGGTTTATATGTTAGAGCTTACGTATTGTATATCAATCTCAAATAAATTTGGTTGTAAAGTCTACATATGTATTTGTCCTACTTTGATACTTAAATCTGATCTATATAAACAACAATTATGCTATGGATGAATTAAACGGTTGTTTCTACCATAGATGTTGTTGATAGTGTCGATCCCTTTTCAATCACCTGCTTATTTTAATTTAGAGTTTAGTGTATTAATTTTAAATTTAGTAACATAGGTTAATATGCAGTAAAATAATTTGATTTGGATGTTAATATGCTATTTTTCTTTAGAGTGAATATCGTTTCGATTTTATAAACTAGGGGAATATTTTAAGGTGATGGATAATTGTAATTAGGGGTGTACAAAATAAACCGTAACTGTTAACCTGTATAACTATTACATTTTTTTTACAAGTTAATTAATCTACTGTTAAGGCTAAACGATTTCGGTTAATCAACCGCTAAAAATTATGGTTAATGATTAACTTATAGGTTAACCGTTATAAAATTATTTAGACATAAAATGAAGTTTGCGATTAAAATTTGTATATTTAATTTCTTTCTAAAAACTTTAATGTAATATTTATTAGAAAGATAATTTCATTATTCTCAAAAGGATTAGATCATTGAACGGTTAACCGTTTCTTAATAGTTAGGTTACGATTTAATAACAACTATCTACTATTTGTACTAAATGATACAGAGTAATTTACATTTTAGATCATTGAACTTAACACTCACTTTCATTTACATTATAAACCTTTAATTCAATTAAATTACATCATTTAGCTTTTATTATTAATAAACTAAGTCACTTATGCTTACATCGTTAAATAGTTTTAACGAAAAAATTGAAATTGACAAGTTTACTTAACATATATTTCACATGTCATCATCAAATAACGTTTAATTTATAATTTTAATACTTTTCTATGAGAATTTTTAAATTATTTTATTTAAATAAATTCAAAGAAAAATAATTAAATTTCTTATAAATCCTAACAAATATATTTAAATTATTAATTAAATATTATTTATTGATAATATATGAAAATATGTTAAACAAAAGTGTCAATTTCAGTTTTTCCATTAGAATTATTTAATGGTCTCAATATAAATGACTAAGTATGTAAATAATAAAAGTTGAATGATGTAATTTGATTAAGTTAAAGATTTGTGGTGTAAACGAAAGTGAATGTTAAGTTCAATGATCCCAAATACAAATTACCCAAATGATACGGTTAAAATAGAGGACTCTAACTGTAATCTCTGTATCCATGATGTTTAGTTCCTCTTATTTTGGTATATACCGGTGTCAAGGTGTTGTAATATTTTTATATTCATGAACAAATTTTATGTCGCTTGTGATGTAAGGAGTTAATTTTTTTTTTCTACAGATA
Source organism: Hibiscus mutabilis (assembly GCA_019671005.1). Taxonomy (NCBI): domain Eukaryota; kingdom Viridiplantae; phylum Streptophyta; class Magnoliopsida; order Malvales; family Malvaceae; genus Hibiscus; species Hibiscus mutabilis. Next base: position 67,853,535 of record CM033717.1, read on the forward strand.
ATTCTACAATAAGTGTCATGTACCGCAATATACTATTATTTTTATGTATTGTACTATTAACTGTTTTAAATAGTTTTGAAATCTTAAGAATCGAAAGTGTTATTATCCCCTTTTTAAAATAAAATCTTAAAAAATAATTAACCTTTAATTACTATAATAATTCCTAATTCACTTTAATTCAAGGGTAAAGTTCACAAGTGATTACTAAACTTTGATCAATTATTTAATTTGGTAAACAAACTTTCAATATTTTCAATGTTACCATTAAACTTTTAGTTTTATTTCAATTTGGCTACTGACCTGTTAACAACTGTTAAAAGGGTGATGTGGCTGTTAAAATATTTTGTATAATAACACATTTAGTCATCCACGTTTACATATTCAAACAATTTAGTCCTAATTCGAAAGAAATAATAAATTTAACCCTCATTATTTCAATTTGAACCTAATTTTAATTAGAGATAATTTATTTTTAGGGTAAAGTTCACAAATGATTACTAAACTTTCATCAATTATTCAATTTGGTAATCAAACTTTCAATTGCTTCAATGCTACCATTAAACTTTTAGTTTTTCTCCAATTTGACCATTGGCCTGTTAGCATCTATTAAAAGGGTGATGTGACAGTTAAAATATTTTGTATAATAACACATCTAGTCCTTCACGTTTGCACATTCAAATAATTTAGTCCTAATTCAAAAAAATAATAAATTTAATTCACAATATTTCAATTTGACCCTATTTTTAATTTAAAATGATTTAACCCTAAACTCATAACCCTTAAACTCTTAAACCCTAAACCCTTAACAATCTGTAAAAACAAAGTTTGATTTTGATTTAACAAATTGTTTAAGGACCTATTTGTAAAAGAAAACAAAATTTTTAAGTATCTCAAAGTCTCACAATTGGCAAGGATTTTTCAAGTACAAAATCATTCGAAGTCAAAAACTTAAACCCCATAAATTTTTCTAAATGTTTTTAAAGCCAAATTCAGCTTTTATGCCCAGGTGTATCGATACGCCCTCGAAGCGTTTCGATACAGGCTTAACTTAAAAGGCCAATGTAAGAATCTGTTTCGATACGGTTCCTTCTGTATCGATACAACTTTCATATGAGCTAAGGTTTTTACTCAAGCGTTTCGATACAGTTCCATCCGTTTTGATACGACCTTCATACTGGGTTTAAGTTTTAAGAACAACGTACCGACACGGCTACTTGCGTATCGATACAGTAGTTGAGATTTTTCAAATATTTTCATTTATGATTCGAACGTTGCCTTGTCAGTTATTGGGAAAATGCGATTTTGAAATTCAGTTAATACGTATCGATACACCTACGAGGCGTACCGATACATGTTTAGGCAGTAGCCTAAGTAAGCAAAATTATATCGATACGGCCTTGCCAGTTTCGATACGCCCTTTGTTTTACACTGAGATCGCACCGATACGTTTCCTCATGTATCGATACGCCCTTTGTTTTACTAACATAACGACTCTTTATATTTTTAGGTCTGGAACGATATGGCCTCCTGTTTATCGATACTTTTGGTTGCAGTTGAGCATTTATTGCAGGAAAAATGAAGTGTAACACCCCCTTCCTAGTCTGGTAGAGATCTGGGTCGGAAAGCGTTATCAGAAAACATATTCGGAAATCAAAAGCTTAATCGGAGTCAAAAATTCATTCGGAAGTTCTAATATTCTTATTTAAGGCTTAATGAACCTAATTATCAATACTGACTCAATATGGGGTCAATTTTAAACTTTTACAAACTTAGGGACTAAATTGCAAATTTCATAAATTAGTGATCCTAATCCAAATTCTTTATTACCAACTTGTACTTAAACCTACCAATTATTAATCTGTGAAGTTTCGTTACTATCGGATATCGTTAACCTAATCAATTAGTCTGTATAGTTATTAGTGGCCAATTTGTAAACTATCCAAACTCTGTTTTTATGCCTTATAATAGATTTAACTAACATCGTATCGATACCCTAAAGGCCGTATCGATACGCTAAGCCTAATTCCAGATTTCCAAATTTAAAGGATGTCAAACCCGTACCGATACAGCTAAGCCCGTATCGATACCGGTTGACTTGCGTTGACCCTGTATCGATACGCTATAAGATTGTATCGATACCATTTTCAACCCAAATTCTATTGACCGATTTCTGTACCGATACGCCCAAACCGTATCGATATGCCCTATTTGACCAATGTTGACCATACCATTTATGCAAGGGCCGTATCGATATGCCATCACCTGTATCGATACCCCATGACCTGTAATGACAGATTTTTACTGGTTTTCATTCGAATTAACTGATAAGTGTTCAAAAGTACTATTTTTCTTACCCTTTTTACTCATATTATTGTTAGACTTAGGCTCATATTAGTTACATAATTAGTCATTCATGCATTAATCCATGTTTCCTTCCATCGTTGAGCTTGATTGCATAACTTGGTAGTTTTTGTGGGAAAATATGTTGCTTTGGTGTATTTTGTGTGTATGTACATAATCACTTGCCAAAGCAAGGCTAGAGCTAGTTTCCAGGGCAATGGATGAAGGAGATGCCGAGCCAGTTGCCAGGGCAATTGTCTACAAAGAATAAGGTGATATGGTAGTCAAAATTGATGACTAGACAAGCCCAAGATAACGTGGAGCAAAGCTAAATCCCAAAGGAGTTTGATTTCCATGAAGAAGTTAAGAAGAATTAAATTCCAAGAAGATAAGAGAAGTTCTAGAATGAATATAATTATAATAAAGAATTATATTCTTTAAAGATAATTTAACTCCAACTTAACTTCCTCATCAAAGAAGGACTTTGACCTAGCCCTATAAATTAGAGGCCATGCCGTCAACTCCAAGAAAGAGGGGGAGAGAGTAGAGAGAGAATTTTCAACAAGATCAAGGGCAAGGGAGATTTCGACAAAGCTCCATCCATTCTTCATATTTTTCTTTCTTGTTCAATTAGGTTCATACTAGGGATTCTTTATCTTGTGTTTCTTTGGAACCTAGCCATGAACTAAATCTATTCGGCTAAGGTTATTGTGTCTTGTGGTTGTGAGAAACTATTGGATTTTGTTTAGGTAATAAGAGTTTGCACTTTTTTATTCAAGGTTTATTCATTCTTGGTTCTTATTCTTGTTTGCGAGTGAATTGGGAGAGAATCTCGTAACTTCATCTATTTATCTAATATCGGGAGAGTTAGATTCAAGAAACGAATGAATATGATCTTTTTTCAATCTATTGATGGTGAAGATTAATCTGGCTTAGGAATAAGTTAAGGATTTCAACAACTAAGAAGAGCGCAAGATTGGTTGTTGTTCACCCTTGATTCATGCAGGAATGTATTATCAAGGCATGCACAAGTAGCTAGAGTTTCGACTTAGGGATAAGAAGAAACCATTGAAGAATGCTCTGCCGAACCTTGAAGGTTGCTGCCCAAACGCCCAAGTAGTTGCCCAGGCAACCATCGATTAGTTGCCAAGGCAACCCCGTTGTGCAAGTTGCCACGACAACTGAGTTGCCCTTGCACTCTTTTACCAAGACGATCCAATCGGCTATCACACCACAGCTCACGATAACATGGCCTATCTCTCTCATTTGATCTCATCTATTCTTTTACTTTATTGCTTTCTAGTTTAGTTATTAGTTAAAACTCCTATGATCTTCTATTTGTGTTTTTACTTTTTATAGTGCAAGAGACTAGATTCTTGAAGTGGCACCAATCCATGTGGAGACGATATCTTTTATACTATAACTTGCGACGTGTACACTTGCACAATTGCAGAGCACTTATTACGCGCAACATTAACCTAGCAAACATTGTCCAAATATTACCAAATTTTACCAACAAACTAATAAACAGTAACTCTAATAGCACGTCAAAATTTAGGGCGATTCAAATCTATTTACTAGGATTTTACCAATTAAGGCCTATGATCTTATTTTAGTCCATTTAGCCATTTCCAAAATTACCATTATACTCATATCATACTTAGTCACTATTAAGCTTACACAACCACATCAGAGTAAGTTATTACAACACATCTAAACCTTATGCCACCTTACTAGGATTTCATAAACAAAAGCAAAAATACATATAGCTTGCGGAAGTGACTTGCAAACGAGAGATTACACGATCGGAGTTCGGAAAGCATTAGGATCCTGAAATGCTTGAGACACCATATGTTAGGCTTACATAGCCAAGTGAGGTAGTCATAACAACATAAGCAATAACAATACATAAATGACATGCTATGAACATGAATGGCATATTGGCATACTTATTTATCATAATCACATTCTTTTAATCACAAGGTCTCATGCTTAGGCCATTTATCATAGTTGTACATAATGATAATGAAGCTTATAAACATTTAAATCCCCTTGGTCACATAACAAGATATATTTAAGCCGAAATCATATTTCCGCACAACAACTACAAATCATATAAACATATCATTCCCCTTGGACAATGTAACAAGTGGATACGCGGATTCCCCTCTATACCATACATATATCGGAAAATATGTTGTAGCCACATATAACGAAAAATAGGCCGTATCCTTGAGCCGTAGCTCTGGATAAGCCACTTACACAATCCATCCTTATCTCCCCCACATATAGGTCGTAGCCTCAGACCGTAGTCCAATCCCTTACTTATACGAGCTCAAATAACCCTATGACATGCCAATTGTATCCAAAATCACAATGTCCAAGGTTACACATATTTCATCATATAACTTACCTTTATGCCCGTAGGCCATAGCATATCAAAATCGAAATTTAGCCTTAGCTCCTTATAAAGGATTATATCATATACATATCACATCATAACATATTCATATCAAATTTAGCATATCATATCATGTTTTTGTTATAACAATTTCACATGCAACATATCTCGATTATCACATATTTGCTTATAGGACATCAACCATATCAAAGCTTACCATGCTCACCTCTAGCATCCACACGAACATTGCTCTTTGAGCCTTTAGAAAGACACATATTAACATGAAAATTACAAATCAAATGCAACGATATGGCTCCGTATCGATCCCTTGACACGACTACCCTCACCTTGTTTACGAGATTCTTGGATTACAATTCTGTTGTGCCTAACTTCCTTCAGAGATGAAAATGGATCATTCTTCAGTATTTGAGCTAGTACAAAATTAGGGGTTACATTAGAATTTGATCTAAGGATTCAGAAACATATTCAAGCTTACCAAAACTTGTAGGCAATACCGGAATATTGAAATTAACTCCCTAGCTCATGGGTTTCCCTTTGAACATAGAAAACCTACTTTCAAAATTAAACCTCAACAAATGATGGAATCAACAAATCGATATAGGGGTTTTACTCACGGAGTCGTAGGCTTTCAAATGAAGTATCAAGGTTGAACAAATGACAAATATGGAACCGAGGTGCTTGGCTTAAGCTTGAGCTTGAAGACAACAATGGATGAGCTTGCTTATTTGAAGACAAGGTTTTGCTTTCGGAGTTCAAAAGATGAGAACTTCACAACTTAAAATCATTTTTAAAATCTTTTCAATTTATTCCAAAACTATTTTTTAATTATTATATCAAAACACATATCTCAACAAATTCCCTAGGCTTTCATAACCTATTCAAACTTTTAAGGTTCTTCATATCTAGGGGGATCCGAAACCCGAGAAGGATATCCAAGAGGTAAACCAGGAGGGTGAAAGACGCCTCCAAGAAGAGCTGATCAGCGAGGCTTTAGAAGAAATGAATGTGAATATGATTGGTGGCAAAAGCAAGCCTAACCGATTTCTGGACCCAATTCACCCGTGCCTCCCAAGAGAAGAGCTCAGCAATTGGACCTTCAGGGTCGTGCCAGCACTCAATAGGGATAAATCAAAGTAATGCCTAGAACCACTCCGTTACTTTGGCCCGAAAGTAACGAACATCTTTTGTAAAAAGGGCAACTATGTCATGTTCATCTGCCTATAATGAAATATATATCTACCTTTTTTTTTTCTCAAATGGAAAACATGGCATTCATTCCATTCCATTTCATCCATTATTTATTTACCTATTCATTTATTTATTAGTGAATAATTTATTTACATCATAAACTACACCATTTTTTCCCAATATGCACTTTTAAAATTGTACAGGCCCCTTAATATAAACCGTATGAACAATGTGGAACCTAATCCTAAAGTAGATTTTGAATGACCTATGTACTTGGCGGAGGTAGAGGAAGAAAATGATGAGATTTTTGAAGAGCTACTACGAATGATGGCCGGTGAGGAAAAGCAAATCCTTCCGCACCAAGAGAATCTAGAGATCTTAAATTTGGGGACTAACAAAGAAAGGAAAGAAGTAAAGATCGGAGGTACCCTATCACCAGAAGTCATACAGGGGTTAGTGGAATTGGTTATAAAATTCAGAGATATGTTCGCATGGTCAAACCAAGATATGTCGGGCTTAAACACGAACATTGTAACACACAAGCTTCCCATTAGACCAAAATGCAAGCCCGTCCAGCAAAAACTTTGAAGAATGAGAACTGACATGTTACTAAAAGTCAGGGAAGATGTGAAGAAATAGCTCAAGGTCGGATTTTTAGAAGTCTCTAAATACCCAGAAAGGGTAGCCAATATCGTGCCGGTACCAAAGAATGATGGGAATGTGCGTATGTGTGTAGATTATAGAGACCTTAATAAGGCGAGCCACAAAGATAACTTTCCTGTGCTCCATATTGATACTTTAGTAGACAATACTGCGGGGCATGCTTGGTTCTCGTTCATGGATGGCTTTTCGGGGTACAACTAGATCAAAATGTACCCCAAAAACATGGAAAAAACCACTTCTGTGACCATGTGGGGGATATTTTGTTATGAAGTGATGCCATTCGGATTAAAAAACACCGGGGCAACTTACCAAAGGGCCATGGTAACCTTGTTTCATGACATGATGCATAAGGAAATCGAGGTGTACGTGGATGACATGATAGCCAGTCTAAGAACGAGGAAGAGCACATCCAAAACTTGTGGAAACTCTTCCGAAGGCTAAGAAAGTATCAATTAAAGCTCAACCCGGCCAAATGTACCTTCGCAGTCACATTACAGAAACTTTTGGGCTTTGTGGTAACTCAGAAAGGCATCGAGATCGACCCCGACAAGGTGAAAATGGTTCAAGATCTTCCACCGCCGTGAACATAAAAGGAGGTCCAAGGTTTTTTAGGAAGGTTAAACTACATCTCCGGTTCATATCCCAATTGACTAATAAGTGTGACCCTGTCTTCAGACTGCTCCGAAAGAATGACCCGGGGGTCTAGGATAAAGATTGTCAAGAGGCACTAGAAAAGGTCAAGAAGTATTTGACTGATCCCCCAATTCTAGTAGCACAAGTACTGGATAGACCATTGATCCTGTACCTGACAGTCTTTGAAAACTCTATGGGGTGCGTGCTTAGACAACATGATGACTATGGCAAGGAGGAAAGGGCAATCTACTATTTGAGCAAGAAGTTCACTGATTGTGAAACCCGGTACCCACCAATCCAGAAGTTATGTTGTGCATTAGTATGGACTACTAAACGGCTACGGCAATACATGTTGTATCATACCACCTGTCTAATTTCCCGGATGGATATGCTAAAATTTCTAATGGAATCACCAACATTGACCGGGAAGATGGCCCGTTGGTAAATGCTCTTGTTGGAGTTTGACATCGTTTACGTGAACCAGAAAACAGTAAAAACAAGTTTCATGGCAAACCTTTTGGCAAGTCGCGCCTCGGATGACTATGAATCGTTGGATTTCCATTTTCTAGACGAAGATTTGATCTGTAGTTTAACTGAAATGAGAACTGTTGCTAAAAAAGAGGGATGGATGCTCTATTTCGACGGGGCGTCGAATGCCCTAGGCCATAGAATAGGGGTAGTATTAATTTCCCCTAAGGAGGACCACTACCCTTTTACAAGTAGGCTAGAATTCTTCTGCACCAACAATATAGTTGAGTATGAAGCCTACATCATGGGACTCTGAGTAGCCATTAAGAAGAAGATCAAGGTGCTTCAGGTTTTTGGAGATTCTTCTTTGGTAGTCTACCAACTTCGGAAAAAGTAGGAGACCAGAGATCCGAAGCTAATCAAGTATCATGATTTTATCCAAGATTTGGTCAGAAATTTTGAAGAATTCAGTTTCACCTACTTTCCAAGGGAGGATAACCAAATGGACGATGCTCTAGCCACTTTGGCTGCCATGTTTAAAGTAAATGGGACAACCGAAATAAAGCCTGTCGAGATGCAAACTATTGAGGTGTCAACCCACTACTATAGTTTGGAAGAGGAAAAGGACGGCAATCCATGGTATTATGACATCCTTCAATATATCAAGTACCAAACTTACCCAAAAGACGCCAACGATGATGAAAAAAGAACTATCAGAAGGTTGGCGTCGAGGTACGTCCTCAATGGAGAGGTTTTGTATAAAAGAAGCAAAGATCAGATACTGTTGAGATGTGTCAATGCCCGAGAGGCCGAAACTATTCTAGTAGAGATCCATAGAGGTTTATGTGGAACCCACGCTAGCAGATTCTTGATGGCTAGGAAAATCATGAGATACAGTTACTTCTGGTCAACAATAGAGGGAGATTGTATCAACTATACAAAAAAGTGCCATAAATGCCAAATCTACACCGATAAGATACATTCCTCGCTAGTGCCACCTCACGTTATGAACTCACCTTGTCCTTTTGTTGTCTGGGGAATAGACGTTATTGGTCAGATAGACCCGAAAGCTTCTAATGGGCATCGCTTCATTTTAGTAGCCATCGATTACTTCACCAAATGGGTAGAAGCTGCCTCATACGCCAACATCACAAGAGCGACAGTTTGTAAGTTTCTCAAGAAAGAAATTATATGTCGCTATGGCCTGCTCGAAAAGATCATCATCGACAATGCTCCCAACTTGAATAATAAAATGATGACTGAGGTGTATGAACAGTTCAAAATTGTACATCACAATTCTACTGTTTATCGCCTTAAGATGAACGGAGCAGTGGAAGCAGCAAATAAGAATATAAAGAAGATTATAGCAAAAGCCATAGAAAATTACAAGGATTGGCATGAAAAGCTACCTTTTGCCCTATTTTCTTATCGAACCTCTGTGAGGACCTCCACCGGGGCAACACATTACTCTTTGGTACATGGTACAAAAGTGGTATTACCCATCGAGGTAAATATTCCATCACTTAGAATTTTGAACGAAGTAAAGTTGGATGAAGCCGAATGGATACAAGCTAGGATTGATCAATTGAACCTTATTGAAGAGAAAAAGGTTGAAGGCTATTTGTCATAGCCAAATGTATCAGAAAAGGATGATGCGAGCCTATAACAAAAAGGTTCGCCCTAGAGAGTTTCAAGAGGGGGATCTAGTGCTCAAAAAGATCTTAACCAAAATAACTTCCGAGATAAGTGGATGCCTAATTAGGAAGGGTCATATGTGGTAAAGAAGGTTTTCTCTGGAGGATCATTAATCCTAGCCGAGATGGATGGGAAAGAGTTGAGCAACCCAGTAAACTCAGATTCTGTGAAAACGTATTATGCCTAAAAAAGAAAAGAAAAAAAGAAAAAAGAAAAAGAAAAAGAAGAAAAAAAATGAGAAAAAGAGAAAAAAAGAATGAGGGTTTAGGGTGAAATCCCAAAAGTGGGAATCTTAAAACCAAAGAGGTGATCTGAATTAAAAATCCGAACAGGATAGTCCAGATGTACTTGAATTCTGGCAAACGACTGGCAGGCTTCATCGAAGAACGATGCTTCAATCATTAGGTCGTCAAGAATTGTAACCAAAATGGCGAGTGAAATATCTATTGTGGTCGATGGGCTCTCATTGTTCATACAGTCGATATTATTCACATCTTTTCTTTATCATGTTTGCCATGACTTTCAAAATTTTGTTAATAAAATATTATTCTTATTTCTGTTGACCGTCTCATAATCATCTCATAGATGAATTGGCATAGATCACGAAAAGCAAAATGATTTCTGGGTATTACTATAATTTAACCTATTAAGTGCAGGTTGTTCCAAGATAGAAGGCGAATCTGCCAAGGTTAAGACAAAAGGATCATTGAGAGTGAAATCGACAAGATTTACCAAAGAAAAAGAAGTACAAAAAAGAAAAAGAAAAATAAGAAAGAGAAAAAAAAGAAAAAAAATTGAAGCGAAAACCCGTAAAGGGCGCTTTGGAGAAGTACAAGTCTAGAGTGAAAACCTAAAAATGCACTTTAGAACGAAAGGACCGAGGGTTCAAAAGGGGGCATAAAGGGTAAACCTGAGTGAGAGATGGGGCACCGCTGTCACAAAAAGAAGAAGAACGAAGCAAGAGAAGATCAAAATCAAGAGACTGAGAAGAAAAAATGTTTGAGTAAATTAGCGTCGTTCATGCATCACACTTAGTTAGACATCCCTAGGATAGGGGCATGCTAACTCATATCATCGTAGCATTTTATCTCTTTTGCAGGTATTTGAAAGACAAATCAGGTACCTCCTAAAGAAGAGAAATAGACGTCAAAGTGGAAACCTGAAAGAAACTTTCAAGCCAAGGATTTCAAACACACCACTTTCTAGTGAACCTTGCATAAAAGGGAAGAAGAAAATAGGCCTATCCGTACAGGCTCACAAAGAGTGGAAGCCTTTATGGAACCCTCATTTGAAGAACTCCTATTTGTTCATTGCCGCTTCGGAAAAATATGTCATCTTCGTTGGGTTATGTCTGCTGCCATTTCGGATGAACATCCTATCATCACCAAGATTGCTTTCGACCGCTTCGGGAAAGCAAAGTTATTCGGATTCATTCAATACCGCTTCGAAAGAATAAGTCGTCTGAAGGATATTTGGATTCGTTCACTATCGCTCCAGATGAATGAGTCGTTTAGAAACTGGTTTGTTCGTTGCCGATCAGGAAAGGTATGCCAGTGCTACCCAATTATTTTCTGCCGTTTCGGGGAAACAAGTTATTTGGATTTGCTCGCTGCCATTTCAGAAGAGCAAATCATCCGTGAGGGAAGTAGGAAAAAATTAGTACTTATGGTCTTTGCTTTATTCTTTTTTCACAAGTATAAGCAAAGAGGGGCAGCTGTAATCACTAATTTTGTCGGGGGTTAACATGTTTTCTTATTGCAATAATGGGCTCATATATGTATAAACATTACTAAGTGATGTGTGTTATCGTAGGTATATCCCTAGTATGTGATTATCATATATATGGTTATTGTCCATGTCTTTTTTATGATTGTGTCAATGTATGTGTATCACATGTAATGTATGATAGTATGTTGTATGTGTATACTATTAATGAGTGTGTGTATAGGTATTATGTGCATGTTTTCATTGTTAGTCCAATGTCATTAATACTTAACTATGAATGTATATTGCATGTGTAATTATTTGTACGTATTATGTGGTGCGTATGTACATGTGTTATAAAAGTATTATTAGAATTACTAATGTGGGTTGATAATTAATTAAAGAAAATAAATAAATATATATATATATAAACAGATTAAATAAATAAGCCCAAAGTATTTTATTACAGTCCATTTATATAAATAATAAACAATATGTTATAAGCCTATTTCTAGCACATGTCTAATACAAACAAAAAAAAACCTAAAAATCTAATTACTCTTCTTCTTTTTGTATAGCCGCCTCAAATCTGACTGTTGGATCAAATTTGATCCAACAATTCAGATTAAACCGAGACCAACCGTCCAGATCCACCAATCGCCCCACGCGCTGACGCTCCACCTTCCACGCGTGCGCGCTATCTTCCACGCGCCACGTGGATTCATCTTTCAAATCCACGTGGCCACCATCACCGGCTCCCAACCACCATGTATGGGCAGAAACAATAAAAAAATCAAGGGGTTAACAGAGCCTAATTTTAGACATCATCATCCACAGTAATTTCATTTAAAGAATGCTTGGAAATGTAAACAAAGAGTGGAAATAAAAGGATGTAATCGGATTGTAATTGGAAAGTTTTTCCAGATTCAAGAATGAATGAAAAAACAAGCATTTTGAGATTTTTCTCTTTTATTTTTCTTTTAATTTAACAATCAAAACAAAAGAAATTTCAACCTTTCATATTATGTCTATTATCATACTAAGCATTTTACATTCGAATAAAAAAGCAAGAACAAAAAAGAAAAGGGAAGAGTTTACCGTTCGATTTTTGATGGTTGCCGGTGACCGAGACTTCAAACGGAAGATCCGAGCGGTGGAGAACTAGCGTTTGACGTGGGGAGCAATATACTCCGATTTTGTGGCGATCCAACGGTGGACAATGGCGAATCAGGGCTCTATAGGTCGCGTGGGTTCCGGCCAATTTCGTGAGTAATGGCCTGCCTTTTGGATAATCAACACCGGTAGAAAGAAAGAGGAGGCTCTGAGACTCCGACCGATGGTGGCGACGCACCCAACGGAGGACGAGTAGCGACTAAACGGCGGCCGAGATTTCTCTCTCTCGGTCTCGCGGCTAAAAGGGGAAAAATAAATGGTTAAAATAAATTTAGGGTTATAACCCCCCTTTATCCATTTTAACCAGTAACATCGTTTCCTAACCGGTCAAACCGGTCATCCACCAGACCCGATCCTCACCAAACCTGAATATCCGGCCCAATATAATCAGCCCAAACTAGTGGGCTTGGTATTTCCCTTTCCCTTGTTAAAATATTAGCCCAAATATGTTTTTTGTTGTTGTTATATTTTGTTTCATTTTTTATTTGATATATGGTATTTATTTGTTAAATATAGTATAATATATGTTCATTACATATTACATAGCATCTAGATTATATGAAAACATGATACATGATTTATTTAACATATACTATTAATATATTTTTATTCGAATATATGATCTTTCTAATATTAATATATATTTAAATAAAAAATGCATAGTATATGTTTTTATATATATAGTATATGGTTCGTATGGTACGTATAATATTTTTATAATTTATGGTTCTCAAATACTACTTAATATGGTCCTTTTTTATATTTTATAAAATTCATAATGCATAATTTATATATTGTATAGTATGTATAGTTGCATAAAATATAATATATAGTTCTAAGTATATAACCTATAGTTTTTTTATAAAATATATGAAATTATTTTTTATAATATAAGTTTTTTATATAAAAAAGTATATTATAGTGTTTTTTTAAACATATAGTTTTATGAAGGTTAATATATATACATATTGTTTTCTTTCAATATATAACATAGTCTTAAAACATATAATATATGTGATTTTATAAAAAGATTATAATATATATAATTTCCTTTTAATATAATATATAGTTTTTGAAGGTGTATAATATATAGAGTTTTTTTTTTAAAAGGAGGCTATAATATTTATAGTTTTAAAGTTTGCAATATAATCTTAAATTATATTTTTTGTAATATATGTATGAAAATGTTTTCGGCCTTAGGTTTGTGGGTTAGTTTTAATAGTTTTGGCCTTTTGTTTTGGGTTTAGATTGTAGTGCATAGTTAGTACCTTTTGGGCTTAGGTTAGAAATAGTCAAGTTAATACGAAAAATCTAGATCGTGCGCTCATTTTATAGAGGCACGATCCTAGAATTAAATTAACCTTAGGTTTTTTAAAGCCTTAGTTAGATTAGAGTTCGGGTTAATTTAGTGAATTTAAATTTATCCTTGGCTTATTGAGGTAAATGTTAAATTCATTAAATTGATTGAACATTTCTTAATTACTTTAAGGGAAAAATCAATTTTAAGTTTAACTTAGCATTAAATTACAATTTAGTCACCATAAATTGGGTTTCTTAATCTTTTAGGGCTAAATACATAATTGGGCTATATATCAAATTGGGCCTTCCATTTTAAATGTTTACTTTCATGTCCTTGATTGTCATACTTTAATTGACATCCATATAATCTTTAATCTTAATTGCATCTTTAATCAATCTAAATCATAAAAGGAGGTATTTATTAATTCAAATATTTGTGTCGTAAATAACGATCCGAACTTAAAGGATGTTGACCAAATATTCAGATTAATCCTTACCATCCCGAGATAAATGGATTAAAAATTAACAAAAATCATCACATCATACTTAAATGTTTGCATCATGTATAAAGGTGACGTACGAGGGTCGAACCATAAATTAACACGGCAGTCGGGCTTATTCGATGTCGGTTTAATCTATAGTCCGATATATCGTCAACCTTATTAATTAAATGTATAATTAATTTGAGTCCACTAATTCGATAAAGCCCGTGCAATCAAGGTTAATTTTCATCTAAGAACTCCGAGTTAAATTCAATGTAAATTTTAGTAATTTTCATCCTTTTAAGAGCAACAAATATTTTGGTACCGAGTTTCGGGCGTGATGGGGGTGCTAATCCTTCCCCACGCGTAACCAACTCTCGGACTCTTTCACGACGAATCTCTGGTTTCTTATGGTGTCCGGCCTACCTTACCCAAGTGGCCAGTGGCGACTCCAAGTTTTAATCGTTTTCAAGGATTTAAAGTTTTCAAAAGAAATCCCCAAGCTTCCAAAAGATTTTCATTAATAACTTAGGGGATAATTAGTAGCCGACTTCTTTTCTAAACAAACGCCCTTAACGCAACAATTCTCTTTTTTAAAGGAAGAAAAAAGGTCGCTACAATGATATTTAAGGAACCTCGTGTTCCCCAGAAAGGGAATTCTGTTGAAAAGACGCATCATTTGACTTTTCAGAGGGCATCTACGGAATGGTCAGAAGGGACCTCGCGTTCTGGATTAAGCGAGGCCCCTAAAATATTGCTTTCTACAAAACGCGAGGTCACAGGGTTTTTCGAAATGAAAATTTTTCCGCTTTAAATACGAGATTATTTATATTCTATTATTATTTTATTCTTATATATATTAGGATAATATTTTTTTATAAAGATTGTGGTTATAAATGGTATCATTTTATTTAGATTAAAATTAAATAATATAAATCGGTGTTTTCTGATTAATTACTATAAATTTAAATTGTAAGCATTTGTATGAATAATAAATTCTTGTGCAATAAAATTAAATATGATCTATTCTGAAACTCACGCGATGCTTTTCCTTTACTATAAAACCCACGCTCCAATTATGTCTATTTCACCAAAACATCCAACACTTTGCTCCCCCCATAGCTAAGTTTTTCGCAACATTTTTTTCTCGGTACCTATTTCGATTCAACAATCACCAGCAATATGTCACTCCACGATTTGTTGTAGTTGTTATCAAATGAGGTTAGTCAACGTACTGACAAGCAAATTTCTTACTTGGAATGTAAAATCCCAACACCGACGGCAGCTGAAGCGCACTACATTCTGAAGCTTATCAACGAAACCGACGTACGTAGCATGTATAACTGCCTCAATTCTGTAGAAGCTAAATACATCCATTTAAATGTTAAGTTCGATGAGGTCAACGCCGGCAAAGGTAGTACGTCTTCACTCGTATAAGTTGCTCCATCCACACTCGTACCGACCACTGAACAAGGTTTGTCTTCACCGGATATTGATGCTACTGCCAAAGAATTGTAGCTTTTTATGTGCAGGCGCAGGAAACAAAAACAACAGCTGATCGAAGAACTTAACTTAAGTTCAGATAATTCAACTGACTACGATGAATCCGATTAACCTTTCACTTAAGAAATTATGTTTTATGAGTTGGTTTTTCATCATTTATTAATGTTCTCAGTATGTGCAACGCTGCAATTTATCCTCCTTTATTTATGTGAAACATTTTTAGGTACAAATCATCTTAAAATATCTTTTTACAACATGTTACGGTAGGGAGATACAATTTGCCTCAAATATTCAAAGAACTCGTTGAAATTAACTTGTAGCCTCAATACTAATCTTACTATCGAAGGAAGTGTAGAAATAAGTTCTGGAATGAAAGACCGTTACCGAAAACCTTGCCATGTTTTGAAGGCTTTTCACTGTTTATGACTCTTTGCAAATCAAATCAGTAGACTGCAGCAAGTGGTGCATTGAATGGACGTTGATTCTTATAGAACCAGAGACTAGTAAAGATGGACCCCGCTTTCTACAAAAGCGAGGTCCATTGACGTGAGTGCTACGTCAGGAATCAAAAGGGAACTCGCTTTCTACAGAAAGCGAGATCCTTGGACAGTCAGTAATACTGACACAACGTGTCTGACACGTCTGCAAAAGCAAAGTTCTTTCGAATTTTCTGGGTGAAGAGTGTTGGTCCTTCGTACCTCTTATAAACGGTCAAATAGACGAATAGTATTTGCTACCCACTTACCAGTAGCTCATAGAAGCCGTGGACAGCAAAATTCTTTCAGATTTTCTGTCATTTTCAGATAAGTATTTCAATTGCGGGGAAAATTGTTGATGCCTCACTCGACGTCATTTTCCAATCTACGAATACTGTAAGAATAACGATTTCGAGGAGATTATCGTACAATAAGTTAATTGAAGAAGTAGAGAACAGTATCCCGCATGGCTGTGGGGAAAATTGGATACGTTGAAGTATCGTCTGTCGATCTCTTTAGAACCATTAACCTACTCAGTATGCTGCATTGGGGACAACAGTGATGTTGAGTTTATAGTGGCTACCCACTTGGAGTTTTCATTAGGAAGGGCCCTCGAGCTGTATGCATCATTTTTTTTATTCTGATGCTGGTATCAAAATCCCAAGCTAGAGACGAGCGAATTTCGACTTCAACCCTAATGTCAATGTTGATAGCCCAACGGCCAGTTTACCAAATGATTTCAACCTATTAAATATATACAGTCCACACAACGAGTTTGGTGCATCATCGTCTTCTGTGCCAAGATAATCGTGCGTAGCTAGTTTCGGCTTCGACTTGAAGTAGCCCCCGAACGATGAATTCGATGCAACATCCTCTCCAATACGAATACATGCAACGTATAATCCGTATAGTATGAGGGAGGAAGCGTCATCATTCCACAACTACATGGGTTGTCCGACCATGAAGTGTTCAACCCCTTCGATGATTTCTTATATGGACGATACTCAACGTATGGCCCTAGTACGAAGTACGTTCACCCATCTATAGGAGACATTCTTTTATTGGTGCGCTCAATTTTGATCATGGTAATATGATTCGTAAGTGGTCTCGTGAGCGGTCTTGCGATCGACGACCAGTCTGCTCACCTACAAGGGTGGCAGTCGACGACATAGAATTATACCAGTTTGAGGGGGATATTTTTGAAGAAGAATCGGTTAGGGAAGCTAGACCCGATGGGAACAAGCTAGGCCTCTTCTATGAAGAACTAGCAGACGTGAATATTCCAGCAGGGTCCTTCGAAGATTTAGAAGGCAACGAAGAACACTTGGCAGAAAACAACATTCCAGTATTGGCAACGTCTATTTATTATTACTAGCCACCATCCCACTTCACAACGGTTGATATGGATGCCTTGAATGTTCTGAAATTTTCACAATTCCCAACAATTAACAGTTACAACCACCGTGCTGATGGTGAACTGGCTATTAGGATGACATTCTTGACAAAAGAACTGGTCGTGGCCGTTATTAAGCTCTACAACATTGGCCGAGCAGTTACGTCGACTGTGAAGAAAACCCAACCAGATTTCTACGTTGCGAGTGCGCCCACAAGAAACAGGGATGTAAGTGGAGGGTTCGTGTATCATTCTTGAAGAAGTTGAGCGGTTTGTGGAGAATCACGAAACTGGATGGGCCTCATATATGCACCATGAGCAGCCTAGGTCAGGATCACAAGAACTTGGATGTGCGCATCCTATGCGATACCTTTATGCCACTGGTTAAAGCAAATCCTAGTGTGATGGTTGCCATATGTATCGCTACAGCTAAAACGCAGTACGGCTACATTTCTGATTACCATAAAGCATGGTATGCAAGGTGGCGGGCCATAGAAAAACTCTTTGGTTAATGGGAAGAATCTTACAATAATTTACGCATGTGGCTAAAAATGATGCAGAAACACATATCTGGAACGATTTTGAAACTTGAGACGGCTCCGACATACGAAAATGATCATATCGTACCAGGTGCTTGTCAATTCTACCGGCTGTTTTAGACATTTCTGCAGTGTATTAATACATTTGTGCACTGCAAGCCCATGGTTCAGATTGACAGTACTTGGTTGTATGGGAAATATACACATGTCTTACTTCTTGCGGTTGCACAAGACAACAATCAAAACACCGTTCCTGTAGCCTTCGCAACAGTCCAGAAGGAGGATCTCGAGCCTTGGGAGTTCTTCTTTAAGAACCTACGGAGACATGTTCTTTCTCTTGTAATGCGAGCAAGGGATGATGGGATATGTGTTATTTTCGAGAGAGGCACATCGATTAAGTACGCAATATAGTGTTTGGGCCGGTCTTGGCAACCTCCCCATATTTACCACCGTTACTGCTTACGATACATTGCAGCCAACTACTTGTAGCAATACAAAAACCAAGATGAACGTGCTCTGGTGCTTCGAATGGGTACATCTTTTAGGTCATCTGCGTTTACGATATCTTTGCATGTATTCTTCGCCCCTAACTACTCAATTATCATTCCCTAGGCAACTCGCATTACGTACATGAGGTAGACCAGATGTTCGCAGAAATGAGAGCTATGAATAAAGATGGCGCGGACTATCTTGCCAAAATCCTAGGGGAAAATGGCTTCGATCATATGATGGGGTAAATGATATGGCCACATGACAACGAATTTGGTTGAGGCGGTCAACTCAGCACTCAAGGGAGTGCAACATTTGCCTATCACTGCCATTGTCAAAGCGACCTACTATCGTTTGGCTACCCTATTTGCAACCCTGGAAAGGCAAGCAACTGAGTACATGGAAGGTGGCCACAAAGTCCACCTGGACCTCCTCCAACAATTGCAAACTTATGTGCGCCATTCAAATACGATGACTGCAACTCTCTTCTCTCGAGAGGGCCATTTTTTTCGTGTTTCAGAATTTTCGAGGCCGTTGGAAGGTATACAACACAACGCGTACGTGGTAGATCTAAGGCACAGAACCTGCGAGTGCGGAGTCTTCCAAACATTCAAATACTCGTGCGTGCACGCCATTGCTGCTTGTTCTTCCCAACGAATTCAATACATGAGAGTTCTTGATCCGGTATACTTACTAGAAACGGTATTCAAGGTTTACAAAAAAGAGTTTCCTCCCATCAGAAATAAAATTGATCCGTATGTCGTTGACGTTGAACCGACCATACGCCCAGATCCTGCACTATTACTAAATAAGGGACGTCCATGATTGACACCGATTTACTGTGCAGAGAATATGGTCGAACATAGAGAAAGAACCGGACAAAAGAAACTTTGCACTGCATGTAGAAATCCCAGAAACATGAGTAACAAGTGTCCTAAACGATCGAGCCCTCGTATCGACTAAGTGAGTGTAATTCTTATTTTATTACTGTTGATTGTAAATAACTGCGTCCCTCAAGCTTTTTCTAAACTTCTCATTGCCTATCAAGTCATTTTATATTTCTGTCCATTCACAAAAACAAGCCTATGACGCCATTTTATATTTTCGTCAATTCACAAAAACAAGCTTTGTAACCGTTTTCAACGCGAATTTTACTCGGTTTACAATGCAACGAATTTGCCCATATTGGTGTCGAATGAAAGACAAGTTCCAGTACTACGCACCTAAACTCAACTTTTGCTGAAATTATACGATTAATAACCCCGAAATATTGCTCGAACATGCCTATGGACACTTGGTCTGCCAGCTCGATTTACAAAGAGCTCGCTTTCTGTAGAAAACGAGTTCCATTAAACAGGCCGTGATAAATTAAGCCGGCTCTTCAAATTCTTGGGTACCTCGCGTTTTGCAAAGCGCGAGATCCTGTTAAGTTCGTTATTCTGAAAAGTGCTGTCACGTATGAGGATCTCGCTCTTTGCAGAAAGCGAGGTCTTAAGTCGTTTTTTTCATAACGCGAGTTCTTTATACATGACAAATTTGGAGGTCATTTTTCTAAATTTAGGTCAAAGGGGTTATTTCTTTAAATAATAATTTTAATGCGATTATTGATTTAAAATTGCCGCAGAAATTGTTAGTGTATACGTCACACCAGACATGTTCACGTTAAATAATTTGACAAAATTAATGAAAATGTTAATATCAAAATTGAAAGTCCATATTTTAAAAAATAAAGGATTAAAAATGATAAAATTATATAATAAAAGACCATATCCGATAAAAACATATAGCATAGGATCCTTCTATAAAATTTGACCTTTATACGAGTGCCGACTTTAGTTCCAACAAAGGAAACGATAACGGTGGTGATGGAAAGTCTGCGTTTGCCAAAGTCAAACTTTGACTAATCTCCTCCAACACAAAAGCTTTCGCCTTTTAGCTTTTAGCAAAGGCCAAACTACACCTTTTTGTTTGCTAATGCAAACGGCTAATTTGGCATTTTTGAGAATTTAATTAGAAAAATATTTTCTTTTGAATGATATTTAGAAAAATATCTTACCTAGTTTAAACTCGTTTTTAATTAAATATGAATTTAAAACTCGTTTTTAATTAAATATAAATTTTTTATTAAGTAAAAGATAAAAAAAATACACAAAATTTGCTTTTAACTAAATAAAATTTATTTTTAATTAAACACGAATTTAACGTATGTGAAATATTGAGCCAATATTGCCCATGCAAACCTTCCAGCTATTAAAAATTTCTTGATTTCTTCAATGTCAAGCTCGACGTAAAATGGCGTCACCACCGCCACCCTCTACGGCATCCGCCGCTGCGGAGTCCATCCACCGTTCCCTCTCGGAACTCACTTCCTATTCCTCATCCGACTCCTTCGACAGTCCCGGTCGGTTCACGGCATTCGCTTCCAGGCTCCAGTTCGTCCTCAACCATCACCACTTCCTCGTCTCATACTCTCTCCCGCCGGCTCTTCAAACAGCTCTCGAAGGAATCGCCTCGGATCTTTCCAAATCCGTCCAAACAGCGTCGTCTTACCGCCAGCGCAGCAAGATCTTCGTCCTCATCAACTGCAAATCTCTCTCTTCTTCTCTCCAACAACACTCCTCCGCCATCGCTTCCTGGCTCGCCTTGATCGAATCTTCCCTCTCCGATGACCTCCCCGATCTCCGCAAAAAAAATATCCGATCTCTCCCTTGACATGAAACAGTCCATTTCACCGTATAAACATCTCACCAGAAAACTTCTACTTCCCTCCATATATATTCTTTAATTTGACAAACTTGTTTTTCTTTTCCATTTTAGGTTACTGAAAATGAAGAGAGAGTTCACCGTACGCTACAAGAAGAAGGAGAAGGAAGGAAAACAAGCAAAGCAGTTCAAAGAGCGATTATAATGGATTTGGCGAGATGTTTAGGAATTGATTCCGATAATTACAGTGAGTTAATAAATCAAGTTAAGCTGTTAATAACCGATTTAACAAACTCAACTTCCGTTTCCGCTAGGCGGATTTTAGTTTCCCTGGAAACAATTTTAGAGAACTGGTCAGTAGTTCCAGGAATGTCAACGTTAAACGTTGACCGTGATTTTGAAGAAGAAGCTCATATTTTACCGTTTAAGAATTTTTTGTGTCCATTAACTATGGAAGTTATGAAGGAACCTGTTGTGTTAGAGTCGTCACAGACTTATGAGCGAACCGCAATTGAGTATTGGTTTGAGAGGTGTTTGGATGATGGAAGAGAGCCAACTTGTCCGGTAACGGGTCAGGTTTTGAAGTCCTTGGAGTTGAAACCGAATATCAGTTTGGCGGGTGCTATTGAGGAATGGTTTAATAGGAACATTGAGATTCAGATGAAGGGCACGGTGGAGCAGCTGAGCAAGGAGGGTGTGGAGGTGGAAGGCGTTGAGAGGGTATTGGACCTGGTTTATAGTATTTCGGAGGAGCATCCTTCGAATAGGTTTCGAGTTAGGAATTCTGGGATTGTTGTGATGATTGTTAAATTGCTAAGGAATTGTTCAAATAGTATTGGGACTGTTTTGAGAGGTAAAGCTCTTATGGCTTTGCATAGCATGGCAAAGGATGAAGAAAGCAAGGTTAGTACTTCATAACATGCTCTTGCATACTTTTTTTTGTTACCTGTGGTGAGAGTAGAAACAAGAATGTGATAGGCAAAAAGTTGGAATTTGGGTGCATTAAGCTTTCCCTGTTTTTCATTTAAGTTAGAATCTGAATAGCTTGTATGATTGGTTAACTTGTGTCTCTTTGTAAAGTACATGGATTTCGAAGTGTTTTCCTTTATCTCGCTCTTGGATTTCCAAGCTAAAATCTGCTTTCCATTTTGTTATAATGGTTTTATGCTTATTCATTGCAATGTAAGGTACATTACTTCAGAAAAATAAAGTTCTATGATGGTTATGGAGTCTAGTCTCTGTCTCTGACTGACTATTATTATGTCAAAATATTTGTAGAAAATAATGCTTGACGAGGGCATCACTAGGTTGGCCATACATAGTCTTATTGGAAGCTCAGAGAAAGAGAGGGAGTTTGCTGTGAAATTATTACTAGAGTTCTCTAGTGATGAATCCTACTGTACGAGAATTGCATCAGAGAAAGGGGCATTAGTTCTTCTCTCAAGCATGGCAGGCAATTTGGAGCATCCTGCTCTAGCCAACTTGGCTGAGGAAATGTTGACACGAATGGAGGGAGCTGAAGATAGTGTTCAGCATTTGGCAGCTGCAGGAAGATTTGAACCCTTACTCAGTCGACTGCGCGAAGGTAAATCATTTCATCTTTGTCATCCAAAAGCTATAGAAATGGGGATATAAAATATGTGAAGTAACAGTAGTTCTGGAGAAAACATAGAAGCTTTTTTTCTATCATTTTACTTCTAGAGAATTTGTAATGGTATACAATTTAAGGTGCTCTTTTACTTTGAACAGGACCTGATGATATTAAAATAGAGATGGCATCCATTATTGGTAGAATGACCTTGACAAACAACAGTGAAGAACAAATCGCCAGACAATGTGCTCAAACGCTAGTTGAATTGTTATCTAAGTCAGAAGGACGAACATCGAGCTTGCAAGCCTTAAATAGCCCGTCAGGGTTAGATGACAATGTAACCATTCTTGTCGATTGTGCTGTTCTTCCTGCATTAGTGGCTATTCTCATGCAAGACGAAGGTGCTTCACCAGAGTGGAAAGAACTTGCAGCATCAATAATTGCAAACATAGTATCGAATCCTGGCCACTGGGAATTAGCTTCAATTGACAGGAAAGGGAATTCAATGCAGTCAGAATAAGTAGTATTTAATCTTGTTAGACTTCTTTTTGTTGCATCTTCCCAATTTAAAGCTTCTATTCTTCGCATCCTATATGGAATGGCTAGCTCACCACAAGCTGCAGGTAATCTTTGGTTGAATTACCTTTCGGGGAACGTCATCTTTGTGACATGAATTTCTGCAGCCTGCTATTTATATGGGGTGTTTTTTTTTTCTTAATGCAAATATGTTGGATCTTGCAGAATCTGTAGCCTTGAATATACAAAATTCCGGGGATGACATCAAAACAATCATTATGTTTCTTGAATACCCAGAGGTCGAACACCGAAATTATGCTTTTAAGCTTACAAGAATACTTGCAGAAAGGTTTGGTCATGATATAGCACAAGAGCTAAAACATTCTGACATGCTTTCCCTATTTAAGGAGAAATTACTAGATGACGAGTCAGCAGAAAGTGAGAAATCTGGTGCTGCATGCATACTTGCTAATCTTCCACTCTCGGAAGATGAGATCAAAACAATCATGGAGGCAAGCTTTGTTAAATGGACAGTAATGACTCTTAAAAAGCAGCAGCGTATCTCAAATGGAAGAACATCCCGACCTACATCAAGCATGGCAGAAGGACTATTAGGCCTATTACTCCACTTTACAAGAAGCCTTGATCAAGAGACTATTAGTGTGGTCAAGGAGCATCAACTCATGACGATTTTCTGTGAGCAGTTCAGTTTTCCTGCAAAACCCCGAGTTAGACAGCTCGCTGCTATTGGATTGAAGAGATTGTCTGAAGCTGGAAGGTTGCTTGCAGCGGCAGACTCGAAACCACCACCTCCCCAAGGCTTCTGTGCTTCTTGGTATTCATGTGTGGAAGGGGTTCTCCCGAACGTTCGACTTGTCCCATACACAATGCTCCATGTGAAAACAACAGTCAACTGTGCTTACTAAAATCAAACTGTATCAGACCATTGATCGACCTTCTTCACGACGAAGATACCTTTGTTCAGATTGCTGCAATTGAGGCACTCTCAACTCTTATATCTGATATGTCTAACGGTTACAAGAGAGCCGTGGATGAGCTAGAAAAGCAGGAGGTAATTTCGGCCGTCATCGAACTTTTTACGGAAGCTCGCCCTGGGGTGCTTCAAGAGAGGGCACTTTGGATGATAGAGAGGGCAGTTCGAGTAGATGGCCCTGCTCATAGTTACTCACTCAATCAACCACTGGTTAGGGCATTGGTGGAAGCTTCTAAGCATTGAAATGCCAATGCAAAAAGACACGCCCAGGATGCTCTGACCAACCTAAAACAGATATCAGGAGTAAGCGGAAAAGCCTCTAGTCAATCTCGGCCACGGAGGTAAGTAGCAACGGAAAACACTAATTATCTGTAGTTTTTCTGTCAACATTGCATACTGTTATGATCCTTCAAATTTGTACAGCATTCACAGTCACCAAATTTTGTATTCATTTCTGTATATTATTCCTCTTAAATGAATAATTCAATTGAACACGTTACTTGTTCACTCTTGTTTTCCATGTCATTTGGAGCACCTTTTAGCAAGTCATTTGTGGACAACATCCTCAATCTTTGGAAAACAAGTAATATGTTTCTGAAAAGAAAAGGAAAAGATAAAAACAACTTGCCGGCCACACGGTTGAGTTGGCCATTTATCCGACATAGATCATCAAAACCAAGTGAGTTTCCTCAGTTTTCGACACTCTGCTCATTGCTTCCGTCACTTTCCTGAATTAGTAAGACTTAACAGTCAAATAAGTACTCAAATTATACTTTTTTTCCAGTTAGGTGCTTAAACTTTATTTTAGGTCAAATAAGTGTAAAATTTTCAACGTTACTCAAATATGTGTTACGCGTTATTGTCTATTAATTTTCATCGTTAACTAACACAACCATATTCTTAAATTTTCAAAATTATATTTAAAAATTAATAAAATAACTCAAATTTCACACAATAGTCTTAAAATTTGAAAATCTCCAACACCTCAAAACCCAAATCTCGATTTGACATGATTTTGCCGCCGATTGCCATGCTACCGCCTATCACATTCGTCGTCGGGCTATCACGATCATTTACCCCATCACCTCATCGTTAGAAATTGATTGGAGCCGTGCGTAACGTCGAAAGCGTCGAATGATTCATTCGAATGATTCGCGACGAACGGTGACATAACAGACGATGAACGACGTGTGGATCGTTCGGCGAGGGGAGGACTCTTCATTTCGTCGCCAGAAACGTGACCAACGTCGGTGGGAGTGACCGGATTTGAGGGGTTTAGGAACTATTTTGAGATTATTTGAATATTTGAGTATATTTAAAAAATTCTTATTTATTTTTTTAAAAAAATAAAATTCAGAAAATGTTTAATATTGTCCCATGTTCAATTTTAATTGGATAACGAAAAAAATTAATGTCTGTCACGACCAAACCTTAAATGGGTCACGAAATAAAACGTTAAACATCTATTTGACCCAAAATATAGTTTGGACACCTATCTGAAAAAAGTATAGTTTAGACACTTATTTAACAATTAAGCCGATGAGTAAATGTCTTGAGCTTCGAGATCTTTTTGTCGTCGTCGTTCTTAACCATCATTGAGTAGATCAAAGTCAATGCAAATGATCGAAATAAAACTTCAGCTGGATTCTCAAACGTGAAGATCGAATTTGATGCACAAAACAATTTGCAATAAATAACTAAATAAAAACGGCAAAGAACCTAAAATTTATATTTTATCCGAAATACAAAGCATACAAGTATACTTTTTCTACAACGCAAAGAGCAGTATCAGTAGTAAAGTATGATTTGTTGTGCCTTGTCTAGGTAATTTAGGTTCAAGTAACCTAGTATGTAACGTGTGCGAATTTAGTTAAATTTAAAATCAAATATAAATAATACATTATACTCGAACGAGCTA
Source organism: Hibiscus mutabilis (assembly GCA_019671005.1). NCBI lineage: Eukaryota > Viridiplantae > Streptophyta > Magnoliopsida > Malvales > Malvaceae > Hibiscus > Hibiscus mutabilis. The sequence goes on from CM033717.1 coordinate 67,879,724, forward strand.
TGAATTTAAACTTACTGCAATATATAACACACTGATTTCATATGTATTATCGAAATTTAAAAAAAAAAATCATATTTTCGGTCATGAAAACATATGACTTTTAATCAAATATAGTTTGATAAACTGAAAAATTAAACGTTAAATTTAATATTTATTTAGTATTTTGTTTAAAATTAAACATAAGATATAATTAAATCGTTTGATAGACGTAAACATCAAAAAAATAATATAATTAAGTTAAGAATAAAAAATAAATGAATTTTGTGTAAAAAGATGTAATGTGTACTATATATGTTGAAAACACATGCTAGTGTAGTCACTAATTTTATCCGGAGGTCAACCCATTTCTTTTGTTTCTTACGAATAAGGGATTAAAATGTAGAATGTTAGGTACCATTACCATTGTTATTATTATTACCACTAGTATTATTGCTACTATTGCTATAGGTGTTGTTATATCGTTATTATTTTAGAAAATCCCTAAAAGATTATCCATATTAATACCACTTTCGTAAATAAGTGTTATCATATTATCTGTATTATTGTTATTATTATTGGTATTATATCCTAAACCGGAAATATAGCATGATAAATCTAAAATAGATAAGCCCAATGAATAAATAGAAACCCAAGTTTTTTTATTCAAACAGTCCAATTACAGTAGAAGGAATAATAATGAAATATAATTGGCCCAATAAGGACCTAAATACAAAAACCCTAATTATCCCTTTTGCCGCAGTTGATCATGGGCCATTGGATCCAAGATGATAATTGGACGGCCAAGATCTGAACAGAACATTCTAGAGAGCTCCACGCGTCGCACGCGCGACTGTTCAGAAACCTCACACGCGCGTAGGATTCACGAACGGCTCCTTCATCTTCCACTCGCACGTCTGACACTTTATTTCCCTCGCGCGCCGGTTGATCATCAAATCTTATCTCCACGTTGGCAGATCCGACGACTCTCAGAGGTCCTTGCTCCCCAAGCAGTTTCTCGCTCTGGTCCTCTCCCCTCTTTAGCCTGCCACGTTATTCCAGGGGACAAGCGCCGCTCGCTATCTGACTGCTAGAAATGCTTGGTTCTCGTTCGTGGATGGCTTTTTAGGATATAACCAAATCAAAGTGTATCCCAAGGACATGGAGAATACCACTTTTGTGACCATGTGGGGGACCTTTTGTTATAAGGTAATGCCTTTTGGGTTAAAAAATGTTGGGGCAACATATCAACGAGCTATGTTGACACTGTTTCATGACATGATGCACAAGGAAATTGAGGTGTATGTAAACGACATGATAGCCAAATCAAGAACTGAAGGGGAGCATATCCAGAACCTACAAAAGCTCTTTCTAAGACTAAGAAAATACCAGCTAAAGCTCAACCCTGCCAATTATACCTTTACAGTTACATCCGAGAAACTATTGGGTTTTGTGGTAAGCCAGAAAGGAATCGAGATCGACCCGGACAAGGTAAGAGCAATTCAAGATCTTCCACCACCTCAAACACAAAAGGAAGTTTGGGGATTTTGGGGAAGATTGAATTTCATATCGCGATTCATTTCCCAATTAACTGAGAAATGTGACCCTGTCTTCAGACTTCTTCAAAAGAATAACCGGGAATCTGGGACAAAGATTGTCAAGAAGTGTTAGAAAAAATTAAAAAGTATTTGACCAACGCTCTGATTTTGGTGGCACCAACGCCAAATAGGCCGTTGATCCTGTACCTGACCGTGCTTGAAAATTTGATGGGTTGCATGCTAGGTCAACATGATGACTCTGGCAAGAAAGAAAGGGCGATTTATTATTTGAGTAAGAAGTTAACCGAGTGTGAAGCATGGTACCCCTTAATTCAAAAGCTGTGTTGTGCCTTGGTATGGGCTACAAAGCGACTCAGGCAGTACATGTTGTACCACACCACCTACTTAATCTCCTGGTTGGACCTATTGATGTTTCTAATGGAGACATCAGCGCTCACCGGGAAAATGGCTCGTTGGCAAATGTTATTGTCAGAATTCGACATTGTCTACGTGAATCAGAAGGCGGTAAAAGGAAGTGTAGTAGCAGATCTATTGGCAAGTCGCACTTTAGGCGACTACGAACCGTTAGACTTTGACTTCCCGAACGAAGATTTGATCAGTACCGTCCTCAAAAATAACCCATCACCGAAGAAAAAACCTGGAGACTTTACTTTGATAGAGCCTCCAATGCCTTGGGATATGGAATATGGGCAATGTTTATCTCTCCTGACGAGGTCTACTACCCCTTTACCAGTAGATTGGAATTTTTCTGCACCAACAACAAAGCCGAGTGTGAGGCTTGCGCCATGGGGCTTCGAGCGACCATTGAAAGGAAAGCCAAAGTACTTCATGTTTTTAGAGACTTTTCCTTGGTGATCTACCAGCTTTGGAAAGTGTGGGAAACTAGAGATCCGAAATTGATCAAGTACTATGAATTAATTCAAGATTTTGTCGAGAAGTTCGAAGAAGTTAGCTTTCTTTACTTGCCAAGGGAAGATAATCAGATGACTGATGCCCTGGCAACTTTGGTTGCCGTTTTCAATTTGAATCCGGTAGCCGAAATGAAGTCAATATAAATGCAAACTTTTGAAGTACCCACTCATTGTTATAATTTGGAAAATGACGAAGATAGTAAGCCATGGTACCATGATATTCTTTAATACATCAAGTTTCGGTCTTACCCGAAAGAGGCCGATGACAATGATAAAAGAACTATCCAGAGGCTAGCTTCAGGATATGTCCTTGATGGGGAGGTTTTGTACAAAAAAAACAAAGATCAGATTTATTAAATATGTCGATACTCGAGAAGCAGAAGTTATTCTAGCCGAACTCCACGGAGGATTATATGGGACCCACACCAATGGATTCTCAATGGAAAGAAATATAATGAGATATGGTTACTTCTGGTCAACCATGGAGGGAGATTGCATTTGCTATTCCAAAAAGTGCCACAAATATCAGATATATGCCGATAAAATACACTCCCTACCAATTCCACTCCACACCATGAACTCTCCATGACCTTTCGCCGCGTGGGGCATAGACGTCATCGGTCAAATATACCCGAAGACTTCCAATGGGAATCGGTTCATCTTGGTAGCCATAGATTACTTCACCAAGTGGGTGGAAGCTGCCTCTTACACCAGCATCACTAGACAGACGGTTAGCAAGTTTTTGAAGAAAGAAATCATATGTCGTGTTGGTCTATCTGAAAGAATCGTCACCGAAAATGCTTCCAACCTGAACAATAAGATGATGACCGAAGTGTGTGAATAGTTTAGAATCGTGCACCCTAATTCTATCGTATATCACCCTAAGATTAATGGAGCGGTAGAAGCAGCAAATAAGAATATCAAAAGGATCATAGCTATAGCCACAAAGACTTTTAAAGATTGGCATGAAATGCTACCCTTCGCCATGTTTGCCTACCGAACCTCTATAAGAACTTATACTAGGGAAACGATGTATTCCTTGGTATATGGCACAGAGACGGTGTTGCCCATTAAGATAGAGATCCCCTCACTCCGAATTTTGAATGAGGTCAAATTGGATGAAGCCGAATGGGTGCAGGTAGGATTGATCCACTTAACCTTATTGAGGAAAAGAGGTTGAAAGCCATCTGTCACAGCCAGATGTATCAGAAAAGAATGATGTGGGCTTATAACAAGAATGTCTGCCTAAGAGAGTTTCAAGTAGGAGATATGGTACTCAAGAGGATCCTAGTAAATCAAGAAGATTTTCGGGGAAAATGGATGCCAAATTGGGAAGGACCTTACGTTGTGAAAAAGGTTTTCTCCTGAGGAGCAATAATCTTAGTAGAAATAGATGGGAATGAATTGAGTAACCCAATCAACTCGGACTCTGTCAAGAAGTATTACGCTTAAGAGGCAAAAAAATGAAAAAAGAAAAATAAAGCAAAAAAAAGAAAGTGAAAAAGAAAATGGGGGGTTTAAGGTGAAAACCCATATATGGGCGCCTTAAAACCAATGGAGGGTCTGAACTGAAAATCTGAAAAGGGTGGTTCAGATAAAACAAAGACTTTCGGCTGACCTGGTTTTGGAAGAATTACTATGCTCCGGTCCTCATATTATAAGTAACAACCAATGATGGCCCACAAGAGATCTACCAAGGTCGATAGGTCATTTTCATTCATACAGTTGACATAATCTCTTTCACTTCCTTCATGTTTGCCATACTTGTCAAAACTATCCCAATATTTCATTTAATATTAATAAAGCTTCATTATGATATCCATTGTCTATTTCACAAACATCATGCAGATAGATTAACATAGATTACAAAAAAATAAAAAAAATAAAAAAACAAAGGATTTCTCGGCATTACTATGATTTAACCTATCAAGTGCAGGGTTGTTTCAAACAAAAAATGAAGAAATGAGTTCGTCAAGGATGGGTGAAGGATTATAGGAAGCGAAGTCAACAAGATCCACTAAGACAAGGCTTTGAGTATTGCTCAGGATTTAAGGTGTAAGAGGCGAAAACCCGACAAGACGCCCAACAGAAAAAGAAGAAAAAAGAAAGGAAAACGAAAGAGAAAACAACAAAAAAAGAAAAAGAAAAAAAAGAGAAAGAGAAAAAAAAAAAGAAAAAGAAAAAGAAAAAAACAATAGAAAAAATAAAACACTTTTAAAACGGAAACCTGAAAGGGCACTCTAGGTTAAAAGGATCAAGGACTAGGGAAAAGAGGGGCATGATGGATGAACCCGAGTAAGAGATGAAGCACCACCATTAGAAGAAGAGAAGAACAAGAGAAGGTTAAATTTGGAGAAATCAAGAAGAAAATCGACTTCACTAATGCATCATACCTAGTTAGACATCTCTAAGTCGGGAGCATGCTAACTCATTATTTCATAATCATTCAGCTTTTACAGGTTCAGAGGATAGATCATATACTCCATAAGAAGAGAGTAAGGCGAAGTAAAAACCTAAGAAATGATCTCAAAGCTAGGAGTTTCAGAACCATCACCCAAGGATTTTAGAACTAAAAAGACAGGAAAGAAAACTTATCCTCAGGCCCAAGAGGAACAAGACTTCTGTCTAGGGATTTACTATTAGTACATTACCGCTTTGGAGGGACATGCCATATTTTTTGGTCACGTTCTTGCCGCTGCAGGAAACAAGCCCCTCTCCTATTTTGAGGATGCGTGACTTGTTCGCCGCTGCTTTGGAGCATCATATTGTCCAGTTCGCTTTTCGCCGTTACAGGAAAACAATTTGTTTGGATTTATTCATCGTCGCTTTTAGAGGATTGAGTCCTATGAAGGCTAGGTGGCCCGTCTACCGTCGTTTCTGAAAGATGTGTCAGCGCCACCCGATTTGTTTTTAGCCGTTTCGGGGAAACAAGTTGTCTATGTTCATTCATGGCCGTTTAGGAGGGATGAGTCATTTGCTATCTGTCATGTTCATTGCCATTTTGGAAGGACACGCCAGTGTTGCCCAGTTTGCTTTCACCGCTTTGGGAAAGCAAGTTGTTCGAATTTGTTCATTGCCACTTCGGAGGAGCAAATCGCCGAAAGTGAAGTCGGATAAAATTAGTGCTTATGGTCTTTGCTTCATTCTTGTTCCACAATGATAAGGAAAAAGGGGTAGTTGTAGTCACTAGTTTTATCTGGGGGTAATCCATTTCTTTTGTTTCTTACGAATAAGGGATTAAAATGTATAATGTTAGGTACCATTACCATTTTTATTATTATTACCACTAGTATTATTGCTACCATTGCTATAGGAGTTGTTACATCGTTATTATTTTAGAAAATCCCTAAAATACTATCCATATTAATACCACTTTCGTAAATAAGTGTTATCATATTATCTGTATTACCGTTATTATTATTGGTATTATATCCTAATCTGGAAATATAGCATGATAAATCTAAAATAGATAAGCCCAATGAATAAATAGAAACCCAAGTTTTTTATTCAAACAATCCAATTACAATAGAAGGAATAATAATGAAATATAATCGGCCCAATAAGGCCCTAAATACAAAAACCCTAATTATCCCTTTTGCCGCAGCTAATCCTGGGCCGTTGGATCCAGGATGGTAATCGGACAGCCAAGATCTGCGCAGAACATTCTAGAGAGCTTTACATGCCGCACGCGTGACCGTTCAAAATCCCCACGCGCGCGTAGGATTCACGTACGACTACTTCATCTTCCACTCGTGTGTCTGACTCTTTATTTCCCACGTTGGCAAATCTGACGACTTTCAGAGGTCCTTGCTCTGCAAGTAGTTTCTCACTCTGGTCCCCTCCCCTCTTCAGCCTGCCACGTTATTCTAGGGGACACGCGCCGCTCGTTATCTGACCGCCCTCCTCCATAGCTGAACATCATGGTTCACGTGTGAAGCAAATAACAGAGGCATTAGAGACAATAAATCAGCAGCAAATCAAGAGGACATCAGAAAACACATTATCAACAGAGGCAGCCAATAGGACTTTTCCTTTTCATTTTAAACAAATATAACTCTCAGGTATAAAAAGAAACCCAACAGACATGTAAAAGGGATTCGAAATCTCAACCAGCAATAGAAAAACAGACTTCTAAGGTACATCTATTTTTCAAAGCATGTATATAGATAGTTAGGGTTTAGATTTTACCTTCGCTACGAAAGGTGAATCGGCATAGGGAGAAGATCTTCTCCATGTTTTTATTTCAAAAAGATGGCTTGTCCATTTCGGTTTTTAAATAGGAGAGGTATCTCCGTTTGATTTTCGTTGAAACTGGGCTTAGATTGGGGCTCAGGGGAAGGAGATGAGTGTTTGGGGTATGATATGGAAGGTTGCCGGTCACCGGTGAGTGGTGGCCGACGTTGCAGAGCGTGGCCAGTTTTTTGGTTTCGCGATATTTTTTGGGTTTGGGGATGAACACCACGACAGTGTTCATCCCCATTCTGGAAAAAGAATGAGGGCTAAGAGAGGTTTAGGGGCTGAAGGATTATACCAAAAGAGGTAAAATGTTACACAACATTGAGATTTATACTCAGCCCATTTTGTTTTTGGTCTATTCGCATTATGTGTCCCTCCGCCCCGTTTTAATTACACTAGAAGGGTCTCCGTATGGGCAAATAGCCCTTTTGGTCCCTCCGCCCGGCTAAATTATGATATATAGGCCATTCTGCCTTTTTTTGTTGCCATTCGGGTCCTTAAATTTCCTACCGATTTGAAGTTACATCCCCATTTTTTCTTCTTTTACTTTTGTCCCTTCAATTTTATGTCTTTTCATTTTGGTCCCTTCAAGTGTACAATTTCCCCTTTTATTCTCATGCATTTTTTAATTTGCCTATGTTGTTACTATTTATTTATGTTTAATTTCTGCATTTTAATGTGTCCGTTTGGTCTACTAAATTATTGTTTGTCTTAATGTGCATATTTGTCATAGGTAATGCTTATAATATGTAGCTTTAGATATGTGGGTATAAAAGTTTTTTTAAATTCGCATGATATGTATTTTCTTTAAACACACATAATTATACTTTTTAAATTCAAATATAGTATAGCCTTAATATGCATGTTTATATGTTTTGGGCCTTTCTATGTGGGCTTAGTTCAAAAAATGGGGCTTTTGGTTATTTGAGGTTTTAGATTAGATTAGGCGAATTAGTTTGGTTAATTCGGGACCGTGTGTTGACTTATAGAGACACGATCACTAAATTAATTAAGTTAATCTTAGGTTTTAGTTTTTTAGCCTTAGTTAGGTTAGGCCATCTTAGGGTCTATTAGTTATTTCAACTTGTACGCCCAGCTTATAAGGGCATGGGTTTTAAATTAATTAGAAGTAGGATTAGTCTCTGAAACCGTAGTTAGATTAAGGTTTGAACTAGTTTAATTAATTTAAATTTATCCCGGGCTTATTGGGATAAATGTTAAATTCATTAAATTAGCTAAACACTCATTAATCACCCCTTTAGGATAAATTGGACAATTGGACTTAGATGGACATTTAATTTAAAGTTGTGATTAATTAAATTAATTCATTTTAAATAGTATCTTTGGCTCATTGGGATGCTAATTTAAAATTGATCAAATTAATTATCATCAATAATATATTAGGGCTTTCTAGCTTTTTAGACTTAATTAATTTAGGGTTAATACTAGAAGCACCTAATTAGTAACTAGATCACTGGTTAATTTCCATAGTTTAGGCCTTTATAGGTTAGGTCTTGCGTTGGGACTTTTGTGTTTATTTTTGTGCCTTTGTTTGCCATTCCTTAATTTTCATTCATACGGCCCATTAATTTTACATTAATTAATCTAAATCATAGAAATAGAGATATTTATTAATTATGATATTTGTGTCGTAATTGTCCGAGCTTAAAGTGATGTTGACCAAATATCTAAATTAGTTCTTACCGTCTCAAGGTAAAGTTAAAAGTGGATAAAATCACTACATCATATCTTAAATGCTTGCACCATGCATTAAGGCGACGTGCGAGATTCGAACCATAATTTAACACGGTAGTCGGGCTTATTCGATGTCAGTTTAACCTATGGTCTGATGTATCGTCAACCTTATTAATAAATTTCCAATTAATTTGAACCCATCAATTTGATAAAGCCCATTCAATTAAGGTTAATTTTCGATTAAGGTCGCCGAATTAAATTCCTTTCAAATTCTGACAATTTCCTTCGATTAAAAGCAACAAATATTTTGGTACCAAATTTCGGGCGTGATGGGGGTGCTAATCCTTCCCCACACGTAACCAACTCCCGAGCCCTTTCAAAATGAATCTCTGGTTTTGTGGTGTCTGGCCTACCTTATCCAAGTGACCGATGACGACTCCCAGTTTTCATTCAGTTTTCCAAAGAAAAAGAATTTTCAAAAGAAATCCCTTTAAACTAAGATTACAAAGAAATGATTTTGGGGATAACCCATAGCGCCGAACATATAACTTTTCAAAAAGGTTTTTAAAAAAACGTCACTACAGTTAGCATAAATATGAATCGGGCCAAGCGATAGTTTACGTGTACAAGCATTGTATTCAATCATGTTAAATAACTATGTTTAAAGGAATGGAAATAAGGTAAAGTACATAAATGGTCACTAAACTATCCTTAAAACTACAAAATGGTCACCAAATTTTCAAAAATTATATAATGATCATTAAACTTTAGTTTTTATTATAAAATGGCCACTAGGCCATTAACTGTCGTTAACTAGGAGACGTGGCAGTTACAAATATTTGTATAATAACATATTTAATCCTCAATATTTACGCATTCAATCAATTTAAACATCAATAATTAGAGTTAAATTAGGAATAAATTGATTAAATGTGCCAATATGGAGGACTAAATGTTATTTTATTCAAATTTTTGTAACTATCACTTTACCCAATTAATGACAGTTAACGGCTCAGTGGCCAAAAACAAAACTAAAGTTTAATGCTTATTATGTAACATTTGAATGTTTGATGACCATTTTATAGTTTTAGAGATAATTTATTGACCATTTATATACTTTACCCATGGAAATAATATCTAACCAATGTGAGGTTTACATTATTAAATCTTACATTGAATATATATATATATGTATATATATATATATATATATTGATGGCCAAAATGGTCATAGACCGAAGATGGTGGTTCGATGATGGTTGATCTGGATTAGAGTTCGTGTGTTGCTCTTGCTTCATGTCTAGTTTTATACTATTCGGACATGTGTCATGATAGGGTTGTCATGTCGCACTGATTAAACTGGCTATGACTTGATGTCCGAGGTTTCCCTCGTTATCTATAGCGGGCAAATGTAGAGTCACGTGGCTGTCGGTCGAAACATAATGTTGCGAGTAGTCTTGTCTGTTCACCACAGATCGTGAAGGGTATTGCATAGCTCGCGGGTGATTCTATGTGTAATGGTTCACGCACGTTGTTATGCTTATCACTGGATGTCCCTGGTGCTACACAGTTCACAGTTTTGCTCATTTTGGCTTCTACATGTGGTGGTACATGTTTGTAGGTACTAAAAATTGCCTCCCAGGTGAAGGAAAGATATAAAGTGACTTTGGCGAACCTAATGAGTCTAAAGAGGGCTCGACATGTCCGTTTTCTTTAGGAGTCGTGAGACTTTTATGAATCGTTATATAATGGAATTTATTGTCGGACCTGTCGATTTTCCTTGGGATTCAACCGTTGCGTGTGAAACGTCACATGATGAATCTCTTTAGTAGCGAAGCATGTCGAGTAAGGCATGGTTCCTAGTTATAAATAAACTTTGGATAAAATTCTTGGATTTACTTATCTTATTTGTTGCTTTTGAGTTTTTGAGAAGAGTAAAGGGAAAACTTTAAAAAGGGAAATATAATATTTTCTGTGTTGATGCCTGAGTCATATGTTTGTGGTGAGTGATGAGGTTCGTTGTACTACTGAACTAGACGAGTTACTGATAATGTTAGAGTGTCGGGGTCTTGTTATTGTTAACCATTTCCGTTATCAGTTCAATGTGCCAGTTGGAACATTTCGCCTGAGCACATGTTCTAATGAGGGAATGTCGTGGTTTTTTATCTTCTTTTTACTTTTGAAGTTGGGTTCTATTTTCCGTTGCATCCTTTCTTTGTGGACTAGTTAAATTAGTTTGGTGTAGAGCTGGGTCAATTAAGCGGAACTAGTTGGTGGACTTTGGTGACTTATTTTTTGAATTGTAAGATTCATGGGGATGAACCTTATATTGATGTCTTCAGTTATTTTTATAATGTGATGGTTGGCCATGACAAGAATGTGAAGGGTTTTGTAACTATTTGTCACCGTAGAGGAAAAGGGTCGTTGATGAGTAATCATACTAATAATCTTCGCCTGGACAAGATGAAGTACATCAAGGTGGAATGCATTATTGGAAGTTTTTTGTCCCCTGTTGTATGGCACCGCCCTGCGAAGGATAGGGTTGTGCCGCCTATTATTGGGAAAATGTCGCCTGCGGAGCTTAAGCTTATTAGGAGGCTAGAAAGTGACCCACCCTGCCGTTTTGATGAGGTTTGCACCCTTAGGAATATTTGGGTGCATTGCTTGGAGGGAAAAAGTCCCAATAGTTGGGATGAAGAAGATTTTAATGTGTTTTCCGAGTGCTCTTTGGCGAATGTGCCTATTCATGTGAAGGCTTGGTCATTTGATGAAGGGAGCGATAAACGAGTGGCAAGGATACTTCTAGGGACGATGATGAACCAAACAACTTTTTTTCAGAGCATACTTGCCATTGGAGATATTATGAAGAAGATACCCCCAAGAGGGTTAGTGGGGAGGTCACTCCTGTAGCCCTTAGGGATGGTGTTAATGTGATTCTAGCAGGCTCTGATCGCCGCAAGAGGGAAAAGAAATGAGTAGTTTTGAATTCACTTTTTGTTTCTAGCTTGGAAGACGAAGAAAGTTGTCTACATTTGGAACGTAGGTCGAAGAGACGAATGGGTACTGGTAATATTTTTCTAAGGATTTGAAGGAAAATGAATTCCTTTTTCTTATATGAGTATTGTGGCTTATGGATCTTTTCTCTCCATTTTCCCTATCGATTTCTAATATACATTTTTTTATTTTTATGGCTCTTCTCTCTTTTTGAGGTGCTGCGGTTTCTCACTTACGAGTTGTTAGTAATGAAATGAGGGATCAGACTGGGGTGCTAGATACTCCACTCTTTATGTCTAGCAGCCATCCATTGGGCTCGGAGAGGCTGGCAACAACGACGCTTTCAAGTGCCTTTAGTAGTAGAGAAGTAAATTTTCCTTGTTTGATAGTGTTAACTACTGCATCGATATCTTTGATGGATGTGGTTCTCCCTGTTCCTTATGTGAGGATTTCTCCTTATAGCTGAGAAGTTCATGTAAGCGTGCCAATGGATATCGTAGTGGCGGCGCGGGAAAGCGTGGCTAGACAAATGAGGGTTTATGGCTCAAAAAGTGTCTTTTGAGCGCTGGAAAAGATTTGTGTTTGTTGCTAAAATTATCGATATTTTTCCCGAGCCGAAACATGATGTTCTACCTACTTTGTTTAGGCCTCATACCTCGCCTGATAAGGATACAATTGGCGCTATTGGGGGTGTTGTTCTTGTTGTCTTAGGTGTTGGTATGTTGACCGCTTGTGTGTCTTCAAGTGTTTTAAGTGAAGTGTTGTTGTTGCTTTTTTGATTTAGTAATTTTGCTACTTACTTCGCAAAAAAGCTCTTTCATTAGGTTTGTTTGTAGGATCAGCTGCTACTGATTCTATTGTTGTTCGTTGTTCCACCGAGGATATACCCCATGTGGCTGCACCTGCTGAACCCTCATCTTTGTCAGATGCTGCAGTGGTTTTTTTAGTGCCTTCATCTGGCGACGTTTCTCCGTGCGAAAGTAGTAGGGCCCTAACTCCATGGAGTGCGTTTTTTCCTTAAAAGGGGATGTCGGAGACAAAGGGTTGGTTGCATCCTAAACCTGCTTCCAGGAGGTTGTTTGAGCTGTATGCAAATAGTCGTGACGCTTCTCCACCTTGCACTGATATTAGGAGGGCTGTTGGGGGAGGTTAGGTCTCATTCAAGAATTAGGTTGTGTTCAACTTAACATTGATAGGAATGCGAATGTGCTTCTTAAAGATAATACGAGGCTACGTTCACAGATGGGGTGTTACTCTAGTTTGAAGGATTGACGATGTGGGCAATTACGGAGGATAAGACAGATGCTTGCTACGTTAAAAAGGTAGGTACTGTTGTGCGGCTCTTTTTTATTTCTTATTGGCTTATTCGTGCGACGACTAGACAAGTCAATACAGACTGTGATAAAACATAAAGCATTTGATTGGCAGTGACAAGTATATGCAGCTTTCTGTGCAGCCGTTTATTGGAATTTTTGAAGGTTGCTGATTTTAGCTATTTACTCAAGATTTTGAATTCTGAAAATTAAATGCTCGTATAAACGGCCCTCATCATGAGTATATGAAACATCGTCGTATGGTATTCCTACTGTTGTAGGGCTCATTTGGCTTGTATTTTCATAACCTAGTTTACAAGTAGTTTATTTTCTCCTCGTCTTTTTCGGCGATAAGCATAACAACGTACGCAAACCGCTATACACAGAATCACTCGCGAACTGTGTGATACTCTTCGTGACCTGTGGCAAACATACAAGACTACTCGCAATATTGCATTTCAACCGGTAGCCACGTGACTATGCATGTGCCCACTACGGATAACGAGAGAAACCTAGGACGTCAAGTCATAGCCAGTCCAATCAATGTGCCATGACAACCCTATCATGACACTTGTCTGAGTAGTATAAAACTAGATATGCAGCAAGAGAGAACCAAGACTCTCAACTTCGAACACCACAACCACTAAAGAAACAAGAGCAACACACGAACTTCAACCCAGATCAACTATCCCGGCTATCATCGGACCACCGTCTCTGGTCCATGACTATTTTGGCCATCAACAATATATTGTTTTTTTCAAATGCTTAAATCTAGCCTTTTAACTAGTGTCATGTCAGCATAGGAGCAACATTAGCACCCCCTTAGGGTCCTCATTTTTTATCAACTCTAGTAAATTTTCAAGTGATAATCTTATAAGTTAGTGATTGTACTTTATTGTTTTAGTTATATTTAATATATTTTCTTAACAAAACAATGAAAAGAATATGTTTGACAAAGTTTGATCATGTATATATTTTATTAATAAAATATTAAATTAATTTTTCAAAGAAATGATAATAGGCCCCCTTTTTCATCAAAAAAAAGAAGAATGAAATGATAATAGTTCTAACCTTTGTTGTCCCAGAATGGGAAGCAATATGAGCACTCGCTCATGCCCCTATTTCTACCTTCACAGCTTTAGTAATTTTTTAAGTGACAATCTTGTAAGTTAGTGATTGTACTTTATTGTTGTAGTAAATTTAACATGTTTTTTTAACATAATAATGAAAATAATGTGATTGGTCGTGTTTTTTTAACATATATTTTTATGTATTATTAATAAAATATTAAATTAATTGTTCAAAATAATGTGATTGATCATGTTTTTTATATATTATTTTTGAGTTTTCATTCAGGCCCCGAAAATAATCGAGATGACATTGCTTTTAACGTATACTTATCGAGTAGTTGATGTGTTTTTGACATGTATCATGTGTGTTATATTTTTTTGACAAAAAATTTATTCTTTTTCTACATATCTCTTTTTATTTTATTTATTTTAGTCTTTAATCGTGTCGCATTCCTTAAAATGTTATAAGACCAAACTGCATCAACAGAAACATATTTTATAAACATGTTTTTATCTTATGTGTCAGATAAGGTATCGTTTTCGATAAATAATCTTGAAAAATATATATTAAACGGAGTAATTTAAATTTTAATTATCAATATTTCAAATGTAAAAAGAATTAAATTTTTAATTTTGGAAAAACATTTACTTGGCTAAAAAAGGAAAGAAAAATACAGGCAGAATAGAGAGTTTAGGGAGAAAAAATTAAGGAGAAACCGTGAATCTAAAAAGATTAATAATTTAGGGTTATAAAAGCCTAAATTGAAGCTTGACCAAGTAAGTAGCTATAAGCCTACAGTGTTTACCATTTTTTCATTCCATTTTTTCCTTTGCAAATTTAAGGTAACGACGAACCGTGGAGTAAGTCGTTCCCTTACTACCCAAAAAAAAAAAAAAAAACAAAACTGTAAGTTTTCGTTGCATTGAAAACTTCGTAGTTTCAACTTCATCTCTTTTATCAGGTATGTTTCGCATTGATTTTGATTCTGTTTTCTACTTTACTTTATAATTTATTTGATTTTAATAGGAAATATGATTTTGATAGAGAATGAGCCCTTCAATGGACAGTTCATTTGAAACATCAATGGAGAATAAAGTAGAGTTTGTTAATGGGATTGACGGCCAAGATGATTTTGATCCAAGTGCAGGCCCTCCGTTCCGTATTGCCGACATCCGAGCCGCCATTCCGAAGCACTGAAGTTATGTCTTCAGGGATGTCATTGTTGTCTTTGCATTATTTTAGCAGCCGCAGCTTATTTCGACTGCTGGTTCGTTTGGCCTGTCTACTGGGCTGCTCAAGGGACGATGTTCTGGGCTCTGTTTGTCCTCGGACACGATTGGTACTAATCGTACATCCGGTTTCGGTTCCAGGTTCTAGATTTTGTCCGTATCGGTTAATTCGATTAAATTTGATTTGTTTATGACTTTGCAGTGGCCTTGGAAGCTTTTCTGATGCTCCCATTCTAAATAATGTGGTGGGACATATCTTACATTCTGCAATCCTCGTTCCTTACCATGGATGGTAAGTTAAGTTCATTACTTGATTAGTTCAACATTTGTTCTTTACATATAGTATATATGCAATTACATCAACCATCATTTGGACATTTTGTAGGAGAATAAGCCATAAAATTCATCACCAAAACCATGGGAATGTCGAGAAGGACGAGTCTAGGGTTCCAGTAACAAATCCGAAACCAATCCTGAATTAAGCCGGTTCAATCCCCGGATTAACTAACCCCTTGGCACCCTCTTTTTGTTTTAATTCTATGTATTTGGTTAATCTGGTGCATTATTACAGTGGTACAGAAATCCAGGGAAGACAGGATCTCACTTCAACCCAAACAGCAGCTTGTTTTCTCCACAAGACAGGTAACATGTTCCGACTTCACAGTCCTGTTGGATTGCAATGGTCGTTTTCCTTGTCTATTCGTCATTTGTATTTGGTTCAGCCATGACATTCAAGCTCTACGGTGTTCCCTACTTGGTATGCCATGATTTTACCCAAAAAAATGCAGATTTTCTCTTATAGTAAGTAATTTAACATTGTGTGAAAATGATGATGCTTGTTTCCACAGATTTTTGTGGTATGGCTGGATGTTGTGACCTACCTTCATCACCATGGATATGAGCAGAAACTTCCTTGGTATCGTGGCAAGGTAATTAATAAATAAATTTCGTATCCTTTTTTTGGTTTATGATCGGAGTTTTGGTTGTGAATTCGCATTCAACAATATCCAGCATGACACTGGCACCCATGTCATTCATCATCTCTTCCCTCAGATTCCCCGTTATCACTTGGAAAAAAACTTTGATACACAGGCAGTGTAAACTTTAGTTTACACGTGCCTTTTAGTTTTAGATGTTAGAGTTTTAGTTTAGGGGTTTAGGTTGTAGGGCTTAAAATTTAAGGTTAGTGTTTAGAATTTAGTGTATAGAATTTAAGGTTTAGGGTTTAGTTTTTTAGGGTTAGGGCTAGGAATTTAGGATTTAGATTTTTATAGTGTAAATACACAAACTTGTGTAAAATTAATTTTACACAGTCTGTGTATCAAAGTTTTACGTGAAGCCGTAAGTGTTCTTAAATTTTTTTGGGTTAATTGCATAAAGCATCCTCAGTCTTTTACCCAGACTCTAAATTAGTATCCAAATTTCAAAATTATCCAAGTCATCTCAAGTCCGCCGCTGCACGCTCTAACATCTGAGCTGATGATAAATTGGTGCATGTTAATTCAAACGGTTTTCTACATGTTGCAGACAAAAGCAGCAAAACCGGTGATCGGACAATACTATCGGGAGCCGCAGAAATCAGGGCCGATTCCAACACACTTGATAAAGATTCTGGTGTAGAGCCTTCAAGAAGATCATTACGTGAGCAACAACAAAGATATAGTGTTTTATCAAACGGATCCGAATGATTTTAAGATTAGAAACATAGAGCTGAAGCAAAGGGCCTTAATTCTTTTTGTTATCTTATCTTTTGTCTTCAAATAATTAACGTTGAAGTTTCAGTAATCGCTTTAAAAACAAAAATGGTGATAATTGTACGAAACATACATACAGTATTGTAGGACGGAAATACTATTTTTATTATATAATTTCATATAATAAAAATATAAAATTTTCGTATGTTTTCATAGGTTGATTTTTTTATGAATGACTGTATAATTTTATACACTATTAGTGAACCGTTGGATTCCGTATTACAATTTTTTTGAACGAACATATTACAATATATGAATGTAAGTTTTCACGTGAAATCATTCATGGTTGAAACTGGAGCTTTCATCAGTATTATTAGCTGAAACCTTTTGTTAGCTTTGTATTTAGGCCAACATCTGCTCCTGTTCCAAATAATATTGCTCCACCCAGGCCCGGAATGTTGCCGGGTCGTCGGTGTTGAGATGAGATTGTTGCTGCTGCTGCTGCTGCTGCTCGTCCTCGAAACTGAATTGCTCGGAAGTGGCATCCTTCACCAAAGACTGGACCCAAGAGACATCTGGCTCTTCTGAATTTGATGACATTGACTGTGCTGGATCTCCCGAATTACTGCCGCTGCTTTCAAGCACAAAAGAAGATTCTGGTAGTATATTTAGCTCTTCCAGTATACTCCTGTCTAGTTTTCCATCGGCCGAACCCCAATCTGAAAAGTTACAAGGCATGGTACTTGGTGAAGGAAACCCCGAATGATGATTTTATGCTCCATAAAGCTAGAACTCCGGTTTGCAAAGGCAGTTGGCCTTGGACTTAAATCTGTAGCTGCAGTTGGCCTCATGGGATAGGATTCTAGATTGGACAAGGGATTGTTCCAGTTGGTTGAGGAGGAAAGACCAGGTATCTCATCAATTAGCTACTGTGTCTAAAGAGGAACCGGTAGTTGAATAAGATCTTGGGGAAGGCACTGCCGAACCTGTTGAAGCATACAAGTAACGAAGCTCTTCAGGCTTGTGAGCAAAGAAACAGACCCTCCTGTTGCAATTAGTCTCGTCCTTGCATAAATGAGTACGATACTGGGCAGGATGAAGCCAGCACTCGAAAATACCATGTGCATACTCACAGCTATCACCCTGCTTGCACGATCCCCTACGAAATTCGGGGCAAGGAACACAGCTGTAAATGTATTTCCTGGGATCACGTCTCCTCGCGTTTTCCCCAGGATGAGCAAAGGGGCACTCGGTCCAGTCATGAGAGTAAGCCCTCGAGCAAGGCGTGACCTTGAAATTATACGTCCTAAACTCATCCGTGCCATATATCTCACTCTTGATATCCGGAAGTGTAAGATCGATAGTATACTCTTTCTTCTCAGCTCCATCTTTCAAAACCCGGTGCATCGAATTACAACCCTCTATTGCAGCGGGCAAACCTTCTATTTCACCAACACTGCCACTTCCTTTCAACGAAGACTCCAACATCTTCATGTTCAAACCGAAAGCTGAATTACAAGCCCGATCAATCACATCAACAGGCCGGTTTCCATTAGCATCAAGAGAATCGGTATCAGCAGACGCATCAAGCAAGATTCTTACAACATCAGTCGAATAGAACGATCCACCAACAACAGCACAGTGAAGAGCAGTGGCACCATCGGAACCGCGAGCCTGGTTAACATCGACATGGCCGCTTTCGACAATATAATTCACCACGTCCTTGCTACGAACATGGAAGCAATCAAAAGGTGTGTTCTTTCTTCGTACCCCGTCTTCCTAGAACCAATTCTCCTTCCATACCACAAGCTTGGCTCATCGATATCACGACCCTCTTCTTCGATGGCAGTTTTGAAGCCAACGAGATCATTCGAAGCCGACAACTCCAATAAAAGCGAGAACTTTTTAGGAACCCTGTCTACTTTTTGAGACTCACCCTTCATCATGAAACCGGTTTGAGTTAATTCCCTCTTTGAGTCACAGAAAACGCTTATTTGTGAAAAGAAAAGGAAATGTTCACCGAGTGGATGAAAAAAAATGCAGACACTGGAATTTGTATAAAAAAGGGGGAAACAACATTAAACCCACTCTCCCACAATTCATGAAATTAACAGAAAACGACACCAATCCTTAAAAATCAGAATCATTGGATATGCAAAAAAGAAACTTAACCAGAAACTAAAAGACAGAAGACAGAGTTTTAACCATATAAGAAACAGAAATTCAGTTGCAAAAGTGAAAACAACAGATATTAACTACAAAAGGTGGAACTAACATAGAAAAGACAATAATGAAAACACTTCAGAGTCTTCTTTCTCTCGCACGTTTTCTCACCAGCCAAACGAAAAACCAACATTTAAAAAGGAAAAGGAAAAGGAAAAAGAACATACCTTTTGTTGATGTGCCGCTGTGGCCTATGGCTCTAAGCAGAGCCGCGCATCATCACCTTTGAAATACAATTACGAGAACAAAGCAAACCCAAAATGTGACTAAAGGAAAAAAATATACAAGCTTTATGCCCTTTTAACTTCAAAATTCAAACCCACAGTTTAGCAGAAGAAAATAGAGAACAAGACAGAACAGAAGCTTTTCAACTTTGGGTTATTTCTTTTAGAGAAAATTACATATTTAGTACCCAGCTAAGTATTAACGTTATATTTTTATTCTGTTATAATACCCGACCAGGCTATAAAATAGGCTGACCCAGGTGTCGAGACCAGAGGTGAGGCAATACTTTTCAAGTAGATTAGTTGAGTGACCGGAGACCAGTAACAAGATAGAGAGAAGACAACTAGTGACAATTACAAGTGCTCTAGGCCGTACCAACTATTATTCCTTTTCTTGTGTCTGACCAGAAGAGAAGTTAAAAACTAATGAAAATAATGATTTGGATTGGTATATTTACGGTTTTAGTCCAAAACACTTAAAATAATGATGTGGATTAATTTAGTCCAAAATCCAACAATTCAAAACACCATCTTAATTTTAGGGTAAAATTACAAATTATGTTCGTCTGGAAGAAGAAAAATGAAAAAATTACAATTTTAATCTAAAAATTAAAATAATGTTTAAATTGATAGGATTTTAGACTAAATTGATAAATTGTATAAATTTTTGGACTAAAAATGTTATTAACCCAAGTTATGTCACTATTTACGATAGTTTTTAACGGCCGGGTACCCAAAAAAATGTAACTTTAAGTATTATTTTGCCAAAAATAATAGTTGGGATACCAAAACAATAACGTAGACATAGTTGGGTACTAAATGTGTAGTTTCCCTTTCTTTTATTTTAGAGTAAACAATACAGATAGCCGTTAAAGTTCCAAAAGTTATATTTTTGTCATAAAAGTTATCCATAAATCACAAAATAATCACTTTGTCGTTGATTGATGACATTAGGGGTGACCAAAACTCGATTTAAATTTTTCGACTCGAATCATAATTTCAAATAAAAGTTGTGTTATAAAGTGGAACTTTGAATAACTCGAAATTTTTAATAACTAGTGAATTGGTTTTTAAATTCAAGTCGAGTCCATCAAATATGTCTGATATAAGTTCCTCTAAAAGCGGAATTATTTGTATTATTCAAGATTTAAATAAAGATAAAACTTAAATTGACCAATAAATAGAAATCTAAAGACTTGAACGGTACAAATAATTCAAATTTTAGATGAATTTATATCTAGTAGGTATGAAATATTATATTTAGATAATTATACGTGAAACAATGTTCTTTAAAAATACATTATCTTTTTGTAAAAAAAAATATTGGTAAAAATAGACGTAAAAGGAACAAATTTTAATAATAATAGATATAATATGTAATTTGAGGATTAAATTGTAATTTTTTGAAGTTTAGGGGTATTTTTATGAAATACCTTGAAGTGTGAGAGTTAAATTATAAATTCTAGAAATTTAGAATCAAATTGCAAAGTTTTAATAATTCAAGGTCAAAAGTGCAAAGTCTAAAAAGTTTAGTGCCACATATAAAACTCTAGAAAGATAAGTATTTCAATTTATATTTTACCAAATTTAAAATTCTATTACGTAATTTTTTCTAATGACAATCAGTTTTTGTAAAAAAAAAAAATTAACGCTAGTTACTTTAATGAAAGTTTTTTTTTTTTTCAGTTACCATATTACAAGCACCTTAAAAGTTTAGTGACTGCCAATGTAATTTTTTTTTGGTTTTTTATGGCTTCAAATTGGTTAATTTTGTATAATTTTGTACCATTAATTGAATTGAGCTGATTATTAAATCTGGATTCAACCGATTAATTTTAATATCTACCAACATCGAGTCAGAAATAGTATCGTACCAATGGTTTCATCGTCGACAGAATCAACGCACTTGGTCTAGCACCATTGGTACCAGCGGTTGAAGCCTTAGCTATAAGGCTTGATTCTAACTAAAACATGTAATATTTTCTGGGTTTCTTTTCTTGAACCTCAAGTAATTGCTTTACAAACTCTCCTGGTGAAATATTTATTGGAACGAAGCTGGTTTGCGTAGAGCAGCAAAGGAATCGTATGGAATAAATTGGCCTGCAAGTAACTATTATGCAGCTGGAGGTTGGAGCACTGTTTTGAATCAAAACACCTAACTGAAGGTAAAGTGATGATGTTACAGTAAAGAGATTACGTTACAGCAATGCATATCTTCGTGTTCATAGTCTCAAACGAACTCGAACCGCATAAGAAGTCTTACAGAGTTAAACTTCTCCCCCTTTCGATTGAAGAGGGGAACCGCTCGAATCCCAGGCTTCAGTTCAGAGACTGGCAAACAAGTTTGACCAGCAAAATCGTCTTTCTCAGATATGTCGTATTCATGAACCTCGATTCGGAGTAAAGCCAATTCGGGAAGTCGCAGTGGAAACATAAACTCTTCATCCCAAACAGGTGTCCAATTGTCTTCTTTTTTCTTTGTTTTCTTCATTATTTCATCAGCAGGCACTCCTGCAATGCCAACCTGCAATCAAGATTTCAGACTCAAATCACAGTTTTATTTGAAACAAACAAGTTCTAGATCATTTCGATGTACGAATACTGGTTCAAATCATCTTACCCTGGTGTAGAAATCAGGTGGAGAATACAAGTCGAAATGTGTTTGTTTAAAATCCAAGTGCCATCCTTCTCCCATATAAACTCTCACCTGTTAGTTGACAATAAAGGGTTTGGTTAAAAGGGTCCTGAAAAGGATGAGAATATGTCAACATTGCAAAATGCTTACCTTCAGAGTTCTCTTGACAGGCAAGTCGGCTTTTGGATCGAAAACTGAACCATCTGGATTCACATTCATAAGAAAATCTGGTTTCTTCACATAACCACAGCCTCCGTTAGATCTAAACATCCCATGCATCAGCCAAAGATACCTACCGTATCCCTGCAATCGGACCGAAACCTTGTTGGTTTGATGTATAAAGTATTAAAGTTCAGTCGATTATCAAACCATGTTATTCAAATTCGGGTCACGACAAGTTATTTTTGCATTCGAATTAAGAAGCATAAATAGCATCGACGAAAATGCTCCAACCAAACTACTACAGAAAATCGGGGAAAGAGTTGAAGGAACTAATTTAGAGTACCTGCATGTTAAAGGCAACCATTTGAGCTCCATACATCCAACCAATCAATGGCTTGTAGTTTGAAGAGTTAAACCGAGTGCCTTTCGGATATATTCTCAGGAAATTCTTCCGAGTAAATCTAAATACAATGATATCAAAACATCGTTTGATTAGATTTTACATATTCAGCACATTATACCAGGAATATGTTTGATTATAAACTAAAACAAATCATTAATATACCTTACAACATCTGTTCCATGAGACATTGTAGCCTTTTCAAGTGCTTGTTCACTCAAACTAAGCCGTCTAACTTTATCAGGTTCAACTTTTAATGCCTCTTTCAACCCACCCTTGGGTTTGCCTGCATGAATGGCAATAAGATGCTTGTACGCCGGTGCTCGTGAAGGGCGTAATTCAGGTTCAAATGAATCGGTTTCTTCATCGTCCGCATCAGAACCGGTCTGCAATTCATAGACGGAAACTTCACTTTTGAGTACCAAAAAAGCAACACATAAACATTGGAAGATAGTGCAAATCATAGATGTAACTCAAATTCATTTCCAAGCACACCTTGTCATCTTCTTGATCGCCAATAAGCTCTGCAGGTTCTTTTCCCCAAACATCATCATCAGACTCCTTCCCCTTTTGCGAATCATTCCTTTTGTCCTTAATGCTTTCAGCTTCAAGGTACTCTTTCGGAGGTTTGGTCGAAATAATAATCCGATACTTGAGATCCTCCGGCGAAGGGGATTCTTTTAAACACTCGGATTCGGGGCAAAACAGCATATTCCCAAACGTTTGAGTAACCATCTACAATGAGAATTATAGGTAATTCCAAGCACAAGTGCCACTTAAAAGAGACAAAAAAATTACATGAAGAAGTACCTGAGCAACTTTCGCCTGAAGTTCTGGGGTCAGGTGATCTTCAAGAGTAATTACAACAGGATATGGGGATGCACTAAAAGCATGTTCTTTAATGGATTTTAAACACTTGATGAGTTCCACAGGAGTTGTCAATGTCCTAGATTCATAAAAACAGACAACAAAAATCCTTCATAAATCAATGGTTTCATTTTAACATAGGAAAACAAAGGGAAATCAGAAGCATTTGAAAATTTTAACCTTCCATGAAGAACATGAACATCATCTTTAGTGGAATTTGGCCATATATCAAGCTCCACCACTCTTACACCCCTCTTCAGTGCCTTTATAATTGGGACATCGCTACAGTCACTGCTCAGTTGATTCCCGGTCAGGTAAGAATTGTGGCCGGTGTATATGAAATAATGGGACAACGGAGCTGTCATGTCTTGGTGGACCTGCAATATAAAATATCATATCAAAAGGTCAAATAAATGCTTTTTTTTTCTGGGGAAAATTTCTTAGTTGTTGGATCAGAAACGGGAAGAAAAAGGAAAATAGAACGGAGCAGCACTTGGTCGCCAGTGGGTGGATTTAGATCTGCAGAAAACAGGTAATGATGGAAATCATCGAGAGTTAAACCGTGTCTCCTGAACTTAGCCATATGATGTCGTTTTTGCAGCACCTGCTGAACAATCCCCTCTGCATCCGCCACCGTCGCAGCAGCAGCACCGCCTTGCCCCTGCACGTCCACCAAGAACAGGTGCAGCTGCTCCGCCGTCATGTGGGGGCCACCCTCGGCGTACTTGTTGAATGCATCTTTAACGTCCGGCGGTGGTGCTGCCTCGGTGACTTTGAACTTCCTAGTAAAGCACACACACATCCTGTAACTCCCCATCGATCGGTCAACTCTCTTCTTCTTCAGACAGCCTAGATTTTTTCTGGGGAATGTTAGAATGGATATTGAAGTGGGTTTAGTTTGGTTTTGTTTATTAAATTATGGAAGCTTCTAATGATGATAATGGAGCAGAGCTTTCACTCTGTTTCTTTTAGTCTCCCAGCTGTTTGCTTAGCACTTTATTTTTATTTATTTGTTTGATATTTTTAGTTTTCTTTATTCAAACTACCATTATCCCTGACTACCTGCTTTCGTCCTATAGCTTTAAATTTTACTTTTTTTGTGGAAGAAAAGAAAAGGTAAAAAAGAAAGAAAGAAAGAAAATGCTAGCTTTGGTTTTTTAAGATTAGCCTTTTATTAAATAGGGGTGGTATATTGGATTCTATCCGATTTAAAAGACCGGATATTTAATTTTTGAATCGATAAAATAATGATTTGTATTTTATCTAAAACTTATATATTAAATTTTTTGAATTTTAAAATTTTAAATTTTTGGAATGAATATCCTACTTTTTTTTATTACTAGTAGTAAATTTAATTAAAAAACAAAATGAAAATAATAAAAAAACACGATAATAATAATAGTAAAAATTCAATAATATATATGGTAATAAAAATAATGAAAATGATAATAATAAAAATAATCATAATGAAAATAAGAGAGAATATATTATAAAATGAGAAATTTTAATACACAGACCGCAAGCTTTTTAATTTTAGGGATTAGGTGTTTAGTTTAAAGTATAGAGTTTAGGGCTCTAAGTTATAGTGTTTAAAATTTAAGGTCGGTATTTAAAATTTAGGGTTTAGAGTTTGTAGTTTAGTTTTTTAGGATTTAGGTTTAGTAATTTAAGATTTAAGTTTTATAGCATAAATATGCAGGCTTTATTCTACATAGCATGTATATTAAAATTAAACCCTTATAAAATAACAATAATTATAATAATTATAAAGTATATTAATTTTCGAGAAAATAATAATGATGTTTAATAATAATAATAATAGAATAAATAAATGATAAAAATAAGAAAAAATATATATGTTGACGAATCAAACTGAATAGAAATAGAACTTAAAAAGGTCAAAACAATAAACATTTATATGAAATTAGACTATAGTAAAAGGAGGAATGACCAATGTAACAGTTAATCCCAATATAAAAAAAAAAGTCTACCAATTTCTTAATCAAATAATTCAAAACTATAAATATTGTGATTTATATTTAATACAATTATCCACTTTTTTTAAATACTCGATTCGAATTATTTAAAAATAAAAAACAAAGCGATATTTAAAATTTTGAATCGTCATGTAATAAGTTGATTGATTTATCATTTTTTTTTTGCACACTCCAATTAATTCACGCCGTATTTATCGCTAAAAGAACTAAAGTGGCATGATTTAAACATGTGAAATTTATTGTAAATATAATCATAAAAATAAAAGAGAAAGGTATCCTAAGACATAACAATCAAGGCTGTAGTAATAAATAAAGGCAACATTAATGATTCACGTGGACTCGGTGTAGTAATAAACCGGTCTAGATATAATGTTATCCAGATTGACTATAAGTCTAAGTTAATTTAATTTTTTCATTTAAAAATAGTTAATTTAATTTTTAAAACTTTAGATTATTTTGATTTGTATGAATTTTGAGTTTTAATCATTTTAAGTGTATTTTAAATTTTTAAAATTTTAGAATCGAGTTATTAAAAAAGTTTCAATATTTTGATTTAGTTTAACTTTAATCTAGATTAAAAATGATATTATTAACTTTTATGATAAATATTCGTTCAAATTAGATTTGAATTGATGAATTCAAGTTTTTAAATTGGAATTAAAATTACAAATCTAATTTTAACTATTTAGATTTATTGATTTTAGAATAATTTCAAACATTTGTCTTTATCAACTCGTAGTAGAATATTCTAATTTATTTATTTTTTAATCACCAATCTCTATAATCTATTTGTGTATAACGCAAAGTCCAACAAAAATATAAATCTAATTAGCTAATAGCAAAATATTAATTAAGTTTAATGTGACGACGAACAATATTATTCTAATTTTAACTGAAATTGAGTTTCAGATTCGATGTTATACAATTCTTCATTAAAAAATTAGTCATAAAAATATTGTACACGTAACTCACTACTGTTTTATTTTATTTTATTTTATTTTATTTTTACTCTAAACTTTATATTAGCTAAATGCTCAGATAAAAGTTAGTAATAAAACCCTTGATATAGGGATTTTGAATTGTGTGAGAAATGTGCCAGCGAAACCCGCACTACAAGTCTACAACAGTAATAATGTTGTAAGTAATTTGGAAGACCAAAGGGTCCACGGTGTCTTCATGTAATCATTTTATTGAATGAGAATGACCCATACCGTTAAAAAATAATTCTTTTGTCGAACCCAACAAGTGTTATTAATAAAAAAACGATAATATTATTATAAAAGATTTAAATTTAAATTTTTATTTACAAAGTATATATTTTGTTAAATGATTAAGAATATATATAAATATATAGTATCTTATAAATTATAATTATCTTATCAAGTCTAAATCTTTTTATCTTAACAAACTCGAATTCAAATCTCTGTGTGCCGTTTGAATCACAACCTTACATCTGCATTTACAAAACAAATAACGATTTAAGTATAATATATATACCTAAATACACAGATAAATATTGTATCTTTTATCATCAGTTCATCTTTAATCTTTATCAATAATTAATACATTTATGAATTCTTCAACTTATTTAGATTATAATTTTTTTTTTTGGTTTCTTACAGGTTTTTTCTTAATCCATATATTAAAAAGAACATCTTTTTTTGTTGTTTAACGTAACAGTTAAGAGATACATATAACAAACTTATTGAATGGTCTGAGTAAAAAAAAAAAAATTATGTGTTTTAAGTTCGAGCAGTATAGTTAGTAGGCAGAGATGGACCAAGGAGGTGCACGTCGTGGCAGTTACATCCCTTAAAATTTTCAAATTCTCCTATAATTTATATGTTTTTTATATTTTCTATTTACAAACTAATTTCACACTATCTAAAAATATGTAATTTTGCACCCTTACATTTCTAATATAATTTTCTAATAGTTTGCACCCTTACATAAAGTCTTATTTCCGTCTCTTTTTGTAAGTGTGCACAAATTTATTCAAATCTTGTTTTATTAAAAAATAATAAAAATAATATGAGCAAGATTAAAGAAACTTAGATTACTCATTTCAAATATAAATAATTGAATATACTTATGTAAAATTTGAGATTAGAGTTGGGGTCAAATCGGTTTAAACAACCATATATAATATTAATACCATACATAAATAATAATAATTTTAAATTCTCTTATAATTTAAATATTTTTTATATTTTCTATTGACAAACAAATTTCGCACTATTTAAAAGTTTGTAATTTTGCACCTTATATTTTTAATATAATTTCCTAATAATTTACACCCTTATATAAAATTTTGTGTCCCTCTTTATGCAGGTGTACACAAATTTATTCAAATCTTGTTTTATTAAAAATAATAAAAATAATATGTGCAAGATTAAACAAACTTAGATTACTCATTTCAAATATGAATAATTGAATATACTTATGTAAAATTTGAGATTAGGATTGGGGTCAAATCGGATTTAAACAACCATATATAATATTAATACCATACATAAGTGTCATTTCACCCAAACCTTAAGTATTACACAATTCTATCACTTTAGAATAAAATATTCTAAAATAATATTTTTATCATGTAAATCATTTTTCTATTTCCCCAATAACATCTATTTTGTTTTGACATGTTAAAACTTATTATCTAACTTAAATTGCTACATAATAAAATACTTAAACAGCACCCATTATTAAGAAAATGTAAACAAATAATAAATAGTAAAAATAATCTTGAATATTGTTTTATTTTTAAATGACAAAAAATTGTGTTAATCAACTTTAAAATATTTTATTGATAGAGTGTGAAATTTGAGATTTTAAAGTATGAATTTAAATTTTATAATAATGTAGGTTGGCTAATAATAATATATATTGTTTATAATTATGTATTAAAATATTTTATTTAATAAAAAATATGATAATCACGGTAGAAATTTGTGAATTTGTTTTTTATTTTTAAATATATAGTTAAATAAATCACAAATAATTTTGTAAAATTAAATTTGATTTTAATATAACAATGATTTTTAAGGACTTATTTGTAAAATTGAATAAATTTTTAAGTACTCAAAAAGACTCATAAAACGACAAGGATTCGAACTTCAAATTATTTCTATGTCAAAAACTAAACCCTAAATATTTTCTAAGTGTTTTGTACTCAAATAGCTGATTTTGGTCCAGGCGTACCAATATGCCCTTGGCCGTATCGATACGATTTTTGGCTACTGGAAAATGTTTTATACAAAATAGCTATTGGATACTGATACACGTATAGCCGTATTGGTACGATATTTATACCTGGGAACCAAATATGCTTTGAGTACCGGTACGATTCAGCTCGTACCGGTACAAGGTGTTTTAGATTTCCAAGATTTTTGGTAATACATTTTTGACCGTTAC
The DNA here is from genome assembly GCA_019671005.1 of Hibiscus mutabilis. Lineage (NCBI taxonomy): Eukaryota > Viridiplantae > Streptophyta > Magnoliopsida > Malvales > Malvaceae > Hibiscus > Hibiscus mutabilis. The sequence goes on from CM033717.1 coordinate 67,908,324, forward strand.
CCTTGTTAGTTTATTGGAACCAAATTTTTTGAAAAGTTGTTTAACCATACTGATACGCCCTTGGGCGTACCAAAACCTTTTTTGGTTCACAACTTTCTCAAATTCCAGTGAGCAAATTTGGTACAGGTACGCATTGTTCCGTATCGATACCCCTTTGTAAAATAAGCTTTTCATACCAATGCGCCCTCCCACGTATCGATACGCCCCTCTATACAACGGCTATTTCTTTTTATGGTAGGTACCAATACGGTTGTTCGCGTACCGATACGCTTGGTGTTGCGCGTATTAAGTGCTATGCAAACGGTGCAATTATACACATCACAAGTAATAAAGTGATATGATATGTATCGAGTATCGTCTCCACATGGATTGGTGCTACTTCAAGAATCTAACTTCTCGCACTGAAAGTAAAAACACAAGTAGGTGATAGTAGAGTTCTAATTAACAAGAAAATAAAAGGACAATTAAATAAAAAGAAGATGTAATTGAATAAGAGAGAGTAGGTCGAGTTATCGTGAGTCGTGGTATGATAATCGAATAGACTGTCGGGGTAATTGAGTGCTAGAGTAGCTCAATTGCTTCAGCAATTGAATCCAGTCGGATTGCCTTGGCAATTCTGCGATTGTCTGGGCAGTTCTGCGATTGCCTGGGCAATTGGGACTGGAGCAATTGCCTGGGCAATTGGGCGACAACCTTCAAAGTTCGGCGAAGCGTTCTTCAATGGTTTTTCGTTATCCTTAACTTGAAACACTGTAATTGTGCATGCCTTGATAATACATCCCTGTGTGAACCAAGGGTGGACAACAATCTATCTTGTGCTCCTTTTAGCCGTTAAAATTTGCAACTTATCCCTAAGTCGAATTAGTCTTCACCATCAATCGATTGTATGAAAACCATGCTCATCCGTTTCTTGAATCTAACTCTCCCGATATTAGATAAATGGATGAATTCACGAGATCCTCTCCCAATTCACTCAAAGAATTTAAGAACCAAGAATGAACAAACTTTGAAGTAAAATTGCAAACTTAATACCTAAACAAATCCAATTGTTCTCACAACCACAAAAACACATAACCCAAGCCAAATAAGTTTAGTTCATGGCTGGGCACAAAATAAACTCAAGAATAAAATCCTTAAACATGAATCTAATGAAACAAAGAAGGAAAAATAAGAAGATGTCGAGCAGCCCTAGTTTTCTCTCCCAATCGTACCTCCCTCAATCGAACTCTCTTCCAAGTAGGCGGCTAGGGCTTCTTATTTATAGGAGATGGCTAGGTCAAAGTCTTTCTTTAGGAGGAAGTTAAGTTAGAATTAAATACAATAAAAAATAGATCTCTTTTATTATATATTAATTCCTCCAAAAACTTTTCCTAAAACTCTTGGAATTTAATCTCCCTTTGATCTCCAGTAACTCATCAAAAATCTAAATTTAAATCTTCATTAAATGCTTCATGGAAATCCAAATCTTTGGGATTTATCTCTTGCTTTTCGTGTTTATCCCTAATGAAGTGGATTTGTCCCGACATGCTTCAGCAATCTACTCAACATGGCATGTAGAAGACAGCTTCAATTGCCCTGGCAGATCCTTCAGTTTCCTTCCTTAGTTGCCGCGGCAATCTCCTACTTGCTTGGGCAATTAGACCCTGCACACACAAAAACACACACCAGCAGTACCTTTTTCCACAAAATTAACTAAATTATGAAATCAAGCATGACAGTAAAGAAAATCATGAAAACATGCATGAATGCCTAATAATGCAACTAAAATGAGCCTAAGTCTAACAATAATATGAGTAAAAAGGGTTATAAAATAGTACTTTTGAACACATAACACTTGGCCACCTAACAACATTTATTACAGAAAAAGTAACTCAACCGCTATATTGATGATTTCAACTAGCCAAATAGTTAGAAATAAATGAGAGTGTATTTATACAAGTCTCTAGAGCTACAACAACAAGAATTGAACCATTGAACAAGTCTTAAAGCTTTCAAGCACAAATCCAACCATCTTTGAGCTCTTAGAGTCAAATCTTTGTAACCCACTTGAGTGATCCTTATTGTAATTGTTGCGTGTATTGAGTGCTACGCAAACGGTGCAAGTATGCACGTCGCAAGTAATAAAATGATATGATAAGTATCGAGTATCGTCTCCACATGAATTGGTTTGGGCCACTTTGCTTTAGTTATCGCACGGTAAAAGTAAAAACACAATTGATAATTGTAGGAGTTCTAACTAACGGATAAAATAAAAGAGCAATTAAATAAAATAAAGATGTAATCAAATGATAGAGAGAGTAGGTCGGGTTATCGTGAGTTAAGGTGTGATAGTTGGAAGGATCGTCTGGGTAGATAAGTGCAACGGCAACTCAGTTGTCGTGGCAACTTGCACAGTTGGGTTGCCTTGGCAACTAGTAGAACGGTTGTCTGGGCAACTATTTGGGCGACTGGGCAGTAAACTTCAAGGTTCGGCAGAGTGTTCTTTAATGGTTTTTTCTTATCCCTAAGTCGAAACTTTAGCTAATTGTGCATGCCTTGATAATACATCCCTGCGTGAATCAATGGTGGACAACAAACGATCTTGCGCTCCTCTTAGCCGTTAAAATCCTAAACTTATTCCTAAGTTGGATTAGTCTTCACCATCGATTGATTGAATAAAGACAATACTCATTCGTTTCTTGAATCTAACTCTCCCGAAATTAGATAAATAGATAAAGTTATGAGATCCTCTCCCAATTCACTCGTAAACAAGAATAAAAACCAAGAATGAGCAAACCTTGAATTAAAAGTGCAAACTCAATTACTTAAACAAAATCTAATCGTTCTCACAACCACAAAAACACAATAACCCAAGCCAAATAAGATTAGTTCATGGCTGGGTTCGAAAGATATACAAAGAATAATCTGCCTAGCATGAATCTAATCGAACAAGAGGAAAAAGATGAAGATGTTGGTGCAGTCCCTAGTCAAATTCTCTCCTCAATTGAACATGTCTTGAGGCTTGCGGCTTGGCCTTCTATTTATAGGGCTAGGTCAAAGTCTTTCTTGAGGAGGAAGTTAAGTTGGAATTAAATATCTAAAAGAGATAAATCTTTTTTTATTTAATTCCTCTTAAATCTTCTCCTTATTCTTTAGGGATTTAATTTCTCTTTGACCTCTTCATGGAATTCCAACTCCTTTAGAATTTATCTTTGCTCCACGTCATATTGGATTTATCCAGTCATCCATTGACTGCCACATCAGCTTATCCCTTCTTGTCGACAATTGCCCTGGCAATTGGTTCAACATATCATTCATGCATTGCTTTGGCAACTGGTTCGGCATATCCTTCCTGTATTGCTCTGGCAACTGGTTCCAGCCTTGCTTGGGCAATTAGTTCCTGCACACAAAAGCACACCAAAGCAGTATCTTTTTCCACAAAAATCACCAAGTTATGTAATCAAGCTTAAAGGTGGAAAGAAACATGAATTAATGCATGGGTGACTAATTATGCAACTAATATGAGCCTAAGTCTAACAATAATATGAGTAAAAAGGGTAATAAAAATAGTAATTTTAAACATTTAACACACCCCCAAACTCAAACTATTGCTTGTCCTCAAGCAATGCAAAACTAAAAATTATCTGCCAAGACTTTAATCATCAAAGACATGCTTCAAACTTAAATTCAAACCTCAAAACCGTGGCACAAAGTATGATCACCTTTTAATTTTTCAGATAGCACAAAAATTACCCAGAATCAAACTATAATGCTCGTGAAAATGTGTGTGCGTAGTTGTGTACAAGTTGATTTTCAAGATTCTATGTGAACAATAGGCTTTTATCAATTTAATTATCGGGGTATTTATTTTTGTTTTTCCTAGATCCAATTTCGGGCACCTCTAGCGATTCAACAATTTCTTATTTTATTTTAGTCGACTAGAGCCAATTTCGGGCACTTCTAACAAGAAATTAACTTTTAATTTTCAATTTTAAATTTACCCAAATTTTAAGCAACCTAAGTTCACTAAGTTTCTTTCAATCAACAAGCCACAACCGTGTAAAAAATGCAGCATCATAGTAAAATTCTAAGTTATTTTCATGCAATCCTAAAATTAAAGGTTCTTTCAATTAAGTGCAATGGCAAAAATTCATCATTGGATATTCAACAAGTCTTAAGCAATTAAATCCAATCAAAGGCATGGCAAGTAACATATGCAACCTATATGTGATTGCTAAAGATGAATGCAACTAAACACGAAACTAACTATAAACCAACACCCCCCAAACTTGAGAGAAGCATTGTCCTCAATGCATGTAAAAGTGAAATAAAATTTAAAAGAAACTAAATGAAATGAGTTAGTCGAAAAGGTCATCACCTCGAGTGATAAGTTTTCTTTGTGCCATTTGCTTGATTCATTTTTCGGTCGGTGGTTGAATGCTTGTGGCTGGTACCGCGTGAATAGAATTGCTTTAATTTAATCCATTTTGCCAAGGCAGGTTCACTTGCCTGGGCATCAGTAGTTGCCGAAGCCATTGTTGTTGCCTGGGCATCGCCAGTTTCTATTACCGTGGAAACTGCTGAGGTAGTTGCCGGGGCGGTTGCCGGGCATCCTCTGTTGCGGTTGCCGTGAAAAGTAGTCGGCAGGGAATTTTCTTAGCATGGTGGTTGTGAGTCTTGTTGTGGAAAAGAAAAGAAAACAAAGAAAACCTAAAAACTAAAGAACACTGTAGAAAAAATATAAAATATCTCCTAAAATTTCCAAAAATAAATAAAGAACAAAAACAAAACAAAAATAACCGAAAATAAATTAAAGTTCCAAAAATTAAAAACGAAAAATTAAAAATTCTTAGAAATAGCATTTTCATGCATTTTCTAAGGTTACTGCATGTTTGAGAAAACTGGAGGAGGGTCATTTTCGATACTTCTTATAGTCCATACGCACCCTCCATCGAGTGACAATATTGCCCAAAAAGAATTGGGCCAATGTGCTCGCAACTACTCCCCTTTGTGTTACCATGGTGGAGGTGTCTTTCTTTCGTGTTCCCTTGTAGTCCATGTATACTCTCCACCTTGCTACTATTCCTGAAGGCATGAATATATTAGTAGAAAAAGTTATATCAACACCCAACCATTTAATTACCTCAATCTTCATCATGGTTGGATGTAGCTTTCGTTGTCGTGGCAATTGATGCTCAAGCTAATTGCCGTGGTAATCAGTTGCCAAAATTCGCTGCTCATATTCCATTGGCAATGCATTATCATCTCATTGATATTACACGTGGTCGTACAATTATTGTGGCAAAGGTGGATGAGAGAAATCTACAGATTCTTGCTTCAACATCAACGTTGTAACATTCTGGGCATCAGGTTCCTCAAAATTTGCTGTAGTATTGCTATTCTTAGCTTCACTGAGTGTTGTCATGGAATTTCTCTGTTCAGGCTCCTCAATCATTGCTGAGGCAATTTGTTGCTCAGGCTCATCATGTGTTGGGCAGTCTCTCTCATTGGCATTATCTTGACTTTGAGGTTCTAGTTGTTCCTTACACATTGGGGACCTCTCTTCGCATTGCTCCTTATCCTCTTGCCTTAGGACGTCAGTATCCTCAGGAATTGATTGTTGGTGTATCTTATCTAAGGCATATGCAGATCTCCTCAATTGATCTTCTGAATCCCCTAAGGTTGCATCCCACTAAGCTATCATCGCATCCATTTTCTTTGATAGTTCTCGAATCTCTTCAATTGATCCGTCAAGTCTAGCCAAGAAAGCTAGCAACGTTTCCTCCAAGGAATTGGAATGCTCTTGAAAAGGACTACATTACCATGGCATATATGTTGCCGTGACACTAGGCTGTTGATAAGGACTACATTGTCAAGGCATGTCTGTTGCTACAGCAAAATTGTTATGGTAAAAAAAAATTGAGCTTTTTGATCATACCATGAAGGATTTTGCTCATGGTTCCATCTATGGTTCTCCATGTAGTTATATGCACCAAAAATGTGAGGGCAATTTTCAAACACATGATGTTCTTCACACATAGCACAAGAGTTTTCCACGGGATAAGCTCTTTGGGCTTTTCTCGATTGGTATAGGTAATCATCGAAGGGTGTAAAAAATTCTTGAGTGGATTGATTCCTATCTTCCCACATTAACTCTAGAATAGATCGGCGTTTATTTCCTGACATGTTGATGTCCCTTAACTTGTAGACACCTAAATTTTTTTTTGATAAAACAAACAAAACGAGAAGTTAGTAAAACTAATAAGAAAAATGCAATAACAAAAACAACTAACACCAATTGCCAATCCCCAGCAACGGCGCCAAAAACTTGTTGTGCGTATTGAGTGCTACGCAAACGGTGCAAACAAGTAATAAAGTGATATGATAAGTATCGAGTATCGTCTCCACAGGGATTGGTTTGGCCACTTTGCTTTAGTTATCACACTGTAAAAGTAAAAATACAATTGATAATTGTAGGAGTTCTAACTAACAGATAAAATAAAAGATCAATTAAATAAAATAAAGATGTAATCAAATGAGAGAGAGATTAGGCCGGGTTATCGTGAGTTGAGGTGTGATAGTTGGAAGGATCATCTCGGTAGATGAGTGCAACGGCAACTCAGTTGTTGTGGCAACTTGCACAGTTGGGTTGCCTTGGCAACTAGTAGAACGGTTTCCTGGGCAACTGACTGGGCAACTGTTTGGGCGACTGGGCAACAAACTTCAAGGTTTGGCAGAGCGTTCTTCAATGGTTTCTTCTTATCCCTAAGTAAAAACTCTAGCTAATTGTGCATGCCTTGATAATACATCCATGCGTGAATCAAGGGTGGACAACAACCGACCTTGCACTTCTCTTAGCCATTGAAATCCTAAACTTATTCTTAAGCCGGATTAGTCTTCACCATTAATTGATTGAATAAAGATCATACTCATTCATTTCTTGAATCTAACTATCCCGAAATTAGATAAATAGATAAAGTTCCTGCGCACAAAAGAACACCAAAGCAGTATATTTTTCCACAAAAATCACCAAGTTATGTAATCAAGCTTAACGGTGGAAAGAAACATGAATTAATGCATGAATGACTAATTATACAACTAATATGAGCCTATGTCTAACAATAATATGAGTAAAAAGGGTAATAAAAATAGTACTTTTGAACACTTAACAATAATCTTTTGTATTCAAGTCTTGGGTTGAGTGAACTTGTATTTAGGGTAAACACATACCTTTTGAGAGGATTTTTAGTTTGTCAAACATTTCTTGCAAAAGAAGGAGTTTGATCAAAGCTTTAGGTAGAAAGCTTTGATTGTGTAAAGGTTTTCTCCTTAGCCTAGAAATGGAAAAGAAATTCTTAGTGAATTTGTTGGAAATCCTTAGTGGGAAGCTAAGGTAGTGGATGTAGACCTTGTTAGAAGGTTGAACTACTATAAATCCTTGTGTCACAAATTTTTATCTTTTATTTTGCTTTCCTTTATTTTTTAAATTGCCAATTCACCCCCCTCTTGGCTAAATCGAATTGATTGATCACCCTAACAATTCGTATTAGAGCCTAGCTCATTTGAAGGATTAACATCCCTTTGAGACAACCCAAAGGTGATTCAATCAATTAGAAGTCAAGCCATAGCCTCCACTTCCTGCAACAACCTCTACAAGTCTCAATCCATCACCAAACCATTTTTATTTCAATGGGGATAAATATCCCTATTGGAAGAGTCGTATGAGGCTCTTCATCAAATCTAACGACTACCTCCTATGTGATGTAGTGGAAGACAGACCAAGCATGCCAATGAAGAGAGAATGTGACTGGTTGATTCCTAAGTCCAAGCTAGAGATGATCGATGAAGATCGAAGAAGATTACAAGTCAACGATAAAGCTATGCACATGCTCTTTTATGCACTTAGACCGGATGAATACTCCAAGATGCCTTCTTGCACAAGTGCAAAGGAGATATGAGACATGCTCGAGACCACCTATAAAGGAAAAAATGATGTAAAGTAGACCAAGATTGGGCTCCTCAACTTGAGCTACGAAAATTTCAAGATAGAACTGGATAAGAGCATCACCAAGATGTTCGATTATTTCTCCGTCATTGTCAACGGTCTCAAAGGTTTTAGGGAAGTTATTCTAGAGGACAAGCTCGTCTAGAAGCTCGTCTACTCCCTTTCCAAGTCATGGGATGGAAAGAGAACCTCCATCATCGAGGTCAAGGACCTCAAGACCTTAAAGCTCAATGCTCTTATGGGGTCTCTCTTAACCCATGAAATTAAGAAGAAAGAAAGAGAAGATGATAAGAAAAGAGAAGATGATGGAAAAGAAAGAGGTGTAAAAGAAGAAAGTGAGAATTTCTCTCGAAGCTTCACAAGAGGAGAATGATTGAGTGAAGACGAAAAACAAGAAATGACAATGCTTGCCAAAAGGTTCACTCGGTTCATGAAATCAAACCGGGGAAGAAAGTTCCATCAAATAGGGGATTTCAAGAACAAGAACAAGGAGGAAGGGAAGGATCAAATCATATACTATGAGTGTAAGAAGCTGGGACACATCAAGACTGATTGTACCCAACTCAAAAAGAAGAGCTTTGGGAAGAAGAAGAAGCTTAAGGCACATGTTGCTACTTGGAGTGATGAGGAATCATCCGATGAAGAGGAGCAAAAAGTTGTCAACCTTTATCTCATGGCACTTGAAGAGGATCCTAAGGTAACATCTAACTAATCTAATCTCGATTTTACATTTGATGAGCTTCAAGAAGCTTATGATGAGTTACTAGAGGTATATGATGAGTTGGTAGAGAAATACAAGGAATTGATTTGAAAAACAAGAAAACAATTTCTGATTTGAAAAACTAAAATGAATCATTAGCTAAAACCAACTCAGAACTTTAGAAAAAGGTTCTTGATTTACAAAAAAAGTTAAATGATTTTGAAAAGAAAAATCAATATTTGAACAACCTGCTCTCCAAAGTTCATGATGATCACCAAAGGGAAGTTGGTGATCTCAAACCTTCCTTGAACAAGTTAGGAAAACTAGTTTTAAAAAAGTACAATCTTCAAAACTCAACTATGTGAAAAGGAAGTTTGGTGGCTACAAGAAAAGAAGCTTCCAAAAGCCCTCTAGGGGGTAAGATGATTAGGATTGTTTGGGTTCCTAAGGAACTAATCACTTCTAATAATACTAATGCTATTGCTTCTTGGATTCCCAAGGGAACTGAGATTTTGTGAGCTAATACTCATGGACCCAAAATGATTTGGGTACCAAAAATCAAGACTTAATCTTTTTTTGTAGGGGGCATTGCTACAAGGCCAAAGCCGCATGTGCAAATTCATGGTACCTTGATAGTGGATGCTCAAGACACATGACCGTTGACAAGAGTTGGTTCTTGGAGCTAAAACCAAAAAGTGGAGTAGTGACTTTTTGTGACAACTCCAAAGGCCACATTAAAGGAATTGGTTCCATTGGTAATCACTATTCTATCCTTATTGATGATGTTTTATATGTCAATGGTCTTAAGCATAATCTTTTGAATATAAGCCAACTTTGTGATAAAGGTTTCAACGTGCTTTTTGATTTAAATGGTTGCAAAATTATCAACATTGAAACTAACAAAATTGTGCTTATTGGTCATTATATAAGAAATATTTACATGGTGCATTTAGATGACATTCATATTTCAAATGCATGTTTTGTTGCTAGTGATGAACATGATTCATGTTTATGACATAGAAAACTAGGGCATGCAAGCATGAGTGTGTTAAAAATTGATTTCGAATGATATTGTAAGAGGTTTGCAAAAAATAAAGTTTTCATATGACAAAATTTGTGATGCTTGTGCAAAAGGCAAATACAAAAGAGTTTCTTTCAAACCTATTAATGATGTTTCTACAAGTAGAGTTTTACAATTGATCCATATGGATCTTTTTGGCCATATAAGAATAATGAGTTTGGGTGGAAAATCATATGCATTTGTCTTAGTATATGATTACACTAGATATACTTAGGTTCTATTTGTAAGTACCAAGGATGGGGCTTTAGAAAAATTCATCACATTTTCAAAAATAACTCAAAATGATGTTGGTCACTCTATTTCTCACATTAGAAGTGATCATGGAACTGAATTTCAAAATCTATGTTTTGAGGATTTTTTTAACTCAAATGGTATAAGTCATAATTTTTTCGCTCCTCGCACTCCTTAACAAAATGGGTTTGTTGAGAGGAAATATCGTACTTTAGAAGAAATAGCTAGAACCATGCTTTGTGAAAATAATTTGCCTAAGTATTTTTGGGCGAAAGCCACAAACACTTCTTGTTATATTGTTAACCGTGTAAAGATTATGCCTATTTTAAAGAAAACAACTTATGAGCTTCTTAAAAATAAAAAGCCTAACATTAGCTATTTTCATCCTTTTGGATGTAAATGTTTTGTTTTAAACAATGGAAAAGACAATTTAGGCAAATTTGAAGCTAAAAGTGATGAAACAATTTTTCTTGGGTATTTTTTAAAGTCTAAAGCCTATCGAGTATTTAACAAGAGAACTTTAGTAGTAGAAGAGTCTATACATATGGTTTTTGATGATAACCTCATTCAGAAGAAGGATTCTTGTGATGATGATAATGTAGGGATTTTTAAAGCCAATGATGGTGGACAATCATCAAAGGTAGATGAAGTTCCATATAAAGAAGAAGCATAAGATCCACTTCTAGAAGCCTTGAAGGACATGTCTCTAGAGGAAAAGGAGGTGACCTACCCAAGAGAGTTCAACTATGTCAAAGGAGGTGAGATATTAGGTGATCTATCCAAATGGGTAACCACTAGATCTTATCTTAGAAATACTTGTAACTTTGTTGCATTTATCTCATGCATTGAGCCTAAAAATATCAAATAATCGTTAAATGATGATTATTGAATATTGGCTATGCAAGAAGAGTTAAATTAATTTGAGAGAAGTCAATTATGGACATTAGTTGATAGGCCTAGTAATAATTCTACCATAGGAACTAAATGGGTTTTTATAAACAAACTAGATGAGAATGGTAACATAGTAAGGAACAAGGCTAAACTTGTTGCTCAAGGTTACACTCAAGAAGAAAGAATCGATTTTGATAAAACCTATGCACCCGTAGCTAGAATGGAAGCTTGATAAAGATGAATGAGGTAAGTGTGTTGATTTAAAGCTTTATAGATAAATGATATGACATTTGCTTTATCTTACCGCAAGTAGACTGTATATCATGTTTAGTGTTTGCTTTTGTGCTAGATTTCAAGCTAGTCCTAGAGAATCACACCTACACACTGTTAAGAGAATCTTTAGATATCTTAGAGATAGATCTTGTTTAGGCCTTTAGTATCCTAAATATCCCTCTTTTAGTTTACATGCTTATTCATATGTGGATAATGGAGGTTGTAAGATAGGTAGAAAAAGTACCTCTGGTACTTATCAATTCCTAGGTAGTATGCTTATATTGTGTTTTTTAAAGAAGCAAAATAGTGTAGCATTATCTACCAGTGAGGCAGAATACATTTCGGCTGGAAGTTGTTGTGCTCAAGTCCTTTGGATGAAGCAACAAATCTTAGATTATGGAATTGATGTAGGTATCGTCCCTCTTAAGTGTGACAATACTAGTGCCATTTGTCTCACTAAGAATCATATCCAACATTCTAGAACCAATCATATAGAGATAATACATCATTTCATTAAAGATCATGTCTTGAAAAATGATGTAGTTCTATAATATGTAGACACCTTAAACCAACTAGTGGATATCTTTACCAAACCTTTAGATAAAGAATGTTTTTGGTCTTTTAGGAGAAAGTTAGAGCTTACTTGTAACACCCCCTTCCTGGCCTGGTTGAGAACCGGTCGGAGCGTTCTATCGTTGAATGTTACGGTGATCGGTGCTATAAAATTTCAATAAATGGTCAACATTCAATCAATATTATACTCTTTAAACATTTCCAAGTATAGGCATTAGTCCAATTTATCATGTATGGAACAATAATCCTTCAATAAGGACTGATTTATAACTTTTATAAGTTTTAGGGACTAAACTATAAATTTGATAATTTAGGGTTCCTTTTCTATAATTAACAATACTAAAATGAAATTCAATGCAATAATAGTGAGATTATAAAATTTCATGCTAATTAGAGTTTATTAGCCCTATCAATTAGACTTATAAGATTTTAGTGACTATATTGCAAAAATTTAAAAACTGATCTTTGTCACTTATAACTAATTTACCTGCCACCGTATCGATACACTGGGGACTGTATCGATATGCCATGCTTAATTCAAGGATTCCAGATTAAAAGGGAACAAGCTCGTAAGGTACACTTAGGACCGTATCAATACAGGTTGACCACGTTGACTCTGTATCGATACACTTCCTGGCCGTACTGATACCTTTAATTTTTCCAGATTCCAGTGACTAAAACCCGTAGTGATACACCCTACTCAGTATCGATACGCTCCTTTTGACTCATGTTGACCATATCAAATATGCAAGGCTGCATCGATACACCATCACCTGTATCGGTACGCTCTGCCCTGTAATGGCAGATTTTAACTGGTTTTTATTCAATTTAACCTATCAAATGATGTTCAAATGTAATGAAACTTTACTAGCAAGTTTATAACCATTTAATATACTAACATGCCAACTTTCATGTTAATACAAATTCATTTACCAAGCTTTCACCTTTTTAAGCCAATTATGTCATTTTAACCATTTTAACCAACATTAACATACCATTTAGGCCCTCTAAAGACAATACAAAACATGGCCAATATACACATACCAAAATGACCATAATCAACTAGTTTAACTACTTTTCCACTATTCTAGGAGTTCCTAAGGACAAAACACATTACTTTAAGCTTGTGGTGACTTGCCGAACTTCCAACTAGCTTCGATCTCGATCCAATACACTTTCTTAACTGAAAGGTGGAAGATGAATGCATTAGACTTACATAGTCTAAGTGAGGTAGCCATAACAATGAATGAGCATGGTATGCATTCCAACATGATTAAATAACAAGTCTAACCATGCTAACAAAAGGCATATGATTTCAACATGGCATAGCTATCATGCTCAACATGTAACATGGCATCAATAATCATCATAACAACAATAATCAATAGTATATCAATAATTTCATATCAATGATCAATAGCAATGCTTAATGATTTCCTTGGATCGATTTTACGGTATATGGATACATGAATTCCACCTCCACACCAATATCAATAATAGTCTAGTCATATTCCCTCTGCGGCACTGATTTAACCAATACACATCAACATCCCTCTGCCGCACCACAATAAAGGTCGTAGCCTATACCCATGCTGATAAGCTCATGAGTTTGATAATCAATGATTCAATATCAATGTATCAATAGCAATGATTCAATAACAATAGTTCAATAATAATGATTCATAATAATAATAATTCAATAGCATGATCCAATAGCAATTATTCGTCAGTCAATATTTTAATAGATTAGCATAACAATACTTCAAAGCTTTCCATTGGCAACAATAACGATGTTTCAGACATGATTTCAATGCAATACTTACCCATTATTACCTATGTGACTTTCAATAGGGTTTTTGCAAAAACCTTCAATACAATGGTTAGCAATATAATAAGCAATAAGCAATGATTTGAGATGGCACCTAGTCAACTCTCGAGACTCCGACTACACTCACCTTACTTCCAAAGCTTTCAAGGCTCTTAGATTACAACTCCTTGACTCCTAGCTTTCGTTGGAGATGACAGGGGATCTTTCTCCAATTCTTGAGTTAGGTTACAACAATAGGAATTGATTAGAATCGATAGTATAATATTGAAATAAATATAACAACATCAAGTTTGATATCTATGCTTGAAATAGCAATTGGATATTAGATGGATAAATTTCTATGGATTGACCTATAATCTCAACATCTTCAATTTGGAATTAAACTCATTATATCCACAGTTTTGAGCAATTAATAGAGGGCTTATTCTTACCCAATCAAGAGCTATTCGATAGTATCGATAAATCGGAGGAAACTCAATTCTAAGAGAGGTGCTTGCTTGGAAGCTTAAGGTTGAAGATGGAAATGGTGGTGCTTGCTTAATATTTGGTGGAAAAGAAAGGAAAATAGGAAACTTGGTCTCGGTTAACTAAGGTAATGTATTCCACCCACTTTCCATTTTCTTTATTAGGCTTAGCCATGTAGTTACTACTTCATAATGGTTGCCTCCCAAGCAACCAATCAAATGGTTTCCTAGCTTAGGAGGAAACCCTTTTTTAATTATTTCTCTCTTTTCTAACTTTTAAGCAATTGAGTAGCAAATTGCCATCCTTCTAACATTTCAGATGATCCCACGTGATGTGGGTGGCAACCAAGTAGGTGAGTCATCCCCAATTTCTAATTTTTACAAATTGACCACTAAAACAGATTTTAACAAGGACCTGTATCGATACACCTTTAGCCGTATTGATACAGTTATCAACAGTTCAGTAAGTTAGTTAGGAAACAGTTGGACCGTACCGTTATAGGTCTTACTATATCGATACTCCTAGCCAATTTTTAGAATTTAAACAGTTCAATAAAGTCCCTAGTGAACATTGGACTCAATTAAGGTCAATTATTAGCCTTCTCGGTGTAGGGTTTCCAATCGCCAGAACCCAATTTTGACTAGACCGGTTTTCGGGGTGTTACATTACTAGCCTTTCTTAAACTTTAAAGCCTTTTTGGTGTTCAAAACTTGCTTAAATTTGGTTGATTTCCATGCTTATGTGTTTTTGCTCATATATGCATCTATCATTGTTGCTAGGGGAAGTATGCATCTGTTTTTACTCATCCATGATGTTTTCATATCATACACATGCATTTCAATTCAATTAAATTTGAATTTTTGGGGACCTAGCAGCCAAAAATGTCATTTTTGTCTTAGGGGTACCGATACGGGGTAACGTGTATCAGTACGGGTATCATGAGATAGTTTTGGTTCAGGTTCACCTGTACAGGTACGGGTTTTGTTGTCACCGATTTTTCACTTGTGTTATATTATTGTTGTAATTAGTATAATTGTTATACGTTAGTGTTACATTGTTATTAGTATTATTGTTATGTGTTAGTATTATATAATATTGATGTGGTAGTTAGTATTATCATAGCTATATCCTCTTTTTTGT
This sequence comes from Hibiscus mutabilis, assembly GCA_019671005.1. Lineage (NCBI taxonomy): Eukaryota > Viridiplantae > Streptophyta > Magnoliopsida > Malvales > Malvaceae > Hibiscus > Hibiscus mutabilis. Next base: position 67,923,490 of record CM033717.1, read on the forward strand.
TAGTATTTTAGTTAATAGTTAATATAATAGTTAGTATAAAACCTAAAATAAAAAAATAGTCCATTATATAAAACCCAAGTCCACTTGTTCGGTCCATTATAAAAGTAAATAAAAGGTCCATTAGATTTAACTTAGAGTCCATAGTCCATTACAAAATAGAGCCCATACATAGTTGTATACAACAAAGGCCTTTTGGCCCAATTTAAACAAATGCCCTAATGTCGTTCTTCTGGTTTTGCGTAGCCGAAGGGGAATCGTTGGATTAGTTTTTGATCTAAAGGCGCAGATCACGCCAAATGAAGAAGCCCGAACGTCTCTCTTCTTAGCCGTTAGATCAAGGAATAATCTAACGGCCCAGATTAATCAGCAGCAAAGCACGCAGATCGCCGCTCATGCGTGGCAGCCACGCTCTTGACTTTCCAACTTCCATCGAAAGGTTCATCTTCTCCGACATCACCCTCATCTCGATTGTTCCTGTCGACGTAGTCGTCACCGTCTCCGATCATCAAAAACATGCAAAAAAGGGAAACAATAGGTCAAATCCTCTAATTAGAACACGGTCAACAAGAAGATGAACCTCTTTTGAAGCCCTAGCAAGAATCAAGCTACAATCAGATATGGACAGAGAACAAAAGGCAACCAGCTCGAATTCAGAACCAAGATCGAAGCAAGGTCAAATGATCATATCCCTAAATTGAAGCCTCTGGCAAAGATCAAGCAATCTGAATCAAATCGGAGATAATCTAGGGGAGGAAATTAGGGGTTTGTTCTTGTAATCCAAGTATTTCAGTAGCTATGTAAACACCTTTGTAATTCTATGTAACAAACCAGAGATATACGAAACACGCACAACAATTCACGGCAACAATACACAGAGAAATACTCAAAAGTAGCATTCAGATTGTAGAGGAAGGAAGCAATAGTGTAATCGGCATTTTTTCAGAAATAAAAGCAAGCTCAGTTTCTTGTAATTTCTTTCTTTTATATTCATAGTTTTTTTAAAATTAAAAGAGAGGGATTACGTTTTTTTACCTCAATTTTGAAAGCGCCACAGTGGATTTGGTTTCGGAAGAACTCTGGTGATAAAACGCGATTTGGAGCCCGCCAGATTCTGGAAAAAAAAAGGAAATTTCTGGAAATTTTGCCGCCAGCAATAGTGGCCGGCACCAGTCGAAAGTGGCCATCATGACGGACGTTCATCATGTTCTTCAAACCCATAAAGAACACTAAGAACACTTCAGAAATTTGAGAAATAAGTGTTTGATCGGTTTTGAGGGAAAGATAAAAATGTTATTTTGTTTCTGATAAAGGCCTTAAATAGTGACCTGCGACCCGAACCATATCCAAATAACAAACCGCGCCCTTCTTTTCCGAACCTTTTATCGTGGCACATGGCTTTCAATTCTTCTAATTTAGTCATTTTCTCTCAAATTGAGCACCAGACTTTCAATTGCATTCGAATCAGTCTTCATACTTTATTTTTCTTTCAATTTGATTCTCAACTGAAATTTTCTTTTTTTTAAAAAATAAAAGTTAATTATCCCTATCTTTATTTAGTTCTCTTAGTTTTTTTTTAAATTTAAGTAATTTATTTACTTCTTTGTTTTTTCCCTTTTTATAAATATGTGTATGCTTGAAAACGTAGGATTAGGGCTTTGAAAATTAGATTAGAGCCTTGTGTGATGAAAAACTTTTTTCATGTGTACGATAAAAGACACTTAAATACATTATAACCTTAATAGTTAAAATGAATGTAGACTATTCTTTTAGGGTTTAATCACTAATTAGGTTTTTAACTAAAAGACTTTAACACATTTAATCTTTTTGTTGGCTTGTTTAAAAAGTCAAAACTTAATTAATGCGGTGTCTTATCAAACGGGAATGACAGGTTAGCGCCATGAGTGTTGGCGGTGATTGAAGTTTATTTCTCGGGCGATAAGCCCGTTAAAATAGATTTACATTCACTAAGCGGACGAATAAATCGAAATCTTGTGAACATGCATATTCCAATTTTTTGAAAATACTTTTTGAAACCAATTAAGTACCAATTTTTGGGCGTTGTGGGGGTGCTAACCCTTCCCCCCATGTAACCGACCCCCGAACCTATTTTCTTTTATTTTCATAGACCGAAATTGTTGTTTTGATAAATAAAATGTTTTATTAAAATAACCTCGTTTTAAAATTGATCCAATCACACTTTCTTAAAAAAAGATTGGTGGCGACTTCATGTTTTCTTAAGTTTTCCAAATAACGTCGAAACCTCATAAAAAAGACGTTGCGACAACTTGGCAACTTCGCTGAGGACATTTTGTTTTAATAAAAAAAGAGGGTCAGGGCACAAATTGTTTTAAAAAAGAATGTTTTTTTAAAAGAAGAGGAATTCACAAGTTCACAAATCTTTCAATCTATTCGTCCGTTTAATGAATATAACTCTATTTTACACATTTTAAAATTGTTGCAAAAAGCTCTAAACCCGAGCTTCGTCCCTTTCTTTTAAGTGAAGGGAAAACGCTTTGCTCGTGTAAGAATACTGATTCTCCGTATAAGCCTAGCAAGTACCTTCAGGACTCATATGCCTCATGTCTTCGTAAGGATACTGATCCTTCGAGAAGATATAGGAAGTGAGTCCTCCTGAGTTGAACTTGGTTCGTTTGAAGCCTATAATGGGTAAGAACTTGGGGCTTTGCTACCCTTAGTAGGGGACAAAAAAGACAACTCGAGTACCTTTTAGAACCTAACCAAGTTTGAGAATATAGAGCCTACCCCAATAGAGCCATGCGGAAAACCTAGGGTTTTGAGTATGGTCAAAGTCATTTCGTAAAAATAATTCGTGGAGACATATCCTGGAGTGTTGGAATGCATGCCCATAGTTATTTATACAATGAAATTATTTTGGACCCTGTTTGTTTTCTTATATCTAATCTTCTTTTCTTTGTTTTTGTTGTTTTGCATATTCATTCATGCAACATCATTCCATATCAGAAGAGGTTGATTCTAAAAAATATTGGCTCAACTTTGAAAAGCTCTCTTCATGGATGGAAGGATCCTGAAAAGAGAAGATGAGAATGAAAAAGTGCGACATTGGTCCGAGGTTAACCAGTGAACATTTGGGGACAGTTTAGCAGCTGATCATGAGACAAAGACTTCAGAATATACCCACATCAGTGTCAAACAAAATAACATGCAGGAGCTGCGTGAAATCTGGGATCATTTTGATTATGAAACTAAACAGTTGTTCCATGAAGTCTATGGTGATATAACATATCTTCTGCACGTGAAGGTGGATGAGCCGTTTCTAAAAGCCTTGGTACAATTCTGGAATTCCGGGTATAGTTGTTTCACTTTTAATGGAGAAGATATGATGCCTACATTTGAGGAATACTTGGCTCTTCTCAATCTGCGCAAGGTAAATGAGAGTTGGATCTTTGCCAAGCCTCTTAAAAACAAAAACATGCACTTAAGACTTCAAGCTTTTGCTGGTATGAGTGACAGATGGTTCAAAGGGCTGATATGGAAAAGTGGAGGTGGCTTTAACTTTCCTTGGTCAAGTATCCAAAACATAATTCAAGTTCATCCAGATAAAGAAAAAAGAGTGGATCTCTTAGCAATTGCAATTTACGGTTTAGTTATCTTTCTGAAGGTCTTAGGAAATATCGATATAGCGTTGTTAGATTTCTTTAAGCAGTTGAAAAAATGAGTTAATCTAGTGCCAACTTTACTTTCTAAAACCTTCATTTCCCTTAATGTATGCCGAAAAGTGGAAGGAGTGCGCTTTGGTGGATGTGCTCCTTTACTATAGGTTTGGGCCCTTAGCCTCTTCTGGAAGTGCCCAACATTGGCTCTATCAAATGTGTTTTCTCTAAACTTTTCTCCTCTTCGAGAGTTTTTGGCGAAGGAGTGGCCCGTTGTTAAAAAAAGTAAGTGGATTGAAATTTTCAAGGACCATCGTGACGAAGACATCAGATGGAGGGTTCCTTAGATGGGTCATACCAAACTCTTGTACAAGTGTGGGGTTTTCAACTTCTTGATGCTTCTAGGTTTATGGGGAGTAATCAAATGTGCTCCTTTACTAGTATCTCATCAGTTTGGGTCTCGATAGTTCATCTCGTTCACTGTTGGTCTTGACCCATCAGAATTCAAGTTCCAAAGAGAGTTCAGACAAAGGGTACAAACAATCAGTGATTCATGGAACCACTATTATCATATAGAGTTAGAATATGATAGTCATTTCATGTACACCTTGGACTATGATATTTGGAGGCATACAATAGTGAATGATAGAGTCATGGCACCTACACCTGGACAGGCCAAGTCTTTGGAAGAACATTTGAATGTAGCCCCTACAGAAGCTGACATCTTAAGAGAAGAATTGAGAAGAGCCAAGCTGAAAATAAAAGCCTTGTGAGAGCAGAACCAACAAGATCGATTTGACTCAAGCCATGACGTGGAAAATTATAAAGGGAGACGAAGTGAGTGATGAAACTATATGAAGACTTATAAAGGAAATTTGAAATCCAAAGGGTTGATTTCCTCAAGTTTCAGACTACTGTTCAATATGATGATTTGAGAAAAACCCCAAAATAGTGGAAATAGGAAATCGAGCATGCTATAGGAAAGGAGAAAGATCATGGAAAGCGGGAAGTTGAGAAGTACAGACAGACCCTTGCTGAAGAAAAGAAGAATGGTAAGATGGCAATTGAAAGTGGAAATGGCAAACGGATTTGAAAAAGATAAGGAAAATGTGGCTGCATGGAAAAGGAAGGTTCACGACAATAAGATCCGTTTATTTGAGCTACAGACAGTATATGACAAGACTGGTGAGAAGCTAAAGTAAAGCCAGGCTTGTGTTGTTGAGTTGCAAGCCAAGTTAGATGACTTGAACCTTTCGCTGCATGAATTTTAGAACCATCGCACCTACATTGAACTTCAGGCATGTTTAAGTGAGAATGATACCTTGAAGAAACAGGTTGAGGGAATGGGCAACATCATCCAGGAATATAGGATGAAAATCTTGGTTCTTGAAGATATAATAGATGGAGGAATTAGCTACTGGTTCACTCGCCTCAGAGACAATGCCAGAAGATTTCATGAGCGAGATGAGTTCGATAGGACCGTCATGACCCAGGTTCAGGATGTGGCTCGACATGTGACGATATTAGCCACTAAAGCTTCAACTCTTCGACAGTACATCAAACTAGTAGGGGAAGTTGGACCAAGACTGATGTGGCTCATTGAGGAAGTTAAGGAATTAGGAATTCGTGCAGAAAAGTATTTTTAGAAAATATGAAATTTGATGTAATAAGGACCTTTCATATTCAATAAAGGGTTGTTTCTTGAGCAGATATTTCATAGAATTAATGGCCCTTCATTTGCATTCATGCATTTGCATTGCATTTTTTTTGTTTTGCTACTTTACTTTGCATTTGTGTGTTTACATTTGCGCATGCATTCATGACATAATAAGAATCTAATTTAAATAAAAATATGACAGAAATTCAAAATAGCAAAAACAACTCACAAGTACGGTACCCGGTCCCAAGCCAAAGTGATGGAAGATAGGGTGGTAGCCTTGGAAACTAGTCACAAAAGTACCCAAGACAGGTTAGACAAGCTGGAAATGGACTTGAAGCAATAAATGGAATTAGTTCACTAGAAGATAGTTAGCTCAATTGCGGCAATGCTGGGATTCAAGAACCCAGATGCAGCAGAAGTTAGAGAGGAAACCAATGCTCTGCCCTAATTTCAGGGAATGACTTTCACTCATCCTGGAATACAAAAGGAAGCTTCAACACCAAAGGCTAAGCTAACTCCCCATTTTGCCGAGTCCTCTGTCCAGAACGAGTTTAAGGTCAATACAAATGAAGCTCGCAACTATGAAGTATCGGACCTGGATGAGATTGCCGATAAGGCTAAAACTAAGAAGAAATGGGAAGACCGTTATGGGAAGTTAGAAGGAATGATTAAGTCTTTCCAAGAAGGAAGTATTCATGGCGGTGTGGATGCCAAAGACTTGAGCCTGGTAACAGACTTGGTAGTACCTTCGAAATTAAAAACTCTAGATTTTGAGAAGTACAATGGAACTACATGCCCGTCAGCACATCTAACCATGTATTGCAGAAAGATGTTGATGTATCTTGATAATGAGAAGATGCTCATTCATTGCTTCCAAGACAGTATAGTAAGGTCAGTTGCACGCTGGTACACGCAGCTAAGCCGGGTTAACATCAGATCGTAGAAGGATTTATCCAGAGCATTTAGTGAGCAATACAAGCATGTCTCAGACATGGTTCTAGGCTGATTGGTCCTGCAAGGGATGGAACAAAAACATCATGAGAGTTTCTGCCAATATACGCAAAGATGGAGGGATATAGCTGCTCAAGTTCAGCCACCATTACTGGAGAATGAAGTCACCCTAATGTTCGTGGAGACATTAAAAGGCTTATTTTATGACCCCATGCTCAATCATGCCACTAAGAGCTTTGCAGATATGTTAATGAATGGAGAGTTGATTCTGGCAGCTATGAAAAATAGAAAGTTGGATAACAGAGAAACAAAGAAACCCTATAAAAAGAGGGAAAGTGAAGTTAATGCCATTAATGTTTATAACCCCAATTATTCAAAGGGTGTGGTCTTTAACAAGCCTAATGTCTCGACTGTAGCTCTAGCAGTTACAAACCCTCCGAAAGAAGAACGAAGATATCAAGAGAATTTGAAGTCGTACTTAACTCTTATTCCAATAACGTATGCAGAATTGTTTGCTGAATTGGTCAAATCCCAGATGGTGTTGCCAAGACATGTCCCTCCTTTTTCACCACTATACCCACCATGGTACGATGAGAAGGCATAATACGAATACCATGCAGGAGTTAAAGGACATACCATCGAGAATTGCACCACATTCAAGAGAGTTGTAGATGATCTGAGAAAGTCAGCATGTTGTCATTCGACATATCAGAAGATAAAAGAAACCCTCTACCAAACCACCAAAAGGCAAGTGTGAATGCAGTCATGGATGAAGAAGGTAAGGTGATTAAAGAATGTGTTGCTGAGGTTAGAGCACCCATGATGTGGGTATGGGCCCAAATAGTGGTACCTGGGATGTTGAAAGGAGAAGCCCAAAAGCCAAATATCGAAGATGGAATGTATTGTGAGCAACACAAAGTAAAAGGACATGAGATTGAATGTTGCTTAGAGTTCAAGCAACTCGTCCAAGACAAGATGAATGAAAAAGAAGTTGAGTTCTTTGAGAGAGGAAATAAGAAGTGTGTGTTGGATGTTTATGCATCAGAAGAGTTATCCTCTAAGATAGATTATTCCGGAATGAAGCCTTTGGTTATCAAGACCAAGGTAAAATCTAATGAACCTGCGAGAGGTGTAACCCCGCGACTTATAATTAAGGCACCAACCCCATTTCCGTACAAGGAGAACAAGCAGGTCCCTTGGAAATACGCTTGCACAGTAGCGGCCCCGGAAGGATCACCTGTTGAAGAAAAAGCAAAGGACGAACCAATAAATGAAGTGAATTGTTTCACGAGGAGAAGAAGGCTCTATTCTCAGCTAATAGTAGAAGATAGAGATACAACGTAAAGAAAGGTTGTTGCTGAAGAGCCTGGGAAAGAAGATGATAGAGATTTCTTCAAAGAAAAGTAGCCAGTGTACCATGAGCCAGTGAAGGAATCAGAGGCTCAAGAATTCTTGAAAATTCTTTAACATAGTGAATATAGCGTGGTGGAGCAACTGCACAAGCTCGCAGTTCGAATCTCTATGTTATCTCTGTTGCTAAGTTTTGAGGGCCACCGTGAGGCCTTGTTAAAGATGCTGAACCGAATGTTCGTACCGAAAGAAATCACAACCAAAAAATGGACATGTTGGTCGGTAACATTGCTGTCAACAACTTTATCTTATTCAATGAGGAAGAAATACCTAGAGAAAGAAGAGGATCATGCAAAGCCCTACACATCACCACAAGATGCAAAAGATATATGCTATCGGGCGTCCTTATTGATAATGGGTCAACCCTGAATGTTATGCCATTAGCAACGCTAAATAAGCTGCCTATAGACAGCTCTCATATGAGAGCTTATCAGAATACAGTAAGAGCGTTCGTCGAAAGTCAGAAATATGTGTTGGGGAAAATTGAAGTGTCTTTGTAGATTGGACCATCGGCCTTTGATGTAGAGTTTGTGGTCATGGACATTAGACCCAGCTATAGCTGCTTGCTTGGACGCCTATGGATCCATACAGCAGGAGCGGTTCCTTCTACCTTACGTTAGAAGCTGAAATTTGTGATTGATGATCAATTAATAACTGTCAATGCAGAGGAGGAAATCATTGCATCAGTAATTACTGATGCACCCTTTATCGAGATTGATGAGGGTGCGCTCGAGTGTTATTTTAGGACATTAGAGCTAGTCAATGCAACATTTGTTACTGAAGGGAGTAAGGTGTTTGAGCTAGAATTATCCAGCTGCGCAAAGATACAAGTTAAACTAACTCTCGGAAAAGGAGCTGAAGTTGGGAAAGGATTTGGGAAAAGACACCAAGGGAAGTTTTATCCCGTGGTAATCCCAGCAAAGAAGGATCGGTTTGGCTTGGGTTTCAAACCCAAAAAATGGTAAAGAAGAGCTGAAATTAGAAAGCACCAAGAGAGAATAAAGGCAAAAGTGAAAGGAAAGGAAATTGAGTGGGAGCCAATGGCATTTCCACCTTTGAGCCATAACTTTAGATTCGGAGGCTTGTTGGACCTGAATGCCTGAGTCGATGAGGAGGAGAAAGGAAATAATGATTTGTGTGAAGCGTTTGAGAAGCTGAGCATCAACGCTGTGATAGACAAGGAAGAAGATAACAAATACATGTCCAAGATTTGCCCTTGCTCTGAACTTTACAATTGGACTACTGAAGAAATTCATGTAGTCTTTAAGACAGTTTCAAAGTAATTCTCAAAACCCACCTTTTTGCCTTTAGACCCAAAGATAATTAGGGATCTTACGTAAAGGGTCTATGTCAAACTTTATAATTTAAATTTCAATAAAGATGCACTCTCTTTCTTCCAACAAATCTTGTGTGGCAAACTCTCCCTATAAATAAAACTTAGTTAAAACTAAAAAACATGCATTCCTTTCATCTCATTTCTCTGTATATATCCCTACCCCTTTTCTTTGCAGGTCTTTAGATATCAATGACTTAAATGACTCTCAGTCTGATGCTGAAGTTGGCTTTGAATTACCTTTATGCTTAGAAGAAGTCGATGATGTTGATAATGAAGAACAATATGACTTGCCTAGAGATCTGCTCATAATGGTAGAAGGAGAGGAAAAACATATTCTCTCGTACAAAGAAGAGCTATAAATACTGAACCTTAGAATTAAAGAAAAAAGACGCGAGGTAAAGATTGGCACCACCATTACAACTAATACTCAAAAAAGCTTGATTGAGCTTTTGAAAGAATTCAAGGATATCTTCACCTGGTCATATCAAGACATGCCAGGTCTCAACACTAACATCATTGTACATCGGCTTCTAATAAAATTAGGATGCGAACCTATAAAGCAGAAGCTTAGGAGGATGAAAGCATAAATGCTCTTAAAAATCATGGATGAGGTAAAGAAACAGTTTGACGCAGGATTTTTAGAGGTAGCTAAGTATCCAGAATGGGTGGCCAACATTGTACCTGTACCAAAGAAAGATGGAAAAGTACGTATGTGTGTTGACTATACGGATCTCAATAAAGAAAGCCCTAAAGACAATTTCTCGCTCCCACATATTGACACTTTAGCTGATAACACAACTGGTCATTCCCTTTTCTCTTTCATGGATGGGTTTTTCGGGTATAACCAGATTAAAATGGTCCCAGAAGATATTGAAAAGACCACCTTCATAACACTTTGGGGAACCTTTTGTTATAAATTAATGCCATTTGGTCTAAAGAATGCATGGGCAACTTACCAAAGATCCATGGTCACTCTTTTCCATGACATGATTACCAAAGATCCATGGTCACTCTTTTCCATGACATGATGCATCGGGAGATAGAAGTATACATAGATGATATGATTGACAATTCTCGATCTGAAGAAGAGCATTTGGTGAATTTAAAGAAACTCTTTCAAAGGCTAAGGAAGTTCCAGCTAAAGCTTAACCCAAACAAATGTACATTTGGGGTCACATCAGGAAAATTATTAGGCTTTGTGGTGAGCATGAGAGGAATTGAGATTGATCCGGACAAAATTAAGGTCATACAAAAGCTCTCACTACCTCAAACACAGAATGAGGTTCGGGGTTTCCTAGGAAGGTTAAATTACATCGCCTGTTTTATCTCCCAGTTAACTAATAAGTGTGATCCAATGTTCAGACCACTCAAAAAAAATAACCCAGGCACATGGAATGAAGAATACCATGCATCTTTAGAAAAGATCAAAGAGCAATTAACTAGTCCTCATGTATTAGTACCGACAGTTCTCGGTAAGCAATTGATTTTGTACCTAAAACTTTACGAAAATTCCATGGGCTGCGTATTGGGACAACATGATGATACTGGAAGAAAAAAAAATGCGATATATTACTTGAGCAACAACTTCACTGATTGTGAAACCAGGTATTCGTCAATTGAAAAACTATGTTATGCTTTGGTTTGGGTGCCTAAAAGGCTCAGGCAATATATGCTATATCATACTACATGGTTAATCTCGAAGCTAGACCCACTAAAATTAATGATGGAGGCACTGGCTTTATCATGAAGGTTGGAGCGTTGGCAGATGTTACTTTCAGAATTTGATATCCAGTATGTGAGCCAAAAAGCAATAAAAGGGAGTGTCATAGCTGACTTTTTGGCAAGTCGCGTCTGTGATGATTATGAAGCATTGAATTTTAATTTCCCTAATGAAGACTTGATGTGTATCTTAGAAGATGATGAGGCTCCAACAGAATCCTGGGTTATGAACTTTGATGGTGCAGCAAATGCATTAAGACGATGTATAGGGGCAGTTTTGGTTTCGCCAAAAGGAAATTATTACCCTTTTACTAGTCGATTGAAATTTTTCTACACTAATAACATGGCAGAATGCGAGGCTTGCATAATGGGTCTAAGAGAAGCTATTAATAGGAAAATCTGCATATTAAGAGTTTTTGGGGACTCTGCATTGGTCATTTATCATATACATGGTGAATGGGAGACAAAAGATACAAAGTTGGTGGAATACCATAAGTTGGTCATTGAATTGATCAAAGAGTTCGATGAGATCACCTTCAAGTATCTCCCCAGGGAAGATAATTAAATGGCTGACGCCTTAGCCACTCTAGCCGCCACGTTTAAAGCAAGTAAAGATTCTGAGATGATGCATATCAGGTTACATATGTTAAGACTCCTCATCCCACTGCTATGATGTGGAAGAGGAAGCATGTAGTTTTCCATGGTACCATGACATTCTGCAATATATAAAATTTTAGCAGTACCCAACACAAGCTATAGAGAATGAGAATAAAATGATCAGGAAAATGTCATCAGGGTGTGTCCTTGATGGAGAAATTTTATACAAAAGAAGTCAAGATCAAGTGTTTCTAAGATGTGTGGGTGCAAAAGAAGCTCAGTTAATTATGGAAAAGGTTCACGAGGGAGTTTGTGGAACCCACCCTAGTGGCTTTACCATGGCCAGAAGAATCATGCGCTTCGGATATTATTGGTAAAATATGGAAGGAGATTGCATCAATTACTCTCGCAAATGCCACAAATGCCAAATTTATGCTGATAAGGTTCATACACCTCCACAATCACTTCATGTTATGTCATCTCCTTGGTCTTTTTCCATGTGGGGCATAGATACTATCGAACAGATTTACCCGAATGCATCAAATGGGTATCGCTTTATTTTGGTAGACATTGACTACTTCACGAAGTGGGTAGAAGTAGCCTCGTATGCAAACATCACCAGGTCTAGGGTTTGCAAATTCCTAAAGAAGGAAATTATTTTTTGGTATGGCCTACCTGAAAGTATCATTACTGATAATGCTTCCAATCTGAATAACAAGATGATAACTAAAGTCTATGAGCAGTTTAATGTCAAGCACCATAATTCAGTGGTATATCGCCCGAAGATGAATGGAGTAGTGGAGGCTGCAGATAAGAACATTAAGAAGATAATTGCAAAAATGGTTGATACTTATAAGGACTGGCATGAGAAGCTACCTTTTGCCTTATATGCCTATCGAACCGCAGTAAGAACTTCTACTGGGACAACACCCTTCTCATTGGTATATAGAATGAAAGTAGTACTACCAATTGAAGTTGAGATACCAACGCTCCGTGTCTTAATGGAGGCAAAGTTGGAAGAAGCAGAATAGCTTCAGGCGAGATATGACCAGCTGAATTTAATTGAAGAGAAAATATTAAAAGCATTGTGTCAAGGGCAAATGTATCAAAGAATGATGATGAGGGCTCACGAGAGGAAAATTCACACGAGAGAATTTAAAGAATGTGACTTGGTACTAAAAAAGAAGTTATCAATCCAAAGCGATTCACGAGGAAAATAAACACCAAATTGGGACGGACCTTACATTGTAACAAAGGTTTTCTCAGGTGAGGCATTAATTTTGGCTGAAATGGATGGAGATGAACTTCAAAGCCCGATAAACTCAGATTTAGTCAAAAAGTATTACGTCTGAAGAAGAAGAAAAAGAAAGAGAAAAGAAAGAAGAAAGAAAGAAAGAGAAAAGAAGAAATAAAGAAAAAAGAAGAAAAAAAGAGAAAAGAAAAAAGAAAAAGAAAAAAAAAAGAAAATGGAGGTTCAAAATGAAAACCCGCAAAGGGCGTTTTGAAGCCAAAGGAGGACATGAGTTGAAAACCCACAAAGGGTGGCTTAGGTAGTTGATAACCAGGGAAATTCTATCGGGAACATAACATAGATGAGTTATATACCTTCTCACATTATCACCATTTTCAAAGTCTGCTCGGCATGGGTAACATTCAGGACATCTCATGACGTTTTGACAAGAGAGGTTTTGGTCATTGATATTTGAATATTTGTAACTTCTTTTCTGTTTGCCACAATATTAATAAAATTTTGTTTCTTCTGCCTTCCTTTCTTTGCTTAGACCATCTCCTTTTTTCGTATAAGCATCTTGCATTGAAATGAGAATTAATAAATTTGACATCACTTAAAACATACAAAAGATTTTTGGGCATTACTTTGAAATTTGTTTTAAAGGGTGTTTGAACTATGAGGCATCACATGGTCAAGTTTTAGAGCTTAGGGCATAAAAAGCAGTAAACACATGAAGACGTTCAAGGTAGAAATAGGTTTTGCTGCAAAGATTTCTATGTAAGCAACTTAAAGACCTCTACGGAGACAAGAATCAAGAGAGTTTTCGAGAAGCGTTGAATGCAGCATGTTGCAAAATAGTGATGTTTGTACAAGATAGTATTTTCCTACAACAATGAGAACAATTTTACAAACGTTGGAGGAAATAACTAAGGATATAGGGTACTTTCATTCAAGACCACTCAAGAAGGCATGTCACTGAATATTATGACAACATAATCCATGATAATAAGAATAATTTTATAGTCATTGGGAGAACATCAGGATTCAAGGAGGTTTGTCACTGAACATTGATGTATCAACTACAATGATAGCTTGACAAAGGCTAAAAGAGTGTTGAAGAATATAAGGATAAAGTCAGTCCTCCCAACCAGGAATACAAGATAACTGGATTGAGCGAGCAAATGTGCAAAAGATCAGAAACCTTCTATAAGGAGGCACAAAAAATGAGAATGGCAAAGTTTCATTTCCAAAGAATGGTCAGTGGAATTTTAACAACAAGAAATTGATGAAACCAACTAGGATTGAATGATGGATTGCTACAGATCATCTTGCTCGTTGTGATCCTAATAACATGGTGCAAAGCCTTTCAGTGTAGAGAAATAAAAGAAAGTCATACTGCTTCTTTTGATGGGATAGGAAAGACGTTTACCATTTGTTGCAAGAGATGAGAAAATGATTGATATGATACAGTCCAAGAAATCTAAAAATTCACAGTTTCTTCTATGTCTGCTGCCTGATAAGAAAATTAATTCTGAGGAAAAAAATTTTAAAGCAAAAGAATCGAGACATGCATTCATGTTTTAGACACCCTTAGGGACATGATCATCATAGCTACATCATATATCAGATTTTTACAGGTGTGAAAGTTTTTTCTGCAAAGGAACCCGCCTATTCGTTCAGGCATCAAGAGAATGAAATCTGCTTACCTATTTAAGCATAAGGAGAATAGAACTCGCTTATCTATTCGAGCATAAAGAGAATAGAACCCGTTTATCTATCCAAGCATAAGGAGGGTAGAACTCACTTATCTATTTGATTGTAAGAAGAATAGAACCTGCTTATTCATTCGAGCATAAAGAGAATGGAACAACTTCTTTTAGTTTGCTCATCTATTCAAGCATAAGGAGAATAGAACCAGCCTATCTATTCAGGCATGGGGAGAATAGATCCTGCTTATTCATTCAAGCTTGAGAAGAAAGGAAACCACCATGTTTGGTAATTGGTGAAAATCAGTTTCCTTTATTCTTTGCTCTATTCCTGTTTCACCGGAATGACCAAAGAGGGGCAGCTATTGTCACTGATTTTTCACTTGTTTGTATTAATGTTGTAATTAGTGTAATTGTTATACGTTAGTGTTACATTGTTATTAGTATTATTGTTATGTGCTAGTATTATATAATATTGATGTGGTATTTATTATTATCATAGCTATATCTTTTTTGTTGGTGTTTTAGTTAATAGTTAATATAATAGTTAGTATAAAACACAAAATAAAAAATAGTCCATTATATAAAACCCAAGTCCACTTGTTCGGTCTATTATAAAAATAAATAAAAGGTCCATTAGATTTAACTTAGAGTCCACAGTCCATTACAAAATATAGCCCATACATAGTTATATACAACAAAGGCCTGTTTGGCCCAATTTAAACAAATGCCCTAATGCCATTCTTCTGGTTTTACGCAGCCGAAGGGGAACCGTTGGATCAGTTTTTGATCCAACGGCGCAGATCATGCCAAATGGAGAAGCTTGGACGTCACTCTTCTTAGCCGTTAGATCAAAGAGTAATCTAACAGCCCAGATTGATCAATAGCAAAGCACGCAGATCACCGCTCGCGCGTGGTAGCCACGCTCTTAACTTTCCAGCTTCCATCGAATGGTTCATCTTATCTGAAATTACCCTCATCTTGATTGTTCCTGTCGACGTAGTCGTCACCGTCTCCGATTATCAAAAACATGCAAAAAAGGGAAACAAGAGGTCAAATACTCTAATTAGAGCACGGTCAACAAAAAGATAAACCCCTAATTTGAAGCCCTAGCAAGAATCAAGCTACAATCGGATATGGACATAGAACAAAAGGCAACTAGCTCAAATTCAGAACTAAGATCGAAGAAAGGTCAAAGGATTATATCCCTAAATTGAAGCCTCTGGCAAATATCAAGCAATCCGAATCAAATCGAAGATAATCCAGGGGAGGAAATTAGGGGTTTGTTCTTGTAATCCAAGTATTTCAGTAGCTATATAAACCCCTTTGTAATTCTATGTAACACTCCAGAGATATACGAAACACACACAACAATTCACGGCAACAATACACAGAGGAATACTCAAAAGTAGCATTCAGATTGAAGCAATAGTGTAATCAAATTTTTTTTTAAAAAAAGCAAGCTCAATTTTTGGTAATTTCTTTCTTCTATATTCATAGTTTTTTTTTAAAATTAAAAGAAAGAGATTACGTTTTTTTACCTCCGATTTAAAGTGCCGCCGTGGATTTGGTTTTGGAAGAACTCTGGTGATAAAACGCAATTTGGAGCCCATCAGATTCTAGAAAAAAGATGAAATTTTTAGAAATTTTACCGCCGACACGGCGGACGTTCATTGTGTTCTTCAAACCCATGAAGAACACTAAGAACACTTCAGAGAATTTGAGAAATAAGTGTTTGATCGATTTTGAGGGAAAGAAAAAATGTTATTTTGTTTCTGATAAAGGCCTTAAATAGTGACCTGCGACTCGACCCATATCCAGATAACAACCCGTGCCCTTTTTTCCGAACCTTGTATCGTGGCACCCTAGCTTTCAATTCTTCTAATTTGGTATTTTTTCTCCCAAATTGAGCACCAAACTTTCAAATGCATTCGAATCAGTCTTCATACTTCATTTTTCTTTCAATTTGATCCTCAACTGAAATTTTCTTTTGTTTTAAAAAATGAAAGTTAATTATCTCTATCTTTATTTAGTTCTCTTAGTTTTTTTAATTTAAGTAATTTATTTACTTCTTTTTTTCCTTTTTATAAATATGTGTATGTTTGAAAACGTAGGATTAGGGCCTTTGAAAATTAGATTTGAGCCTTGTGTGATGAAAAACTTTTTTCATGTGCAAGATAAAATACACTTAAATACATTATAACCTTAATAGTTAAAATGAATGTAGACTCTTCTTTTAGGGTTTAATCACTAATTAGGTTTTTAACTAAAAGACTTTAACACATTTAATCTTTTTGTTGGGGCTTGTTTAAAAAGTCAAAACTTAATTAATGCGGTGTCTTATAAACGGGAATGACGGGATAACACCGTTAAAATAGATTTACATTCACTAAACAGACGAATAAATCAAAATCTTGTGAACATGCATATTCAAGTTTTTTGAAAATACTTTTTGAAACCAATTAGGCACCAATTTTTGGGCATTGTGGGGGTACTAACCCTTCCCCACACGTAACCGAGCCCCATACCTATTTTCTTTTGTTTTCATGGACCGAAATTGTTATTTTGATAAATAAAATGTTTTATTAAAATAACATCGTTTTAAAAGTAGTCCAATCACACTTTCTTCAAAAAAGATTGGTGGTGACTCTGTGTTTTCTTAAGTTTTCCAAATAACATGGAAACCTTCTAAAAAGGACGTTGCGACAGGGTTAAGGATCAGTATGGCTAAAAATCGTACCGGTACGCGGTTTCGATATGCACATGTGGCGTATCAATACGCGTAGCCGCTGAAGTGTTTAAATGTCATTAAAAGAGGGTTTTTGGTTTTTATATCAAACCTAAGCAACATCAACAAGCTTTGTGCACAATCATCTCCTCATTCATCCATAATCCTTATTCAAGGTATACATTTTACTTTCTTTAAATTTCGTTTTTGTTCATATTGATATATTGTATATGCTTAAAATTTATATATTTAGTATGTATACAACATAGTTTTCAAAGATTTTAATTTTTTTCAAAATTGGATATTTTTTGTTCGAATATAAAATTATACTCGTATATTTTTCTACTCTATTTTTTAGTTTTTCTTTCACCAAAAATTCTTTTTGAACTTGTATATGTTCTTAAACTATACAATATAGGTTTTCTTTTAACATACCTTGATCTTTGGATTGTTTCTTAGATTGAATGTGATGTTTATGTATACATTTTTGTGTTGTTTGAATTTGATTTCAGGTTTTTATTATGGCTCCTAAGAAAAGAGCAAGAAAAGAAATTGGGTCTAGTTCCACAAATCAAAATCCCAATCTCAAAAATAATGGTACCAAACCAAACCTAAGCCATATTTTTTATAACGAACCAAATTACGGGTTTGCAATGTGGGCCTCGGACACAATTTTTATGGGACTTATGGTTGGGAGCCCAAAATCCAAAGGGTGGGTTTGGGCCTTGTAGTAAATAAATAAAATAAAATAAAGAAAGAATGTGTGGATAAGATAATTTTTTAAATGGCGGCTGGTGATTTGATGGGGGGAAAAGGGGGAAGATATTTTTGGGAGAGAGAAAATGAGAGAAAAGAGAGAAAAATAAAGGGGGGAGTCTTTGAACCTTGATTTGCAGCCACCAAGGCTATCATGGCTCTCACCGCCGCGGCCACCAGGTCCGGCTCACCGAGAGGAGTCCAGCCATGATCCTCACATCGCCAACGCTGCTACTGTTTGTCAGAGTGAGGTGAGAGAAGGTTCGACCGAGCTTGTAACACCATGCTCTGTCGTCCCCTGCAGAAACTAACACCACCACCACCAGGTTTACCGGTCGAAATAGAGCATATTTAGAGTTTGCCATTGTCGTCAGGCCATTGGAGGACGGCTCACGCACCACCACGCACTGTCCATGCGCCAGCCCAGGCGGGTGCACCATGCTTCGGTGCATCGCGCCACACCAGAACCTACTCGACCAGGTGCACGTGAGATTGCCCGCATTGGATAACGCCTCACAGGTGCACCTAGCCTCACATGCGCTCGCCCGCACCTGCTCTTGCTCCTATGGTACACCCAGCTTGCTGTGCACCTGCGCAGCACCAGATCACTAGATGTTGACCGGGTCGATGACCAGGCTATTGACCTTACCCAGGAGTTTCTCAATGTTTTGGATCTAATGGCACAGTCCGTTTTGCCAAATTCAAAACTAGTAAGCTGTTTTTACGCATTTAACCCTTCAAAGTCTTTAAAGTATGTGTTTAAGTGATACTTATGATATTATTTAGTTTGGATATAGGGTCACATGGAATAATTAAAAAGCCTAGATGAGGATTTTAGCGATATCGGCTTAAAGTTAGTACACCTCGAACTTCTATTACTTTATGAGCATCATAAGCGTAATTGTCTTGCTTGTTAGTAGTTGCAAAATATGTCGATGATAGATAAGCATGTGTTGAGACCGGTATTATGACACTTGATATATCTATGAGATGCATGATGATGTTACGAATATGATGACACTCGTGGAGACTTTAGAGACCGTGTAGGTTCATTTGAGATGCTCATATGATTACATGATGATTGATTGATTGGTTGATAATTTGTGATGATTGTATGCTTATTTGAATAGATTGACGTGACTCGATGGAAATTGTGTAAGGGATAAATAATGGTAATGCTCAAAATAAATGTTTACAAAGTCGGTAATTAATATTAATTGATTAAATGCACTAGCAAACAAACCCTAATGACCTTTACAAGCTTTAAGGATCAAATAAAGTATGGTAAGACCGTAATTCAAGGAAATGGTGTGAACCTGTGTATAGGGTATCGATACGAGCTTTGGCCGTACTGGTACGTAATTAAGGTCCGTACGATATGAGTTGAATCGTACCAATACTTGTGGAATTAATAATTTCCAGTGAGCAGTTTCAGTATTGGTACGCTTGTGAGTACCGATACTCGAGGGTGTCGTATCGATACTTGTGTACAAGTATCGGTACCCGATATGATAAATAATGTATAAATGCAAGTTAATAATGGAAATCGATGTGAATGTTAATAATGGAATTACACCTTGAATAAATGTGATAGCATAGATTAATGGACCTTGAATAAATGAACGAGATTAATTATATACGAGTCTAATGGGTAATAAATCGGTAAATGTTGAGTGACTTGTTTGTAATAGTAAACCATGGTGACCCTTGTTGGATCGTGTGTTGTGACGTGCCAAGTGTGAGCACTTGTGTGGTTGAGTCACCGTTGGTTGATGGGATTTGAATACCCAGTGAGAGAAAGAATGTGTTGCAACACCATGGTTAAAGATTCCTGAATGTAGGATCCCGATGCTTAATGGACGCATGCCTCATTTGAAGGATCGATGAGAGATTTCGAGCGTGGGTGTATGATCCTGATGCTTAGTGGTCGCAGGCTGCACCCTATAGAGTGTACGATCCTGATGCTTTATGGACACGGGTGTCACTCATATATTATGGTATGATGCTTATATGCTCGATGAAAGATTTTGAGCATGAGTGTAGGATCCCGATGCTTTGTGGACTTGTGACTCACTCTGAGTGTATGATCCTGGTGCTTATTAGACGTGGGCGTCACTTCATGTTTATGGTATGACTTATGTGTTACGCTCAGATGATCAGGTGGGATCCTGAGTATGGTTGAGCCTTATGGGCCATGTATGTTGGTTGCTATATTGAGAGCATGTGTTTAGGCGACTAGTGGTAGCGCCACATGTTTATTTATCTATCCTTATTGCTCGTACTAGCTTGCATGCTTATGTTTATGATTAGCATGAAGTATAGTAGAGTACATGTGTACCACTGAGCTTTGCAAGCTCATCACTCGAAATCGTTGTTTCTATGCGTAGGTTGATCGTTGGATCATGGGTTCATCGAGCACTATCAGTACTAATTTCTAGCACGTGGAGGCTTTCAGAGTATGGTACTTGTGCTTAGGGGCTATGTGTTCATAGGACCTTACGTGGTTGATTCTGTATTTCTTTTTTTGAAATTGTATAAATTGAATCGAATATTTAAATGTTTTAAATTAAACTGGATCTCCTTTGTGTTGTTTTGATTATTTAACTATATTTTCAATTGTGGGCTTTAAATGTTTTAGAAATAATTTGTTTGGACTAAACCCAGTTTGAGAATTTTATGGTTTTGGATTGGGCTTGAGGCCCAATGCTTACATCCGGGTCTAGCGTGTTACATTTTTCAAATGTGTTTTAATGAGCCTAGATATCCAAATGCCATGGATCGTTTTAAACACTGCCAAAATTTTAAAATCCGCTGTGAGCGCGTTGTTCTTTCCTTTCATGACTTTTGATGAATTTAAATTTTATTACCTTGATTTATTGACCCAATATAAGATCATGCCTTTTTTAGCATAGCCGACATATTTTATAAAAATCTTGCCATTATTTTTTACTCAAATACACGATGTATTTATAACCAGGATAGATCCGATGTTATTGTCATAGAGTCATACCTTATAGGAATAAAATTTCAACTTTACTCGACTTCTATAGCAAATATTTTTGGATTAGATGATGTGGGAATAGATGATGAGAATTCCTTGGGACATTCTCAAAGTGGCTCTGTTACCGTGCTCGATGCTCATGATCGCTTCCTTCACTTCCTTATCACTTGGTGGTTTCGTCCATTCGGTGGTAAATGGTCCACGATCCAAAAAGTTGATGATTTTTGGATCCGTTGCTTTCGTGAGGGTAAGCGTCCTAACCTTACTCAAATTATTTTCGCCGAGATTGTCTACCTTGTGCAAAATCACCATACTACTCTTGTTTCACCATTCACCTATGGCACCGCATTGAGCTACATGTTCCACAAGATCAGGATTGATTGTTCCTATGACTTTGAAGTGCCTCTCACCGATCCTAGTATTGACATATCTCTTCGAAAGGTAAAGTTCACCTTCTATAATAGAGAGTGGATTCGTAATACGAATCTACCTCGTGATGTTCAGCCTGAGCAAGAGGTAAATGTTCCAATTGAGCCAGTTGCTCCTCCTCCGCCTTCCCTTAATTCTTTTATAGCTTACCTTGACGAGAAGCTTGCTTCTTTGGATGCGAGCATGACTACCGGTTTCACATCTCTTGACACTTGCTTCACAGTTTTGGAGGCTAGAGTCACATCTATAGAGTCTCGTTAAGCTTTAATGGATATAACTCTCACCGTCTTTCATGGAGAGTGGCGTGGACATTCTCTTGGTCATGATGCCATGGAAGATGATGAAGAATACGCAAATAAAGATGAAGAGGATTCTTAGGCATATTGCATACCATATCATATCATATTCGGTTTTTAGTTTCTACACCTATATTTTTATTTGAATTCCTATGTCTGAATATTTTCTTTGGTTTATGTTTTTAAGTTTAGGTTGGATTTCTATATTGATTTGAACAATGCTTTAATTTTATAATTTCTATGTTGTTTTCCTTATACTTAGAGTACTTTATTATTTATATCTTGCTTTATTTATCCCATTGATTTTGATCTAACAAAAAGAGGGAGAAGTACATGAGATTAAATTTTTCAAAGATACATCTTTTAGCTTTAAAGAAAAGGGGAGTATTTTTCAAAAAGTCTTAAAAATTTATTTGGGTTTTGTTATATCAAAAAGGGGGAGATTGTAAAACTAGATTTGATTTTGATATAAAAATGATTTTCAAGGACTTATTTGTAAAATTGAATAAATTTTTAAGTACTCAAAAAGACTCACAAAACGACAAGGATTCAAACTTCAAATTATTTTTAAGTCAAAAACTAAAACCTCAAATATTTTCTAAGTGTTTTTGTACTCAAATAGTTTATTTTGGTCCATGCGTACCGATACGCTCTTGGCCGCATCGATGCGATTTTTGGCTACTGGAAATTTTCTTATACAAAATAGCTATTGAGTACCGATACGCTTATAGTCGTATGGGTACGACATTCATACCTGGGAACCAAATATGCTCTGAGCATTGGTATAATTCTACTCATACCGATACAGGGTGTTTTAGATTTCCAAGATTTTTGGTAATAAATTTTTTACCGTTATCCTTATTCGTTTGTTGGAACCATAATTTATGAAAAGTTGTTAGCCATACCGATACGCCCTTGGGTGTACCGAAACCTTTTTTGGTTCACAACTTTCTCAGATTTCAGTGAACAAATCTGGTACTTGTAAGCATTGTTTCGTACCGATACTCCTTTGTAAAATAAGCTTTTCGTATCGATATGTCCTCCCGCGTATTGATACACCCCTCTGTACAACGACTTTTTCTTCTTATGGTAGGTACTGATACGCCTGGCCACCTAACAACATTTATTGCAGGAAGAAAGCAACTCAACTGCTATATTGATGATCTCAATTACCCAAACAGTTAGAAATCAATGAGAGGGTATTGGTACAAGTCTCCTAAGCTACAACAACAAGAATTTTGAACCATTGAACAAGTCTTAAAGCTTCCAAGCACAAATCCAACCATCTTTGATCTCTTTGAGTCAAATCTTTGTAACCCACTTGAGTGATCCTTATTGTAATGTTTTGTATTCAAGTCTTGAGTTGAGTGAACTTGTATTTTGGGCAAACACATACCTTTTGAGAGGATTTTTAGTTTGTCAAAATTTCTTGTAAAAGAGAGTTTGATCAAAGCTTTGGGTAGAAAGCTTTGATTGTATAACGGTTGCCTCCTTAGCCTAGAAAAAAAGGGAAGAAATTCTTAGTGAATTTGTTGAAAATCATTAGTGGGAAGCTAAGATAGTGGATGTAGATTTTGTTAGAAGGTTGAACCACTATAAATCCTTGTGTCACAAATTTTTATCTTTCTTTTTGCTTCCCTTTATTTTTTAAATTGTCAATCCACCCCTCTTGACCAAATCGAATTGATTGATCATCCTAACAAATTTATACATTGTGTATGCATCTATTCAAATACTATATAATAGTGTACTATAACATTAGAAAATATAAGAACTTTTTAACAAATATAGGGCATACCATGTTGATATCTTTAATTCGGTCAACCAAGTGTAACATTACACGGCGGTACGCATTGACACAACCTTCGTTAAAATAACCGGGTTTCCTTGGACATTCTCGCTTTATATGTCACATTCCATAACCCTTCTCCTATATAGGGATGTAAAACCAGGTAATCGGACGAGTTTTAAGTCAGGTCATGTCAAGTTAAGTCAAATTAGATACATATTATTTTAAGTTTATTTGATATTTCGACGCGATTCGAGTCAAGTGCGGGTTAATTTCAGGTCGGGTTTATTTCAGGTTAAGTCAAAATGGTTCAGGTCTGAATCAGTTAATTGACGGGTTAATTTGGGCTGAGGTAGACTTCAGGTCAGGTTCATTTCAGGTCGGTTTAATTTCATGCGGGTAATTTCAGGTTGATTTCATTTCAGGTCGGATTAATTAGGGTTTTGAATTTGTATTAAGTTGATTTTAGTACAAATAGTAGATAGACTTTGGGCTGGGTCATTTCAAGTGAATTATTTAACGCAATTCACGAACACGAATCACATTAAAAATAGATATTAGGAACTATAATGAACAAAAATATCATCATATTTAAAATATTGTACTAAATTACAAAAATCAAAAATAAATAAAGGTCAATTTCGGTTAAAAATAAAATATTATGGACTAGAGTGAAAAAATATCAACATATTAAAAATATTGGACTGAATTACAAAAATATAAAATAAATAGGGGTTAGTTTTGGTTAAAAATAAAATTTTAGGGACTAACATGAACAAAAATATCATCATATTAAAAATATTGGACTAAATTACAAAAATAAACAAGGGTCAATTTAGACTAAAAATTAAATTTTAGGTACTAGAATAAACAAAAATAATATTGGACTAAATTACCAAAAATATAAATAAATATTAGGCAATTTGGCTAAAAATTAAATTGTAAGGACTAGAATAAATAAAAATATTATTCTACTAAATTATCAAAAATAGAAATATATAAAGGTCAATTTCGGCTAAAATTAAAGTTTTAGGGACTAGAATGAACAAAAATATCATCGAGTTAAAATATTATCATATGAGTCAATTAGTTTCTCACGTTATAATATAATAAATTCATAATTTATCAAATACTTCATTTTTCTCTTGAAAATTATTAAATCATAGACTTCTGCAACTACAGGTAAGCTAAATATCAAGTCAGGTCAATATCAGTTCTAGTCAACAATATGTCAGGTTTAAAATACGTCAGGTAAAATCTAATATCGGGACGTTTCAGTCGGGTTATATTGATTATTTATCATGTTAGTCTTGGGTTCGTGTTCGTCTCAGTCGGATGCAGGTCGAATTCGGTTACTATAGTATCAGGTCTAACTCGAATTCGAGTTAAAAACAGTCGGTTATAAATTAATTTCGAATCATTATTTTCTCAAGTTAAAATAAATTTTAGTTCGAATAAATTTCAGTCGAATTTTCGTGTACGTCCCTACTCCTATATGGTCCAACCTTCAACTTGGCCACGGACCGTGTATTTAATCGGTCATTTTTAAATAAGTGGAGTCAAATACTATCGAAGTTGGCAAAAGCCGGAGAATGAATAAAACCAGAAATCAGCTCAACTCCGCCATATTTGACTACATTCAGCTCTCTTCAATCAATTATTTGTTAAATTATGACTTCGGTCCTTCTATGATACTTAGATTGAAGATTTAGTTCATGTACTTCAAGTTAACATAGTTTAATCATTTAATTTTAGTATATTATTTTCGATTGAGTCTTGTATCAATTGACACTAGTACCATTGCAACTAGGGACTTACATACGTTGAGGGTAGGAGGGACAATTGCCGCCTCACACTTTAATGGTTTAATTACATTTTAGGCTATGAATAGTTTTTAAACTATTTCAATTTAGTCCTTTTCCCTCTTGAAATTGTCTGCTACAATTCATTTTTAAGATCAGTTTTAAAATTAATTAAATTAAGCATTGACTCCCAATTTTTTGGTTTAGTTGATTTTTAAGACATTTTAATTTTAAAATTAGTAAAATTAAATACCAACTCCTTTAGTTTTTATGGTTTAATTACTTTTTAAAATCCCGATCGTTCTAAAATAAGACCAACTTGTTCCCTCATGATAATCATGACTCCGTCCCTGATTGCATCATCTAAGAAGATTTGGATTGGAACATATTTAAACATGTAACATTCTTTGATTTTGGAGTTTGGATACTCCAGATACACGTTATCATGTTTTTTTTTTTTTTGAAGAGAAGTTTTTAAGAGAAAATTCCAGGTATTTTAACTAGGAGAATTAACGATATTATTTGAAGTAATCAATAATATTGTAAAGTAAAAGATTCCAAATTGAAGTATAGGGAGTTAGTCACAAATGTAAGTATAGCAAAAGGAGCAAAAACATAATTTGACCCTAATTGTACTTTAAATAAGGATTAAGGCATATGTATCCCGGTTTTGTCCAACTCTGGCTGACTACAATTACATTGACTGTTTCTCCTATGAAATTTCAAGTGATTCAGACCCGTCGCTTTTTAAAAATTCAATCAAATTAAACGCTCATGTATATATAAGAATTTCAGCTTTCCAGTTATCCAATAAAAGAAGCCTTTTCCTTTATCTACTTTGCCGTTCAGTATTCACCCTGCAGAAGAATTAAGAAATGAGAAATCCACTCTCAATCGCTTTAATATTTTTCACTCTTTTCATCCTTCATACCCAAGCAAGGACCGATCTTCGACCGTGCACTACTTCATGCGGAGATATCCACAACATCGGATACCCTTTTCGCCTCCGAGGCGATCCAGCCAACTGCGGCGACCACGACTACGAGCTTTACTGCGACGGCAACAATCGAACCATCCTCAACTTCCATGCCGGACTGTACTACGTCAAGAGAATTTCATATGCTGAACGCAAAATCCATCTCATTGATGTTAACTTAGACACCGGGAACTGCGGGTTGCCGTACAGATCTCTTGGAATCGAGGAAGTGCTAGGCGATGGTCGGTATAATAGAGAGTATTCTAGCCCGCATGCCACTTTTGTGAGATGTACAGAGGAAATCAATAGCATGCGAAGCAACATGGTGCCCTGTTTGAGTGGGAATACGTCTCGGGTTTATGTTAATTACACACGTTACATGTTGTACTATCCTGATATTCCGAGTACTTGCAGCATCATTGCCATGGCACTCTCCGATGGTTCCGCCGATCAAAAGGTTAACCACCCGACTAGTTACAATGAGATCCAGCAGACATTGTAGTCGGGGTTTGATCTGAATTGGACAGTTGAGTGCAGGGATTGCCGAGCTGATGGTGGTTATTGCCAGTTCCCCACAGAAGAATCAAACCGGTTTCGATGTAACAAGGAAGATGGTTGGTTTTCTATAAATTCATATATCAAAATGAAACCTTAATTTGTACAGCTCTAACATCGTGAATCAATTAAGAGATCCTAACGATATGTGTTATGCTTGCAGATTATGCGACTGAACTTTGGAATGCTATCCTGTACCTCGTTGCCGTCTTCGTGATCGGTAAGGTTCCTACTCTTTCATGTCAATTTCCGGTTTCCGATCTTAACTGTTGTTGTATACTTCCTTGATCTGATGAAATATTGCGTTGTGCTTTGTAGGGTTGACAATATTATGCAGATACATCCTGGCACCCGTTGTTGTTTTTGTTTTCATTCTCCACAAATGCTGCTCAAAGCGAAACAGGATCGATAAATAAACACAATAAAATCTAGACCCCAAGGATAAAAAAAATCTCATTAATTTCCTTCCAGTAATTATATAAGTATGTGAGCGTTTGTATTAGTTCAATTGTTATATAAGTTTTCCAGTAATTTTGTAATTATGTAAGGATTTGCATTGTAATATCGGTGTATAAATCCATTTGGTAATGGCTTATAATCTTGTTGAAATTATTGTACAATGTTTATAAGGGTGCAACTACTTAGTTTCACCACTTAGGCACTTACCATGCTGACTGAATTGGATAATCCTCGTGCAGTTCTTGTCTTATACATTTCGTAGTGAGTAAAATGGTCATTTCATTAAAAAATTCATTCATTTTGCCATTGATAGTTGGTGTGACAATTATAAAAAAAAAAAAGTTAAAATCTTTTTTTAATCCTATGTGTTTATAATAGAAAATTAATTTAACAATTTTTTTAAAGAAATTAAAAAATAATTAATTGCATTAAGGACACTACACATTTTTAGCTCTCACTCTTCGTCATTGCTCCGTTAACTTTTTCAATTAATCTTCTTTTATCTACATTTTGTATTGAGATAATTTGAGATTTTTTTTTTTGAGATAGTGTTTTAGTGACTTTTATTGTATAGAAAATGGGGTGGTTGAGTTTTTATTTCACAAAATAAGAATATTTGCACAGTATGTACGAAAAGTCATAAAAAAAACCTTAGTTCGTAAAATAAAAACATTTTAAATTATAAAATAAAAATCTCAATAACATTATCGTTGCAAAATACTCGAAATAAAGTTGTGTTCATCCTCTTTTCATTATGAAAACTCCTTTGACCATTCCTCATGTAAATTCGATTTCGATGATTATGAAATTAGATTATGTTGTTTGTCATGACTCCAATGTCTTCTGACTATTTAAATATTTGACTTAAAAAAGTATACTTCAGAAGCTTATAATTGAATTAACCTAATAAGAAATTTGAACTAAAGACTTATCAATTCACTTATATCCTATTATAAGTAAATATGCCATTTGGCCCAAAAATGAAAACCATAAGCCAATGACATCCAAACACATCACCCATTCAAACACGTGGCGCACGTTGATTGGCTGATCAGTCTCCTGTGACATCCCACCCAATATATAGTTCTTCATTTACTCCTCCATTCTTCAGTTCATAGCAATTAATCGCCTCCGATACTTGAAAATCAAAAACACCCAAAGAGATGGGTAGATCACGGTTGCTGCCTCTCACTTTGCTTTGCACTTTGGTCCTTTTTGGATCTCTAGTTCTTACTCAGGTCCACTTTCTATTCATATTTCTCCCTTCTTTTAGTTCTGTTTTCCCCTTGATCTGTGAATAAAATGTGAAAATAGCTTAATATTTTTCAAGATTTTTCTGTGTTTCTTTTGTTTGTGTTGACTGATTGTTTGATGATTTTGATTTTTCATTGTTTCGCTTAGTTTATTGAGCTTGAGATTGATTTTTTTTTGTTTAGTGAATGTCGTTGTTTGATGGGATTTTCTTGGAATTTTCAGGCAAAAAAGTCTAAGGGAGATCTCAAAGAAGTTACTCACAAAGTTTACTTTGATGTTGAAATTGCTGGAAAACCTGCTGGTATGCTTCACTTTTCTAATGTATCAATCCCATTGGATCTGTGAGGAAAGCTTAAATTCTTTCCTTAATATGCCTCATGAATTGCCCAAATGTGTATTTGAACGATTTGCAGATATGGATAGATTTAAATAGCAAAGAGTGGATAAAAAATGTCATTAATTTTGTGCCTTAAAGGTCTTTCTATGCATAAACCTGAAACGGAACCCAGGATCCAAGAAACGTGTAACTAATTATATTGAGAATAAATGAAGATTTAGTTTGATATTGGGAGAGAACTCTTATATAATCATTCCGAATGGATTTCTGTATAGAAGTTATATGTTGCTTCATATTGTAGCTGCTTGTGTTGTGCTTTCGTTTTAGATGGCTAAAAAGATTACTGAACTATTGTTCTCAGGTCGAGTTGTCATGGGACTCTTCGGAAAGGCAGTTCCAAAAACAGCAGGTATGATGGTGTTATAGCTACATTGATGGCTGTAGTCTGTGATTTTCTTGGCGGTTATTTTTCTGATCAGCTTAAACTTTCTTATATGCAGAAAATTTCCGAGCACTCTGCACAGGTATGGGTTATCTCTTTTATCAACCTTGGTTACCATAAAGATGTAATAGCTTTAGGACTGGGAAAAACTACTTGCAACAATTGTTTTTGGAAAATGAATACGAGAGTGAAGATTGACTAGCCTTTTGTTAAGGGCTGTTTAGAGACTTTTTTTAATGTGTAAGAGAGGTTCTGAGATTGAGTTTTCCATTACAGGGGAAAAAGGTGTTGGAAAGAGTGGTAAACCTCTCCACTTCAAAGGAAGTGCCTTTCACCGCATTATTCCGAGCTTCATGATTCAAGGTGGTGATTTTACACTTGGTGATGGAAGAGGTGGAGAATCAATCTATGGTGAGAAATTTGCTGATGAGAATTTCAAGTTGAAGCACACCGGACCTGGTGAGCCAATATGTTTTTATATCAAGTGCTTATGCATACAGGAAAGACAAAATTTATGACAAGAATAAACCTTTTTTTCTCCCTCTTCTTTTTGTGGAATTATAGGGCTTTTGTCTATGGCAAATGCTGGTCCCGACACCAATGGGTCGCAATTCTTCATTACAACTGTGACAACCAGCTGGTAATTTACACAGTGAAGATATTTATATTTCTTTTAGAAGTTTACACAGTTGCTAATCATCGAGTATCATGTACAGGTTGGATGGTAGACATGTGGTGTTTGGGAAGGTGCTGTCCGGTATGGATGTGGTATACAAAATCGAAGCTGAAGGAAATCAGAGCGGCACACCCAAGAGCAAAGTTGTGATCGCCGACAGTGGTGAAATCCCTCTATAATTATCAAGGCTTGAGTCTTTGTTTATTCCAGTTAGGTGCATGATAAATCCTGGGAGATGAACTTTTTTGTTTAAGATATTTTCTTGGGAGTTTTTTAAGCAGACATTGTTTAGCTTGATGAAAATCATGTCTTTGAGCTTGTCTTTACTACATGTTATGGTTCACGTTATAAGCTTTTGTTAGTGGTTAGTTACAATTTGGGGAAACAGCCTTGAATTTACAGCAGCCTCTTGAGAGTCGTTAAAACTTGCCAAATTAGAACAAGGTAGTCAGATGATTTAGCATACTCAATATATATAGGGTAAAGTACCAAAATGGTCACTGAATTTTGTTTTTAAAAATAAAATGATAATTAAATTTTTTAATATTACAAAATGATAATTAAATTTTATATTTTTTAATAAAATAATAACTCCACTTCTCTAACACGTTTCTTTTTCTGTTACCTAAAATTTTATTAGCTTGAATTATGGATTTTTTTTTAGATTTTCATTTTGAGAAAAAATTTGATTTCATAGTGCCTAAAATTTATGATTTAAGGTTTTGTACTCTTTCGATTTTCTTGTTGGAAGAGTATTCGATTGAATTAAGTCAAATCAAATAAAAATTTTCGAAATATTTGAGTTTACGAGTTGAAAGAGCTGTGCCTCTTCTCTGCTATAAGAGACAATGGAAATGAACATCTGGGGGAATTCAATTCCATATGCATATGCTTATGCTTATGGTACAAAGCAAATAAAGAGAAAGGAGTTCCTCCTCTATGACTGTATCCTTGATTTGTACCAAGAAACTAAAGCTAACAATTGAAGATGAAATGACACAAACTGAGGTTTGAGTCCAGAAATTAGAAGCTTTAGCAATGAATGGAATGAACAACTCTTATTTGTTGCATATTTCACTCCCAGTCCCTGGGAAATTTTATCCATGGGGCTAGGAGCCTAGGACAATTAAGACTTGTCCACTTTTACGCTTAATGATAAGAGTTCAGTTCTGATTCGAATAAAAAATATTAAACAACTTTATACTCTTTGAATTCGGGTGACAATGTTATTATAAATAAGGATAACTAACATATTTAGTATCCTACATATTTTTTGCGTTACTGTTTTAGTATTTATCAACTTTTTTAATAAAATAATAACTAACGTTACGTTTTTTTTTATTTTGGTACTCCGCCGTCAAAAAAATTAACAAAAGACTAACTAAGAGAGAAAACTACACGTGGCAAGCTGACATGTTTTTTCTCTTTTCTAGTCAGTATATCAATTCGACTAAAATCATAAAAAAACACATGTGTCATGCTACCTAAGAGAGAAAAAATGAAGTGACAGACTGCCACATATAATTTTCTCTCTCCTTATCAGTATGTCACATGTACTTTTCTTTCTTCTAATTAGCATGATGTTAATTTTTTAACGCTGGATATCAAAATAAAAACAAAATATAAAATTAGATACTATTTTACCAAAAAATAGGTGAAATACTAAAACTGTAACGCATGAATAAATATGGTATAAAATAAGTTATGTCTTATAAATACACTCAATTCATTTAAAAAGTTAGGTAAAGTATCAAAATGGTCATTGAGCTTATACTCTTTACACGCTTAATGATTTCTTTTCTTTGATTTTGGCATTCAGTAAAGGGACACAATGACAGTAATTTTAATTTTAGTTTTCTGCTTACATTTTACGATTATATAAAAATCATTAAAAATGAATTATGACTAAATTGATTGAATGTGTAAATATGAAGGATTAAATGTGTAAATAAGGGTGCATATTGAGTTGAGCAGCTCGGAAACAACTCGTGCTCAACTCGGTTATTGCTCGATTCGAGTTGACTCGACTCAAGATATTAGTGAGTCAAGTCGAGCAAAGCTCAACTCGACAAGTTTGTGAGCAGCTCGTTATTTTTTGTAAGTCTTTTATGATTTTTTAGTGGCTACCTTACAAAAATAGTACTCCGATAAGTTTAAATACTAAGTGAAAACTCTAAAAAAATTCAATGAATTACTAAGTAATTTACCCATAAAATTTTGATTTTAAATTTTTAAAACATTTTGTATTTTTTGAGAATTAAAAAAATTAATTTGTATTAGTAAGAAATTAAATTATAATAATGAATCTTTCTTTTTTATTAAAATTTTTCCTATTTCTTTTATTATTATTTTGTGTATAAAAGTAGAAAAAATAAAAGTCTTCAGTTTCTACTTCTCATATAAAAATACTATTGGAAGTTAAAACTCCGAGATTCCTAAAGTATTCTCTCATTGTTGTTTATCGAAAATTGTTGAGAAACAAAAAAGAGTCTCACAATCGAATATTGACTTCATCTCTAACCCGGTCATTACAAGATCGTACATATTTCTGAATTTCTATATTTATATTAAACTCTAATAATATCACTAGATTTTACCTGTATTTTAAAAAATAAAGTAAAAATTTTGACGAGTTTAATGAGCAACGAGTTGAGTTGAGCAACAAGATTTTTTAAAAAGCACGAGTCGAGCAAAATTTTACCAACTTAACGAGCAACGAGTCGAGCAACGATATTTTTTAACGGGCACAAATTGAACACTACTCAACTCGCGATCGACTCGCTCGATAAACACACCTAGTCCCGTAATTAACGTTCGAATTGCGATTTTGTTATAAAATACAAAGTTTAATTTTTATTTTGTAATATTTAAAAGTTTAGTTATCATTTTTTAACAAAAGTTCAATGGTCATTTTAATACTTTACCTATATATATATATATATATATATATATATATGCACACATACCAATACCAAATTCCATAATATCGATTTTCTTAAACAAAAGTGTTCTCGACAATTTTAGATAAATTATAATATTAAGTTGGTAAATCATACACCCACTTGGGAAGCTTGTTAGTTGCAATATTTATGTGATTATATTTAAAATGTACGATAAAATCATTAATTACTATATTTAATTAAAAATTATTAATATCTAATTTTTTGACTGAGTTTAGTGTTGTGGATTACCGATTAACTGGAGAATTATAAGATTATTTTTATTCTTTTACACATTTTTTATTTATAAGGTATAACAATAAATCAGTTTTATTTGTACTAATAAATAGCTATTATTGAAGATTATTGATTTTTTAAATTTTGAATATTTAAATTATTTTCATATTATATTTATTTTAAATAAAATTAATTAATTTTAAAAATAAATAATTAAAATAATTAATTTTATTTATAGAAGATAAATTATTTAAAAGATTAAATATTTTATTCAAAAGAAAAGTATTATTCACGTATCCAAAAAACAAAACCAATTGTAATACTAGTATATTAACTTTCTTAAGGTAGTAATATACCATGCGTATTTGATATACAGGCTGTGTAAAATTATAAGCCTGCATATTTACACTATAAAACATAAATCTTAAATTTCTAACAACAACCTTTAAAAGCTAAACCCTAAACCTTAAACCCTTAAATTCTAAAAATCAACCTTAAATTCTAAACCTTACAACTTAAATCCCTAAACTTTAAACCCTAAACTAAACCCTAAAATTAAAAGACATATATAAACTAAACTAAAATTGACTAGCATTTTCCTTAAAAAAACAATATCTCTTGTCATGGAAAACGACTCGAATTCACACATTTGATGTTGATTAGTGGTGTAACCTGTTTCAAGAATTTTATTTATAGGAATCAAATAATATCACAATTGCCAACACAATATTCCAACCATTAATTAAATTAAACTAAATATACAGAGCATGCAAGCATTGTGGCTGCTAGTAGTATGTACTAAGTTAGATTTCGCTTTTCAAGTAAAGGCTCATACACATATCTTCACTCCGCCGGCCCCAACTTATTTGATACAGCAGAAAGGGGAAATTTGCTCCCCACTAATGCTGTATCCTCTACTGCTTAAATTGGTTTATCTTAAACATAACCTAGTAATCACTTTTACTGCCCGTTGCATGGAGGCCGGATAACCTGCTCTATGCTCCGTGGTGATCTTGGCACATCCCGTAGACAAGTCGGAACTAATTTAGTCGAAGCAAGGGATGCACGGAACTCGTCGTGCCCGTCTGGCTTCGTGAAACTCATCGAATCATCTCCGGCCTCAAACCAGCATGTATTGTGCAGCTTCCTTCTTTGCACCTCATCCTTAATTCTCTGGAATGTCAAAAGAGGGGAAAAAGGTAAGTTGATCAGTAACAGACCACTTTATGAAAGAAGCATTCACCAGGTTTTATGGAATCTCAAGTGCATGGTTTTCACTCTATTATCTAACCTTTCAGTTATGTCAGTGATCCGAAAGGACACAATTTCATATGTAAAATGCATCACCAAGAAAAATCGTATCGTGAAATAAAAAAGAAGTCTTATTTGTTATTGTATAATCTCTATGGCAAGGGAGCCAAATGCTATATGAATGGCAAATTACAAGTTCTCAAAGAAGTCACAACAAAAATAACAAAAACAATAGGACGCAGATGTGTTCTGTTTCAAGACTATGATTTTCTAGAAGAAGCCTCATGTCAGTCAAGAGTAATGTCTTAACATGAATGTCGATTGGGACGGGGTAATGAAAACAACCTAAAGTCTTCATGCTAGACAATGGTGAAGATAGAGCAATACTTTTATGCTTTATGAGAATAATTCAACTAAGACAAACTCACATCAAATATTTTGGCAAGCAATTCAGCAGTGCCATTTAAAAAAATCTTGAATCAACAAATCATGTCCTCATATTGACATTTAGTGCACAGAAAGAAACGGGAGGGGAAGAACACACAAAGTTGCTATCCACTGACAAACAAACAAACAAAAACTAACTATAGATCCCTAACAATGATTTTTAACATTTAAAACTTAAAAAGTTATAAATCCCAGTTTCATAATGCTACACAAACAAATGAAAGTGTGTACATAACAATGATGCACAACTTATATCATGCATTCATCCACAATGAAGCTGCCACAGTCGAATGCATATGCAGAATGACAAAATTCAGGTTTCCTATGGAAGAAACCTGTTATTAGGTTCGATTACAAAATTTCAATAAAAGAGTAGCAACATGACTCTACTATATGGTCCTCCGGACTCGACTCTACCTACAATGGTCATTCTAAACATTTAATCCAACTTTCATACGATGGACATTCTGAACATTTAACCCTTGACTACCAACATAGAGATCCACACAATTCACCCTCTTGAAGAATATTGCTATGCATGCACTTGTGCTAGACAAAAAATGACACTTTCAATCCCTGCACATTTCGAATTGTTCCATTGCACACACAAAACCAGCATCAGTAATACAAACAATACCATTTGCCAACATTAGCAGACTAAATTTCATCAGTAAATCACTGAAACTGCACATTTTGAGAGGGGATAAAAAGAACAACAACAATGAAACTGTTCCTAAATGTCAGCTGAAACAATTTTCATATCCATGAAAGTGAATGTAACATAAAAAAGCCTCCAGAAAACATGAAGCAACAAACCTGTAACAATCTCAAATCGAACTTAGGGAGACCAATCTGACAAACAGTAAGGCACCCAAAAAGGTTCCCTATCAAAGCTGTATCGGGGACAACCAACCCATGGACCAAACCTCCGACAAACCCACCCAAAAAGCTGTCTCCGGCGCCGGTCGGATCAACCTGGTTAGCCCCGAAAGGCTGAATTTTCATTTCCCCATCTTTCCAAAAAACTTCACACCCATCTTTCCCATGTGTTACCACCACACAACACCATTGCCTCACTTCCTCTACGTCCATAAACAGCGCCTCTTCCGATGAGGCCTTCAAAAATTTTACCCGCGGTAACAGATGGTAAAACCCACTCTCTTTTAACCCCACGAGCTTTACCGTCCCGTCGTTTTTATCGAAACAACGGATTAAAGCTTGGATGTCGACGAAAACGGCATCGCATATTTCGACCATTTTCTCCAGCGTTTCAGGGAATATCTCCCCGCCAACCCCAACCGCCATTCCGAAATCGAACCTTTTATCGGGCAGGTCCGATGGATTGATCGGATCGCAGACTTCGACCCGTTTCAAGACCCGATCCTGATGAGCATTCTCGGTATGGCCCAGATCGAAATAGGCGTGGAAAACGGTGGTTTTGGACGTGGGGATCACGATGGGGTCGTGATTAACGGGGTATTTAAAATCGAACCCGACTTTGGATGTTAAATGGAAAGAAACGGAGAGGGCGGTGAAGACGTTGGAGATGAAAGAGGCGGCTCCGCCGAGGGTTTCGGCGACGACGGCGCCGCCTTGGAGAAAGACATCGTGGCAGTAATTACCGACAATGAGAGCGCTTTGAATTGGGGTGGTTTGGGGTTGAGGGAGGGTGGTGGTCACCATGGCGGAGAGAAGGCGACAAAAGGAGAGATTTTGCTTTGCTGGGTTCTGGGGTCATGGAGATGAAAACGGAAAACAAGGGGAAAGCTTTTAAGAATTGAGAGAATCTATTAAAAAAGAGAGAGAAAACAAGAAAAATAGGGGAAAGAGAGATATATAATTAGAGGGAAGACATGGAATGGAAGCTGTAAAGGAAGACAAAAATCTAGGTGTCAACAAGTAGGGGACGCGCGCCACATTCACATTCATTTGATTTGAGGGTTATTTATAGTCAGCAAATGCCAGAAAAACTACAAATATAAATACTAAAAATTATTGGTAAACTTTTATAATATTCCATTTAAATTAATTAATAAATTAATTAAATATCAATAATTATATTAAAAAATTCATTACATTTTAAATTTGTACAATATTTATCTCATATTTAACTTATCAAAAAAAATACTCGTTATCTTATTAAAAATGAGAAAACCTATTTTAAGTTTGACCCTTATCTACTTTGTCAAATAAAGTACATGTATCAACTTTGGTTTTTGTAAGGCGGATGGAGTTTTAATTTAATTTCCATCATGTGCTTCAAAATATATATAGAAGTCACGTTTGAGCCGCATCTTATCCATTCACTAAATATTAAATTAATATAAGTATATTTTTTATTAATAGATATATTATATTTTTATATTTAAATTTAAATTCACACCAAATAAGATAATATGATTTTTAGCGTAAGCTAATTAGTGAATCTCAATAGATTTGATAATTGTTAAGCATACTATAGTTCTTTTAAGGCATTTAGCCCAAAAAAATGTTCCTAATACCGAATAGTCATTTTAACCTTATATTTTTTAAAGCAACTTAACCATCACGTTTATTTTGAGTTAAAATTATCTCTTTGCGTATATAAAATGTTAGTCAACTAAAGATAAATGATTTGAAATAATATGACAAATATACATGTCAATGCATGCTGATGTGACATTTCAAGTAATTTTAAGCTGTTTATCATTAATTGGCTAACAATTTCATCTGCAAATGAGCCGTTTTGACTCAAAATGAACAAAATAAAATATTGAGTGTTAAATTACTTTAAAAAAACAAAAATTTAATGACTATACGATCAAGCGTTAGATATATTTTTTTATATTATGCATTCTTTTGATATTCCGATGTAATTAATAGAATGTGTTGAAAGTAACATTGTTCACTAAGTTATGAATTTGTGTTATTTATTTATGATGATTTAATGTGTTGTCGATATATAAGTTGCATATTATAAAAAAAACAAAAATTATTTTAATTGACGTGGCATCATTTGATTCTATTATAATAGATAGAATAAATGAAATGATTACGCGTTTTAGATGCAAAAGTTGATAGGAACATATGGAATGAACACAACGGAGCATTGCATGGCGTAAAGAAATGACAAGACCAAAGAATACGTATATGATTCTGCTTCATCATCTCCTTCATATAATATATATTCCCCCGTCTCACAAATCACAATTCCTGTTTGGAATGTGTTTCTACTTTATTTTCTTAAAGTAAGTCATAGCGCCGGTCTACCGGAATAGTAAATTGTGGATGCTGGGATTCGAACCCAAACAAGATAAGCAAAATCTATGTTCGAACATAAACCACGCTTGACACGACATCATAACCACTGCTCGAGCCTAATTCATCCAAAAACTCAAAGCACAGATTTGCCGAGCATCAACCCTAAAGGAGAAACAAAAATATAAGATAAATCCAATTCCTTATAATACATTTGAACATAATGATTGCAAACCGCGTCGCAGCAATACGACATTTTGGATTGAGGCTGCGTCAATAAGTTATACGACATCTTGGATTGATGGTTCAGTCAATATGTTAATTCAAGCAGAACAGAGACTATGGGGAGAAAGAACATTAGATAGTTTATTTACCACGTAAAGGTTAGGATTTGATAACAAGATCCATAAGTGATCAAACCAGCACAGATGCCACCCATAAAAATCCTTGGATCGGGACAGCTCCCCGTGAACTGAGCTTGGGAGAAGTCAAAACCTGGGTTCTGCAGATTGAAAATAACATATTGTTAATGTTACAAGCGGTTGAAATACGGTTTCAACAAGGTATCGAATCAAAAGTTTAACCATGTGGAATCAGGTGGTAATGAACCGCAAAAGAATATAGTAATTGATAACAGTTCAATAGCACTTACATGGGTAACTACCAGAGCGGAAATAAGAGCAGCCAAACTGTATTTATTTCTGAACCTTTATCATTTATATACTTGTGATCGAAAGACAAATG
This sequence comes from Hibiscus mutabilis, assembly GCA_019671005.1. NCBI lineage: Eukaryota > Viridiplantae > Streptophyta > Magnoliopsida > Malvales > Malvaceae > Hibiscus > Hibiscus mutabilis. The sequence goes on from CM033717.1 coordinate 67,962,087, forward strand.
AGCACTTGAAAAATGTTTTACATGCATCAAAACTCAAAATATTCCGTAATAAGCACGTAAATGATAAAACTAACATTTCTACCACCATCAATTACAATTCAAACATGTTTTAACTCAGAACCAACCTAATATGGAACAGATTGAAATCCCCACTTATGGATGATATCTTCCTCTGATCCACAAGCCAGATTTTTTTCAAGAAACTTCCCTTTTATTTGATTAATTATTAATAATCTTGCTTTGTTTTCTATATAGGATATTATGCCATGTCGCAACATAGTATATTAGACAAAATTTACATATGATGGTTGGACCTACCTCAACTGGGTTATTCAACGCTTCACCTATTAGTGGTTACTGGTTAGAAACTTCATTTATATGTTTACATAATGGTTTTTTCTCTCTAAAGCCTATCTTGATTTGCTCCTTGTTGTTTAGCCTCACATTCTAAGCAACAAATGTTGAAGAACCATAACGTTAGTCCTGTGTTGCATCAAAAGTTGAACAAAATTTGCAACATGCAGCATTAGCTAAAGATTTCTTACTTCTACAGAAAAGTAATCTCCAAAAGTCTATAATCATAACAGCTGAGTAGCAACTGCTCCATGTAATCATAAGGGGATCAAGCATTAGCTAATGCATGTTATAAACGCATATTGCATACATCAAATTCTGATGATAATTTTCTTCGGGAATTTTCACCAATAGCACTTGATACCATACCACGAATATGAATATATACAAAATACAAAGTGAGAAGTATGTTGTATTGACAGAACTAATGCATCTAAATGAAGCAAGGTAAAGCTACATATAAAATATGGCTTGCTGAAATGGAAAACATACAACCAATATCTTACTCAGGAGAGAAAGCCTGAAATCTATAATTAAACTGACGTCAATTTTCACAGAAACAGGAATGAAAATTTCTCAAGGCATGGGCATCGGATATGGAAACGTGTCTAACAAGTACAAACTCTTTTTTCTTTTCTAAGTTTTTTCATATATTTGGATGATTATACCTTCATGTCCATGTCTGGATACGGGTCGGACACAGAGCTAAATAACATAGCTTTTAACAAGCATCACAAAGGAAAAAGTGGACCTAAATTGAATTAGCTCAGCACATTAAACTTTAGCTATAGCATAAGAAATTACACTGCTGTTATATTGTAGCACAAGAATCACTCACTACAGATGAAATGAAAAACCACACCATAGCATTTAGAGCAAGTAATTGAAGGATGGAAACACATGGCTCTCACCTTTCCGGAGACCTCCGGAGCACGAGGCGGTTTTGCTCGAGATCAGAGGAATACAGGTCTAGCTGACCCAGACCTAGTATGGGTGATGCCCATTGCCCAGGTCTGACCCTTGTCTCTCTTCTACAATGTTATGTGCACTACATCATCATCATCTGGCCATAAATAAAACACCTCAAATTTAGCTCAACATCAAAAGCTACAATTTCCCACTCAATTGTCAGAAAAAACAAAGGAAATTAAACGATAATCGATCATCCTAAATCATGAATTCAGCTTAAAACAATATAATTAAACCCAAAATTCTCCAGTTCATCTAATTTCAAGTTTCTAGCTTTTTTTTCCTTTGCTAAACCCTAACTTGAACCAAACAATAAAACTGTGTAAATATTTACATAACATTGTGATAAAGGGGGGTTGCCTTTGATTCCAACTTCGACATGTTCGGATTGAGTCTCGCAATAAAACTGCTTGCAGTGAACATTAGGCGGAAAATGTAAATATTTACCTCTCCCGATCCCCTAAGTTGCACATATACGAATACGGGGATGGGTACGGGAACAAAAAACGACAATTTCTAAAAATACAGGGTACGGATACAATAAGGGTACGGTAAATATAAAATAAAATTTAATATATATATAACAAAAAATTATTAAAATTCATAATACAATAAAGACTAAAATTATAATTGTATTAAACAATAATTATAATTATTTAAATTTACATTTAATAAATTTTAAATTATTTTTAATATTTAAATTAAAAGATTACAAAAATTAAATAACTAAATTAAATAAAAATTTAATTTTACATTCTAGTTTGAATGAAAATTTTGATCTTTTATTAAAGTAATAAATGGACAGAGTTATGGGCTTACAGCTGGCTAAAAACAGGGTCATTTAAACGTTTCTGGTACGCGGGACGGCCTTAAGCTGCCGTACCCGTGCTTCATAGCGATACCAATTCAAATACCATTTTTACCTGAAAATTATAAAGAAAAAAACATTAAAATTTTGGGTAATCTTGTGATTTTTGTTTAGAGTTTATTCTATTTTGATCATTCAGATTTTAAAAAAATAATTTTTATCATTTACGTTTTAAATCGCATCTATTTTAATTTTTTAGCCGTTAATTTCTGTTAACAAAAATTAATTAATTTTTAATTTAATCCTCAAACTTTTAAAATTTTATTTTTTACCATCTTTCTCAAAATTTAAAAATTTTATTTTTCTGTCCATCACCCGATCTCGGCCCTCTTTTCACCGCCATGAATCTGCCACCCTCCTCCGCCCTAAAACATGAGAGCCTGTTTCAACTGAAGATAACCCTTCCTCAAAACCAGCAGTAACAATAATAAACTTCAATCCCCATTGCCCATTTCAAGAAAACAAGAAGATCCCAAGGAAATCAACAAAAAGGCCGATCTTGAAATTGAAAAATCTACTTCACCTGAAAAAGACCCTCTTATCTAACTCACACTGTACTGATGCTGAGCACTAATTAGAATTTCGGCTTAGTTCCCAGTTACCACCTTCATTTCTTACCCCCCTTTCATAGGAACACTTTGATACACACTTTTCCCATTCTAATTTCTACTGTTCAATCTCGTCTTTCTTTGAGCTTAGTTTTTATTTAATTTTTTTCCTTTCGAATCCCAATGCTGTATCAAAATAACAAATGTAGAAAGTTGTGAAAATATAAACAAGGCCCGTGGAACATGATTCTGCTTCATATTCCTGTTGTTCTTTTCATTTTAGGGCAAGCATAACCTTAGACTTCATCACTTTCTATAAGCCAAAATCAGCATAATTGCTTTTCCCCAAAACCATATCCTCATTTCTTTACCACATAATAATAATAACAACAATACAATTACAAATGAATATATGGTCCTACTTTTTAAACCCTTGATTCATAATTAGAGTAGTAAGCTTTCCTTTGCTTTAAAACTGAACTAATCCTCAAGAATTTCCCTTTTCTTGTTATCTGACTTTTTTATCATTAATTTAACCAAAATATTTAACATAATATAGTATACGAGCCTACACAAGTTGGAATTCAAGTGATATTCCGGATCCTCTCATTTTACTGAATTAATCAAAGGGTTGAAAACAAACAATGATGCTGACGATTAAGCAAACATAAAACAAAAGGCAAATATTTAGAAAGAGGGTTGGGTGGAGCCTGTTTCAACTGAAAAAACAAAATTCACAAATTATTACATGTGTCTACTTCTCACATGACAAAAATTTTGAGCAGTGGCTCTGCCATTTTTGGCATTTCCCACCTCGTTGCTTTGGCAGGATTGATTTAAGATTTCCTTTTCTTGCTTTCCAATGTTTTGGGGGCGGAGGAGGGTGACGGATCTATGACGGTGAAAAGAAGGTCGGGATCCGTTGGTGAGCGAAAAAATAAAATTTTTAAGTTTTGAAAAAGATGGTGAAAAATAAATTTTAAAAGTTTGAGAGTTAAATTAAAAATTAATTATTTTTTTAACGAAGGTTGACGGCCAATTGACTAAAACAGATACGATTCAAAACATAAATGGCAAAAATAATTTTTTTTAAATTTGAGTAATCAAAATATAACAAACTCCAAACAAAAGAGATAATGGGTGAAAATTATTCTAAAATTTTAAATAATGAAATCCTAAAAGGAGAGGGAAAGCGAGAAAGAGCGCGGGTGATGGAAACTGTATCGTTCATCAGGAGCCAACTTTTCCGACATCATTTTCAAGGTTTGTTGTTTTGTTTTCTGCTTCTCTCTTCTCTTTCTGGTCCGGTTCGCGCGGTTTTCGTGAGGGGGAAAATAGTCCGGTTATTAATTTAATTAATTATTTATCCTTTATTAATCTACTTTCTTTTGTTTTCTAAAGAGTTAATTTCATCATATATCCTTAAACTATGACTTTCATTCTATATCTATCCTCAAACTTTTAAATATTCTAATTTAATTCTAAAATGGTACCCAAACTTTTGATTATTTTAATTTTATCCTCAAACTATAACTTTTATTATAAATCAGTCCCAAAATTTTTGAACATTCTAATCTCATTCCCAAAAATCCTCAAATTATTAGTATATACTAATCATATCCTCAATTTCTCAATTTCCTTAAATGAAGGACTTGTGGGATTTTTTAAAGGAGGTAAAGGAGTGAGACAAAAAGATCCCCTTTCACCCTACCTCTTCGTTCTTTGTATTCAAATTCCATCCTAAATGCTCACGAGCGCAACTTACTAATTTGTATTTCGCAGACAATTTCTCAGTTCTTACTAGAGGGACGTTAAATTTTATATAGGTGTTTGAGAAGTCTTGAAACAATTTTATCACCTTTCAGGGCTTCAGTTAAATCCAAAAAAGAAAACTAATTTTTTTTCCTTCTGGGATCGATGAGGCAATTTTACAGGAGATTTTGAAAGTGACAAGTATTAAGTCTGCAAAGTTGGAAGGCCAAGACTTTTATGCTGAAAGACTTCAGCTTATTCAATTTGTGGTACATAGCTTATTCAACCTGAAGAGGGTTTTGGGTTTCCTTAAGGCTTGTCAAATGAAGAAGAATATAAGGAAACTCCCCTGCAAATTGATTTTTGCTTCGATTCAGCTAGAGAAAATGATTCAGTTTCTAGAAACTTTAGGTGACCTCAACAAGAGAAGCTGTGAAACAATTCAATATCTCTAAGGAGTCTTAGCTTCTGGCAGGTACCTAAGAAGGTTCCGATTTCACTAGATAGGGAATTGAAAACCAACTTCAACCATACACTTGGATGTCAGATCAAAGGATATGAAGTAATGACTTTGCTTCAACGCCTGAAACTTGTAAGCCAACATAGGCACTCCTAACCCTGCTCAAACTCACCACACCTGAACTAATAGTTTGATCATATTTATCACCATGAAATTAACATTCTTTAAAGATCTTAATTATCATCAATAACTCTTACCATGTGAATATTAAAGGAAAAATGTGTATCCCTTCTTATACATGGTATCATTTCTAAGTAAGCCCCGAGTTGAAATCTGTAATCTGAATTCATGTCTTAAATTGTGTAACATGAGTTTGAATTAAAGGGTAAATTGATATAGAAGATTTGATATAATCTTACAAGGTTATCATTTGATACATTGTTGTCGATGTAAACAAATATACAAATATGTCTATTTTAATTTTAAAATTTTAAACTTGTATCTCTAATCTTAAAACCCTAAATTATAAACCTTAACTCCTAGATTTTACTTCTATACTCTAAAATTTACCGATATGAATATTAGCCAAGTGAATTTAACATCATATACTAATTTAACATGATTTAATTATACATTGAGAATTTCAAACTAACCATTAGTATATACCAAGAGCTTCATCCTTTCACCCCAGCAACTTGACTTAGAAAAACATCATAACCGAAAAGAAAATAAAATTTGCTTTACAAAAACCAAACATAAGAAAGAAAATATAAAGATGAAAAAAAAATTAAAAGATGAAAAAAAGAAAAGTGACCTTGATTTCAAATACAAAGCTACAACAAAACTATCGAGATTATTTCCAAGGCAAAACTAAAGCCTATTTCCATTACTTGATATCTTTAAACACTCCAAAGTGGTTATCATGGTGTCACCACTTGTAAGATTTCAGTTTTCAGCATTTACGGGCCTTTCTAGATTTGTTTTGGTTTCCCTATTACTTTGAAAATGTAATAGACTCAACAAGCTTTCCAACGGTATCTCACGTGCCAATTTTCAAGTTCTGGAACTCAAGTTATAATCAAAACCGCGCAATATATTGAGTGCAGAAATTTAGTACGAGTTTATTGAGTTTATTTTCTCCATTTAAGAATTTTGCCCAGTTCCTTTCACCTTAGATCATCTTTGGATTCAACTTCATTTGTGTCATAATTGCAATCACCAAATTCAACATATCTAAGCATGCAATTAACACAAAAATACACTTTATTAAAAATAACTGAAAACATAATAAAAGTACTAAAATTGCAACATATTTAAAATACAAACAACAAAATATAAAATAACTAAAAAACTACAAATGTAAATAAAACACTGCAAATATTTGTATTATGAATACTAAAATGAGACTATATTAAGGACTCATCATACCCCCACACTTACATTTTTGCTTGTCATCAAGTAAACCTATCAAAATCCCATAATATTATACCCGATGATGAGGGAACATACCAAACACATTAAAAATAGAATTACCAAAATATTATACAATTAACGAAGCTAAATTTCATGCAATTATTTGTGCTGTCAACGTGGTATTGAAATACTTAAAAAGGCAAGAATCAGCAACAAAAAAAAAAAACATTACTGTAGATTAAAAGTGATAGAAAAGAAAGTCATGAAACATTTGAGTCCGGACGCATAAATGAAGTGCTGATATCATATAATATTTTTCAATTTTAATTTTAAAATTTTGTTTGAAGGTGAATTAATTTAGTTTTTCTATCAATGCTAATTTATATGTAAAAATTGTTTTAAACGTATTAGGTACGAATTTAAAGGTATCCAATTTTATTAGGTGCCTAAAAATTTTAATAGCCTGACAAATAAAATAGCAATAATTTATTACTATATGAGAGATAAGATGCATAAAAAGTTGGTTAGAGAATTGAAAACTTTTTTAAAACTTGAAGAATTCGTCAAGGACAAATTTACGAAGGACGTAGGACTTGGAGTTGTCAAATGTATGCATATTATTTTGTATTTAGTTAAGCCATGCTTTATTTTTATTTCCTTTTAGCATCTTATTTTTAATTTGATTAAGTCTGAAATCATTTTTCGAAAGATTAAGTTCTTCTGAGATACTATAACGAAAAATCGTTTTGAGCAAAAATAAATTATGAAAAAGGTAACAAATAACAATAGAAAGAATTATAAAGAATAAAAGAGAAATTTAAAGCAAATGTCTTGTATTACTCAAAAAGTTGGATGAATGTAGACTCAGGTGGGAAGCCTCTATTTATAGATGAGCCCCTTACATCCGAAAGTTCCTACTGATTTACATCGACAATCTAGATCGAAATCCACCAACCACAATGATACAAAATCGAAATATTCTTTACAATAACTCTTCTAACTAAAGAAAGAAATTTTATGTTTACAAGAAAAGTTCACATAGGTCTTCTAGAATTTCTCATGTATCAGCCTAGTCTAGTGATTTTTTCAAGCCCAAAGTCTTACTCAAAATCTCTTGGGTAGCGTGCTGCGCATATGACTCAGACCACGGTTCTCAATCCGTGACACCATCATATATATGCTAACTTCGCATGAATTAACAATTTCATCTCTAGGTGAAATTATTCCTTAATTGTTTCATATTTAGGCATTAAAGGAACAAGATGATTGTTTTATTATTGCTCTGAACCATTTCTTTTGAGCTCTATGCACTTTTATGTTTAGGATGAATTGTTGAAATAAGGTATAACTCATCGCATAATATCTTTGTGTTGATCTATAAATTTATATCTCTCTGCAATAAATATGCAAATGCAAGTTTGCGTTTTAAATAGATGCTGGTTTTATTCTATTTAATACATTTTCATTCTATGTCAACAACAAAAGACAATTACAATTTTTATTCAAGGAATGGAGGTGATATTAGAATATTGTTAGGGAGTTAAGATTATGGTTAAGTGCCAGTTTTATTCAAACAGCCTTGAATCAAGAAATTGCCCAGAGCATCATTTGGATTGACAGTGCTTCCGAATTATGGTCTGATCTTTTCGACCGCTTCAATCAAGGAGATCTGCTTCGAATTTCTGATTTGCTTCAGGAGTTTTACTCCTTGCAACAAGGTACTCTTCCTGTTACTACCTATCACACACAGTTGAAAACTATTTGGGACGAGATATGTAATTTGCGTCCGTTGGTTAATTGTGATTGTGATTCTCTGAAATATCGCAAACAAAATTTCTTGCTTCGATTCTTAAGAGGGTTGAATGAGAATTTTTCGGTGCAAAAATCTCAGATTCTTATGATAAAACCATTACCATCGATTAATGAAGTTTTCTCAATTGTTATTCAACATGAGAGGTCTATTAATGCTGTCCTTACTTCCACTGATTGTAATATCTTGTTGGCTGATAAGTTTAACGTCAAGACTGGGGAGCAGAATTTTGTTAATAGGCTAGATAATAGGAGTTTTAGTACTAGAAAGCCTGCTTTAGGAAATAAAAGGCCTCTGTGTGTTTTCTGTGGATTATATGGGCATACGGTAGACAAATGCTATCGAAAACATGGTTTTCCTCCTGGTTTTAAGTTTCGTAATCAGAATCAAAATAGCAAAATTAACCATGTTGGTTCTTCGAGTGATGAGACTTTCTTGCCTACTGAACCTCTGGTAAGAGAGGATGTTCGATCTGTTTCTTTTACTAAAGAACAATATGAGAATATGATGAGTTTGCTTCAAGCAAAGAGTCCTTCTTCTGTTGTTAAGGAATCAACTGTTAACATGCTTTCGTCTACATTTGGTCCTGTTTCACAAGAAGAAGGAGGAGGTATGGTTCTTTCTTGTTCAAATTTTAAGCATATGTTTGCTCCCTGGATTATTGATTCAGGGGCTACTGATCACATTGCTAATTCCCTGTATTTCTTTAAAGAATATCATGTTGCTAAAAATAAGTATGTTCGATTGCCTAATAATGATTTAGTTAAGGTAGAACATGTAGGAACTGTCCATCTTAATAATTCTTTAGTATTACAGGATGTTTTTCACCTTCCTAACTTTTGTTTCAATTTAATTTCTGTATCTCAATTAGTTAAAAACAATGATATTTCTTTGATTTTTTCCTCTGCTGGTTGTTGTATACAGGATGTATTGAACTGGAGGATGATTGGTACAGCTGAGAAGTTCAATGGCCTGTATACACTGGATGTTCATGTTTTTGATTCAAACAATAGGTTTACTGTTTGTTCTATTGTTTCTTCCAATTTATGGTATGCAAGATTAGGGCATCCCTCTCATAGAAGGATGAAACATTTTTCTCAATTACACAATAAAATTCCTATTGATCTTTATTCTGAATGTGATATATGTCACTTAGCTAAACAAAAGAGGCTACCTTTTCCTATTAGTAATTCTATTTCAGCTTTCTTGTTTGATCTTGTGCATATGAACGTTTGGGGTCCTTTTCCTGTTCAAGGTTTGTATGGCCATTCTTATTTTTTAACAGTGGTCAATGATAAAAGTAGATATGTGTGGTTATTTCCTATGAAAAATAAGTCAGAAGTTAGGAACCTTATAATTGATTTCTGTCAACTCGTTGAAACTCAATTTTCTACTAAAATTAAATGCATACGTACTGATAATGCTCAAGAATTTAACATGACAGATTTTTATAATTCTAAAGGCATAATTCATCAGAACTCATGCACACACACTCCACAACAAAATAGCATTGTGGAAAGGAAGCCTCAACATATTTTGGTTGTTGCTAGGTCTTTAAAACTTCAAGCTAATTTGCCTCTGAATTTCTGGATAGACTGTGTTCTTCATTATGTTTTCTTAATCAATAGAACTCCTACTTCTGTTCTACAAAGTAAGACTCATTTTGAAGTTCTATTTCAGGTTAAAACCACTATTGAAAATCTCAAAATATTTGGTTGTTTAGCTTATGCTTATGTCCTGCCTAAACCAAGAACAAAACTGCATCCTAGAGCTACTAAATGTTTGTTTCTTGGTTATCCAAGAAACATTAAAGGATTCAGATTATTTGATTTAGAAACGAAGAATATTTTTGTATCTAGGGATGTAGTTTTTTCAAAAACTAAATTTCCTTTTCAAATAAAAAACATTGAGTCTGCTCATGAAGTTGCTTTACCTGCATGTGAAAATAATAATTTGCTTGCAGATTCTTTAACCACAAAGCAAGCTAATATAGATACTAGTAATTCACAAAGTGATGATATTGTTACACAAAGTGATGATATTGTTTTTGTACCTCCTGTAAGAGTTGAGGATACCTCTTCAGTTGATACTTCAAAGAACAATTCAAATGGTGTTCCTGGTTCCACTAACAGACCTTCCAGAAATGTTCAGTTACCTAGAAAATTTAAGGACTATCAAGTGAATCTACCAAAAACTAAGACTTCTTCGAGGACTTCTCATCACAACATTAATCAGGTTTTATCCTATACTAACATTTCTGTTCCATATCAGCATTATATTAATTCTGTTGAGATTTTAACAAAACCAAAATCTTATAAGCATGCTGTTTCACATGAGTGTTGGAGAAATGCTATGGCTGAAGAAATATCAGCTTTAGAAAATAATAAGACCTGGGATTTAGTTCCCTTAACCCCTGGAAAGCAAACTATTGGTTGCAAATGGGTTTACAAGACTAAACTAAAATCAGATGGTAGTTTAGAAAGGTATAAGGCTAGGTTAGTTGCCAAAGGCTACACTCAACAACCTAGCATAGATTTTATTAATACCTTTAGTCCTGTTGCTAAGATTACAACTATTAGAACTCTCATAGCTATTGATGCTGCTAAAAACTGGAAGTTACAACAGTTGGATACTAATAATGCTTTCTTACATAGGTTTCTAAATGAAGAGGTCTATATGGACCTGCCACCTGGTTTTTCCCCTCAAAAACCTGGTTTGGTTTGTAGATTAAACAAAAGTCTATATGGTTTAAAACAGGCTAGTAGACAATGGAATGAAAGGTTAACTTCTGCATTAATTGCTCTAGGTTTTAAACAAGCCTCATCCGATAATTCTCTTTTTATTAAAGGGACAAATTTTGATTTTATTGCCCTAGCAGTATATGTTGATGACATAGTTCTCACTAGTCCTAATTTTGTTGCCATAAATAATATAAAGATCTTTTTACATAAAACCTTTAAAATCAAAGATTTAGGGAACTTAAAATTCTTTCTTGGCTTTGAAGTAGCTAGGTCCTCCAAAGGTATAAATCTTTGTCAAAGGAAATACACTCTAGATCTATTACAAGAAACTGGTTTTATGGAATCTAAACCAACTTCTGCACCTTTGAATTGTAAGATATCTAAAAACGATGGTATTCCTTTGTCAGATATTACTTCTTATAGGAAGCTTATTGGAAAGCTAGTTTATCTTACCAATACTAGACCAGACATTACATATGCTGTTCAGCAATTATCTCAATTCTTATCTATGCCTACTGACATTCACATGTCTGCTGCACATAGGATCCTTCGATATTTAAAAGGTACTCCTGGACAGGGCTTGTTTTCCCCTGCTAACAATGATTTGAAAGTTAGTGCTTTCTCATATTCTGACTGGGCGTCTTGTCCTGATTCAAGGAAATCCATCACTGGTTTCTGTGTATGCTTAGGGCCATCCTTAATCTCTTAGAAATCAAAGAAGCAACAAACTGTCTCTAGATCGTTCAGTGAGGCAGAGTACAGAGCATTAGCTTCTGTAACTTGTGAAATACAATGGATTTCTTATCTTTTATTTGATTTTCATATTCCTTTTTCCTCAGCCAATCTCTATTGTGACAATTTGTCTGCCATTAAAATTGCAGAAAATCCAGTCTATTATGAACGTACAAAACACATCGAAATTGACTGGCATATTATACGGGAAAAGATACAACAAGGGCTTATAAATCTTCTTGCTGTCTCGACTCACAATCAACTTGCCGATTTCTTCACAAAAGCTCTTTCACCAGCGGTGTTTCAAGAATCCATAATCAAGTTGGGCATTCAAAATTTGTATGTCCCAACTTGAGGGGGGCTATTAGAATATTGTTAGGGAGTTAAGATTATGGTTAAGTACCAGTTGTATTCTGTAACTAATTACTAAACCGTTTCTTTATTTCTTTATTACTATATATTATGTAGATATGAAATGAATAAATAAGAAAAGAAATTATATCATTTACTTTTGACTTTTCCCTTCCAAAACTCTCGAGTCAAAATTCCCAATTCATTGTCCTATTCTAAAGCTTAACAGGTGAGGCACATGATCTTGCCAGTAATTTGAAGAACATTTCTTTTCCTGTTGAATCTAGGCACTCCAATGACACAAACCTTCGAAGAGCAATTTTGCGTGCACAGTATATAAACTCGAACCGAAATTAACTTGAATCGAAATTAACTTACATGATATTAACTGATATATAAACTCGATCCGAAATTAACTTACCTGATATTAACTGAATTAAAAATTAACTAACCCAATATACCCTACTAACTATAGACCCGAACTAAAACGAATTAAACTCAAACTAAAATCGAATATAGTCAAATTCGAAATGACTCGAACCAAACGACTCGTTTGCCATCTCTATTAATATATCAGACTGAATCTTAACTATTTATCAATAACGTATGCATTTCATTCTTATAATTTTCATAATAAATGAATTCAAATTCTGAAATTCATGTTTTCAAACAGAACATCGATTCAGTCAGAATAAATTCTATTTTCGTAAGCTCAAGATAGTTGGTTACAAGGGGGGAGCCAGTGAGGGCCTTGGGATTGGCTCCCAAAGTTTGACAATTTCATTTTTAGTCCTTTAAAAATTTTAATAAATTAATTTGGCTCTTTTGAAAAATTTAAAAATTGTTATTATATTTTAAAAATTTTAAATAATTTTAATTAAATTTCCTCCCAAATTTTTTTAAAGTCTTGATAAATCTCAATTTAAAAAAAAATTAGTTAAACTCTTACATTTTTATGAAAATTTTAAATTAAACCCATAGATATCTTTGAAAAGTTTAATTTAAGCTTCCAAAATTTTTAAAAATTTTAAATAAGCCCCCTCAAACTGGATTGTCAAGATCCGCCCTTGGTTGGTTATCGTCCTCTTCATCTCATCTACATGAATTCAAATTCTGAAATTCATGGCGCTGGTGAATAACAACGTTTGACTTGAATTTTTGACCATTTATGCAAACTTAAGTCATAAACTTGTAAGGAATTAAAATTAAAAAAGCATGGTTTCCATTATGTAGGTTTTAGTATTAATATGGTGTACTTTCTTGGTGGATGGCAAATTAATATCCGGAATAAAAAGGAAATTATTTGCGAAATGAAAATGCCGACATCCTTTCTAGGGGTGCTTATTGAGTTGAGCAGCTCGCAAACAGTTCAAGCTCGATTCGGTCAAAACTTGTTTAATGTTCAACTCGACTTAATTCGATTTGGATTCGAGCTCAACTCGAGATCTTAGTAAGTCAAGTCGAGCAAGGTCCAACTCGACTCGATAAGTTTGCGAGCATCTCGTTATTTTTTATGATATTTTGGCGTCTACCTTAAAAATTATGTTCCAATAAATCTAAATGCTAGTAGAAAATTCTAGAAAAGTTCAGTAAGTTACTAGATAATTTATCCATAAAATATTTAGTTTAAATTTCCAAAACTTTTATATATCCCGAGAATTCAAAAAGTTAATTTGTATTAATAATAAATTAAATTATAATAATTAGTCTCTCCTTTTTTATTAAAGTATTTATTTTTTTCTTTTATTATTACTTTATGTATAAAGGTAGAGAAAAGAAAAAAGTCTTCAGTTTCTATATAAAAAATACGATTAGAAGTTAAAACCCCAAAATCGCTAAGGTCTTCTCTTCTATGTTATTTATAGAAGATTGTCGATAAATTAAAAAGGGTCTCACACTCCAATATCGATTTCATCTCTAACTTAGTTATGACAAGTTTTTTTATTTATTTTCTCAGTCCTCACGTTTTTCTGAATTTGGATGTTTATATTAAGCTCTAATAGTATCATTAGATTTTACTTATATTTAAAAAAACAAGGTAAAAATTTTGGCGAGCTTAATGAGCAACAAGTCGAGCAAAATTTTATTGAGCTTAACGAGCAACGAGTTGAGTCGAGCAACGATTTTTTTTAATAAATATGAGTCGAGCACTACTCAACTCGTATATCGACTCACTCGATAAATACCCCTAATTCTTTCATTGCAACAAATGATACAATATTAAATCACACGTATAAATTTTCAAATAGGTGGATGATCCGATCCTTATTCACAAACGTAATGTCAACAAATTTAAAATAAAATGTAATGAATGATCTTTTATTATTGGTTGAATTGAAACCAAATCAATCAAAAAGCACATGCTACTGGGCTCAGTAGACTTTAGGAGGTGGTGGTGACGTGTAATAATGAGGAGGTAGTGGAGATTTGTAAATGTAGAGAGCAGGTGGTGAGTGGAATGAAGGTGGCGGAGACTTATAAATGTAAAGAGGTGGTGGTGGAGATGTGTATCAAAAAATTTTCCTCGTAGAAAGCACATATAAAATTCAAAGTTGATATGGCGTTGCTGGTGTAGAGGTTGAATAAGGAAAAGAAATGGAGGTTCACATATGCCGACGATGACTAAAAATTTTAAAGTCGTTTTACGTTTACGATAAAAATCAAACTCTGAATCACACAAGAAATATATATATATATATATATATATATTAACTCAGAAATATGTGTTTAAATTATACAGTTTTTGAGATAAGTGTTTAATTTCTTTTTTTATTAAAACAAGTGCTTAAGGTTTTATTCTGTTACCGTTTTAAGATAACACCGTTAAAAAACTTCATCATCCAATAATAGATTGACATGTGCCTTTTGTTTTTTAAATAAACTAAAAAAATAAATTAAAAAATATCTCAAAATTTTTATAAATTACAAAATAGTCTCAAAATCTCTAAAACTCCAAAATCTTAAACTCAATTAAAGTCATTGTCGTCGCCGATAGCCTTGCCAGACCCTACCACCGTCGTCGTTGAAAATTACCGTCCATTTTCTTTGTTAATCGACGGGAAGAGTTCAATTGGACGTCGAACAATGAACATGAAAGAATTTAGTCGTTCGACGTCCGATTGACATGCCTCTCGCCGATTACAGGCGATGGGTGGCCTCAAGCAACGACAGCGGTAGGGTTCAGCGA
Organism: Hibiscus mutabilis; assembly: GCA_019671005.1. Classification (NCBI taxonomy): domain Eukaryota; kingdom Viridiplantae; phylum Streptophyta; class Magnoliopsida; order Malvales; family Malvaceae; genus Hibiscus; species Hibiscus mutabilis. The sequence goes on from CM033717.1 coordinate 67,977,272, forward strand.
GGCTATTGATGGTAGTACTGACGTCAAATTTGAGATTTTAAGGTTTGGAGTTTTAGGGATTTGAACTTTTTTTTGGAGATTTCAAGACTTTAATTTTTTTTAAAATTGTTTTTTTTTTCAGTTTTTTATAAAAAATAAAAATAAAGACCTATGTTAAATTTTGATTGGATAATTATTTTTTTAACGATGTCATCTTAAAAATAGCAAAATAAAACTTTAAGCATTTATTTTTTAAAAAATTACGTATTTATTTAAAAAATATAATTTAAACACCATTTTTAAGTTTTTTTTTTTATCAAAGGAAAAAAACCATAGCATTAAACAACAAAAGGATAACATTGGGAGGGGAAAAACCCCGCATGTAACCGACTCCATGCAACGTAAACAACAGACAAGGGAAGAGCACAAAGGCTTGACCAAACCCCCCGAGCAAGGCAGCAAGGCCAGGGGGGAAGACAACATAGACATAAAAAACTTAAGACCGAAAAAACTACAGAAACAAGGGACAGGGAGAGGAAATAAAAACAGCAGACTCGAAGGATACTTGGGGAAACAAGGAAAGAACACCACACCTAAACAATGGATCCCATAGACTCTATTACATTCAAGCGAGAGCTCCTTTCAGAGGTAGGCTCCCTCATTCGCCATGAACAAAGGTCTTATCATCTTGAACGATGTAGAGAAGCGTCCATACCAGGTCTGGTAAAAACCAGCTCCGCCACTGGCTGCAAAGAGCCAAGGTCTAACAAAGGAGCTCAGAAGAGGAGAATCGAACCGAAAAAACCAACCACCATACAGCCATGGATCATGGAGGAAAGAAAACCAAAGCATGATCCCTAGGGAAGGAGAAAACCTTAACGCTACACAAGGATCCTTCCCGTCGAAGGTAGCACGGAAGACATCGATCATGGAAACTGCGGATAACCCTTAGATGGGTTATCCGCGAAAGGATAGGAGGCGGATACAACCTCTTGATCAGCAACCCGGATCAACTCCCCATCGGGACCGTCGTCATCACTAAGCACAATTTCTTCGTTTAGCAGCATATCCTCACCCATAACCATAGAAGTAGCCCTTGTGATATTACGTCCTTCCGGATCAATTCCCAGCTCAATAACCCCTACTTGATCAAGCATAATTCGAGTAGTTTCCATTGCATGCTTACGTCTAGCTGCTTGCTTGATCAAAGTAAGCCTCCTTGTGACAAAGGAATGTCCCCGATTCTTACGTTCAAAATGGTTGATAAAAGTGGAGGAGAAAGTAAATGACTCTGGGAAAAGGGCTACTTTGAGCATGTCTTCATTTGCAACGGCTCCATGGTCGGATGCACACCAATTTCCTGGTGATGCTTGATAGATTCCCTCAGAAATAAGATTCCATAGCTCTCTTCGCTTAGCAACAAAAAAGGATTCAGCTGTGTCCTCTTCCCGTTTTCGTTTTCTTGAACCAGAAACGCCTAAGGAGTCAAAGCCATCAACAATCATGTTTCCCCATATATCCGATGGAGGCAAGGGGGTTTATGAAGAAGGGATACATTGATTCAGGACGGGGTTAGCTCAAACACCTTGTCCTTCCCTTTGCTTTCTAGCCCTGCCAAGCAGCTGTTATCAATCGAAGGACAAGTAGCAACCTTAGTGGGAAAGGAAGCCACACTATAAGATCCCGTATCCAATTTGGGTGGCGGGTCCTTTTTACAATCGTCCAAGTTTGACTTTAGAAACCTCGTATTCTCGGGGGATGGGGTCGAGGAATCCTGGCACTGCATTGGGAGGCAAACTGTTTTATCGTTTTTCTGTATCTCCTGCTCGGGAACTAGGATGGTTGCGTGAGCAGCATTCCTTTGCTCCGACTCATTGCGTTTCTGCACCTCCTTTGGTTTCCAAACCTGATCAGCTCGGAGACAAGGTCCAAACCGACCGGCAAGTTTGAAAGATGAGATGTCATACCAGCATTCTTTCTCTCCGTGCCCGAGTCTCTTGCAACGGTAGCATAGTTTAGGCAATCTTTCATATCGAAAGGAGATCTCCAGCGGATGGAAATGCTTACGATTCAGGGAAAAACCTGTTTTCAAAGGGTCTTCCACTCGAATCGCAACCCTTAGATGGAGCTGACCATCCCATTTGACTTTACATTCTTTCTCCAAGTTTGATCCATAGAAGCGAGGGAACAGGTTCCCAATTTTTAAAGCATTTTCCGGCGTGATCAGGGACATTGGCAGGTTATGGACCTGGATCCAAAACTCCTCCATGGAGAAATCGAGATCTTCAAAGGCGGCCTCAGGGTTCCATTCCTTAAGAATGAGAAGACGGTCATGTACTGCCCACGGGTGTTGGCCCAGCACTCTCAGCCTATCGTCTGTAGAAGGGAAAACAAAAAGGCAGACATTCTTCCCCAAATCGTGACACTCCAGATCGCTACAGTTCCAAGCTTTTCGGAGGATAGCTTTGACCGTATTGTGTTTAGTCATAAAGTCAGATAGAATCTTACCTACCAAAGCATGACTCTTAATGGCGAGATTCACTTCGACATCCTCATTTAAGTCAAGAGAATCAAAAGGTTCACCCTCCCCTTTTTCTTTAACAAAAAAGTTATCAGGTGACCCATTGTTCTCATTTTCCGGGCCCTGAGTTGCTAAAGGAACTTCGATAAGCATTGAATAGTACCAATGAGGAAGAAAGGAAAAATAGCAGTATAAAGAAACGAAAAACCAGAAACAGAAGACGCTGGGAGCGCAACAAAGAAGAGAGAGAGAAAGGATAAAAGATACAGCAAGACAGGGACTCTACCCAAACCACCTTCCTTGGAAGCCAAACACAGTGAAGCGAGAACAAGAAACACATAAGCCCCTCGGGGAGAAAGGTCAGTTCAGAGGATCAAAGGAAGGAATCGAGAGAAAAATGGAAGGAGTTTGCCAAACGTACTCAAAAAAAAATCCTGGAGTTAAGTTTTTCTTAAAGAAGGCAAGAGATGCTTTTACAATTGCTAAAAGTTTTGTACCATGATACCATTGATTCCTACCATCTAACCTTATGATTTGTTTCCATTAGACTAGGGATTAGGATGGTCATGGATTGAGTTTTGGTCGAATCGTATCTGATCTAAAAATCTAATACTTTTATTTAAATTCGACTCGACTTGAATTTTATAATGTTTCACCTAACTCGAACCCGACCTAAATTCTAGAGTAAAAATCTGAACCCGACTCGAACCGACATAAATAAAAGATTATCAATTTTTATTATTATGTGATAAAATTGGAAGCTAACTGAAAAAATACAAATAGGGATGAAACATTATAATAATTATTTCATTTTTATTAGACAAAATAGGGAGATAATTGAAAATTATATATAAAGAGAGGGGCATTGTAGAAATTATACCTAAATATTTAGAATAAAATTAAACTATTATTTCGGGTCGGGTCGGGTATTTTTCACCTTAAATCCAAACCGACCCGATCTAAACTCATCCTCAAAAAATCATACTCGAACTCAAAATTTTCTTTAAAAAATCCGACTCGAACTCAAATTTTTCTTTAAAAAATCCTACTCTATAAGATCAAGTCGGAACCCGTCGTGTCTGAGTCAAATAGTCATCCTTACCAGGGACGGAACTAGAATCAAATATTAATAGGGGCAAATGTCTATTAAATCTTTAAATCTAAAAATTGAGAGAGATAAAAACTTAATTTTATTATTATTTAAATTAAGAGGACTTCAAATCCAATTATAAAATTTCTGCATTAAACATTTTCTGTAATTTGGCATCTTTCATATTAAAGACAAGATGGCAAGATTTTGAATTAGTTGAACTATTTAAAACATGAAAGCGAGTTCCGCAACGTTCAAACAAAGAACAAAAATGGCTGATTTTGAAGAAGAGACTTCCACATCTGTGGAGAAAACCTACTTTTTTGTTTCCTCTCCATATAATATTTAAATTTAAATTAGTTGGATTTCCTCCAGGTTTTTGAGGGCTAAAAATTTCCTACTTCTAAATCCGTTAATTTTAATTCAATATTTGATATATTTAACGTGGTATCTGTATTTTTGGTCTTTTTTGGTATTTAAATTTGATACTCCAAGGACTTTGGATTTCCTCCAGGTCATTAAAAGTGTTTTCTATTCTTATCGATAGAAATTAAACATTTGGCTTCATAATTAAGAGATTGAAAAACAACTACACCACATCTCATGATTTTTTATTTCGTGTAATTAATTTTTTAATACAATGTTTAAATTATCCAAACTCTACTCATAAACCGTAGTTTAAACACGCACAAACCACACCCTCATAAATGTTACAATAGTAACCATGACAACAAAGCTAATACTCAGCTGATTGTCTCATGGGGTACATATATTTGACAAGCGTTATACATTTTGGTACATGAATGTGTTATATTTTCTCAAATTTTAATCGGTAATTAAGTTAGATATTATTGTAATTTTAGTGGTTGAAGATTATTTGGTAATAAGTGTTTACTTTAATGAGTAAATATTTATATTATATAAGAGATATTATTGAATACAATTTCTTGTGACCAAATATTTGGGTCTATAAATATATACTAGAATTTAACTTTTAGAATTAAGAGAGAATTATTTTGGAGAGATGTAACCAACTTTTAGGATCTCTGCAACTATAGTGGCTATGTTGTAGAGTGAGTATTGTAGGAATGATGCGAAGAGTGTTTTGGTTACACTCGATTCTGAGATATATATGTCAAGTTATGTGAATACATGAAATATCATGTATTTATACTCTTCATGTTTTCTAAATTAATAGTAAATTGTTCGTTTCACTTATCAATGGAGTTAAGCAAGATCAACCCACGTTAAATTTCGTCTCTTTTGCTTACTTTATTTTATGTTGATCTCGCTTTGATTATTTTTCTTCATATTAAATTTCTAACAAATTCTTAAAAAGAAAATACAGCACGTGCATTATAACAAATTACTAAAAAAATACAGCACGCGCCACTATAAATTCAATTGAGGACATCGTATTTTCAAGGTCGTGACATATAAAAGAAACGCCACATCATTGATTGAATGTATAATACAACATCATATTCATATACCAAAACATGTAACATTTGTTAAATTTAGATATTAAATTAGACAAATAATAACAACACAAGAATCGAATCAAAGTATTAAGGGGCATTTAATTTGCGGTAAAGATCATTATTAGGAGGATAATCTTTTCCGAAATCACATATTCACGTTTGGTTTGAAAACATTATCAAAAAGGGTAATATTGTTTTCTCAAAAGTAACATTTTTTTCATTAAATGTTGGGAATGTGATTCCCTTAGATTTCTTAGGTATTTATCAATTCACACCCATTTGGACCATATTGCCCATAAGTTAATGAATTTTGTTCATATGGATCCTTTGTTAAATTTAATTAGATGATTAAATATTTGTGGTGTAAATTAATTAAATATTTTTATTTAATATTTAAATAGCATTACACATATTTAAATATATTTTTATTAATATTATATATATATGATGTTTATATGTTATATGTTTGTTAAGTGTGTAAAAGTACTATACTTTCTACCCTTTTACTCATAATTATTGTTAGACTTAGGTTTATTTTAGTTGCATTTGTAGTCATTCATGCATAATTTCTGAGTTTCCTTCGTTGTTAAGCTTGATATTATATTTTGGTTGGTTTTTGTGGAAAAGTCGCTGCCGATGTGTGCTATTTTGTGCAAGACAGAATTGTCGTGGCACTTGAAGCTGATTTTTGAAGGCCATGCCAAGTCAATTGCCGACGATGACTGGACCAATCCACATAGATTAGCATAAGCTCGAAAAGCAAGGGATAAGCCCCAAAAATCTGGATATTCACGTAGAGTTTGACGGAGATAAAAAGTCAAGATTTGTGAGGAGTTTTGAGGAGAAAAATAAAAGGGATTTAATATCTCTTTTATCCAATTTAATTCCAACATAAACTCATCCTCTTCAACAACAAATCTGACTTAATCATCTCCTATAAATAAAGACCATATCGCAGCCTTGAGGGGTGTGCTTGACGAGAGAGAGAGAAATAGGGGGCTGGTCGCACTTCATATTTTTCTTCATTATTCTATGCGATTTATGTTGGTGATTATATCTTTTGTATTTCTTTTACACCCAGCCATGAACTAAATTAAATTGGCTTGGGTTATTGGGTTTTTGTGGTTGTGAAAATGTTTGGATTGTTTAGGTTTTTTATTGCAATTTAAATTTAAAGTTTGTTCATTCTGGATTCTTATTTTGATTTCGAGTGAATCGGGAGAGGATCTTGAGAGTCATCCATTTATTTAGCATCGGGAGAGTTAGATTCAAAAAATGAATGAGCATGATCTTCATTCAACAAATTGTTAATGGAGGTTAATCCCGCTTAGGGATAAGATTTGGATTTCAACGGCTAATAGGAGCGTAAGATTGGTTGTTGTTCACCCAAGGTTAACACAGTGATGTATCACCAAGGCATGCACAATTAACTAGTACTTCGGTTAGGATAACTAGAAGCCATTAAATAACGCTTCGCCGAGCTTTGAACGAAGGAACCCAGTTGCTACGACAATTGAACATTTGCCCCAGCAATCAAATTGCTTCAGCAATCAACTGCTAAGACTATCTATTCGTCCACCACACCACGAATCACGATAACCCAGCCTACTCTCTTCTTTGATCACAATCTTCTTTTATTTACTTGCGTATTCACCTTTCTCATTTTTTTTCAAAACTACTATCATCACCATTTATTCCTCTTTTCAGTGCAAGAAGTTAGAATCCAGAGTTACACAACACCTGTAGAGACGATATCTTTCTATGCTATAACTTGCGACGTGTACACTTGCATCAATCGTGAAGCACTCAAAACACGGAACAAGTTTTTGGCACTATAGCCAAGGATTGGTATTAGTGACTTTGTTTTTATTTTATTGCACCTTTGTTTATTTTTTGTGTTCAGTTTCAAGAGGCTAATAAATTTGGTTTTGCATTGGTTTACGACCAAGACAATACCGACAACACCAGATTATCCATTCTAACCAGAAATCGAACTTGTTTTTCGTATACGAAGAAGAGAGTTGAGATGTCAAATCCACCTAATGATCCAGTTGGCAATCAGAATGCCAACGACAATCAGAATGCCGTAGTAGGAGGCACAATGGCCTTACTGAATCAACCGGTCATCATACGAAATAGACCCATCCGAGACTACTTAGAGCAAGATCTTGACGGTCTCACTTCAGGAGTTGTCACACTTGAGATTCAAGCCACCCACTTCGAGTTGAAGCCTATGATGTTCAATATGATCAATACAGTTGGTTAGTTTGGTGGATCAGCGTCTGAGGATGCCAGACAACATCTCAAATCATTCTTAGAAATCTGCGATTCATTCAAGCAACAAGGAGTCCCTGAGAACGTCCTAAGGCTGAAATTATTCCCTATTCACTGAGGGATAGGGTGAAAACATGGTTAAATAGTATCCCATCTGGATCTTTAGAATCTTGGACCGATCTGTGCTGGAGTCGGAGTTTCCTTTCTAGATTTAGTTTTACAAATATGACTGATAAATTACGTAATGACATTACTTCTTTTTAACAGGAAAATGATGAGTCCATGAACGAGGCTTAGGAGCGGTATAAGGAGATTTTATACAAATGTCCTATGCACGGGTTCATGGATTGGACGCAAGTAACAATGTTTTACAATTTAGTCAATGCATCGACGAGATTGATGTTGGATACCTCGGTGAATGGTATGCTTCTAGACAAATCAACAAAAGAAGCTTGGGAGATTTTAGACAGACTTGCCAAAAATGATTATTAATTCCTAACCACTAGAAGGGGAATAGTCAGGCAAAATACCTCGGCAATTGAACTTGATTCGTCAGATACTATTTCAGCATAGTTGGCCACATTAACCAATTTGGTTAAAAATATACAGCGACCTTGCAACATATAGGAGATCAAGGTAGTAGACTCATTTTGTGATTTATTTAATGGTAGCCATGATTCTTCTGAGTGTCCCCAGAACCCAGAATCTAGCTTTTACGTTGAAAACTACAACCAGAACAACAATGTAATGTCCAACACATACAATCTAGCCTAGAGAAAGTACCCTAATTTCTCATAGAGTAATCAGAAAACGCTATTAATCAGCACAGTCAGAATACACAAGTAATCGGATTCCAGCAGAACATGCCACGACAATAGATGTGGCAACAATAATATACACCATCTAGATATTTGGAAAACTCTCTTAATGATTTTGTGTTAAAAACTAAATATTATATGACTGAGAATAGCAATTTCATGAAAAGGACTAACGTTTTCCTTAACAGGACTGAGATGAGACTACAGAATTAAGATGCAGCTTTGAAATCTTTAGAGATGCAAGTCAGGCAATTCGCTCAGAACCTGAATATGAGACCATTAGGCGGTTTACCCAGTGATACTGAGGTTGCAAAAAGAGTAGGCCATGAGCAATGTAAGGCAGTTACCACTCGAAGTAGCCGACAGCTAAAGGAAGCTCATGCTCAGCCCACGAAGAACACTCAACCAGTAGAGCAGTCCCCTGTCCAAAAAGATGTAACCAGCAACAATGCCTTAGCCGGTATTGACGAATCAGTTATTGCCACGGTAAGTCCATCGATCAACTTCAAAATAGATGGGAAGGATGAGAAGATCCAAATCCCACCACCATTCCCACAGAGACTAAAGCGGCATAAACAAGAATATCAGTTCAAGAAATTCCTTGACATCCTGAAGCAAGTCCACATCAACTTGCCATTGGTTGAGGCGATAGAAAAATGTTGAATTATGCTAAGTTCCTTAAAGACATTATCTCTAAGAGGACTAGGCTAGGAGAATTTGAAACAATTGCTGTTACGGAGGGTTGCATGGCCATGTTGCACAACCGAATGCCACCCAAACTTAAAGATCTCGACAGTTTTATAATATCTTGTGCAATTAGAAATCACTATGTCGGGAAGGCTTTATGCGATCTTAGGGAAAGCATAAACCTTATGCCGAAATCTATTTTCTAATGATTGGGCATAGGGAATGCGGGACCCACGACGGTAATGTTACAGCTCGCGGACAGATCCTATGTACATCTAGAGGGAAAATCAAGGATATTCTGGTAAGAGTTGATAAATTTATTTTTCTCGTTGATTTCATTGTTTTGGATTGTAAAATAGGTGAGTTTACGTCTATCATTCTTGGGAGACTGTTCTTAGCAACGGGAAGGACCTTGATCGATGTCGAGAAATGAGAGCTCACTATGCGGGTAAACGACCAGCAAGTCAAGTTAAATGTGTTCCAAACCTTAAAACATGCTGACGATCCAGAAGAATGCCAAGTCATACAAGCCACAACCGAATTCAAGTTTGACATAGAGGAGTATTGCCACGACAATTGCATTGCCGAACCTGAAAAACTTGAGGAGCCAGAGCAGAATGAAGCAAATTGGATAGTAAGTCGACTAGGTAAATATTTGTAACCTTTGGATTACTCAGGTAAGGAAGGTAAACTCGAAAAATCCTCTATCGAGCAATCTCCCATGTTAGAATTGAAACCATTTCTAGGGTAATTAAAATATGCTTATTTGGGAAATGATAACATATTACCCGTAATTATTTCTTCTAAGTTGTAGCTTGAACAGGAAAAGAGGTTGATTGACATGTTGACGCTGCACAAAAAAGTAATAGGATGAACAATCACAGATTTGAAAGGAATTAGTTCGGTGGTATGTATGCACAAGATCCTATTGAAGGATGATCATAAACCGTCGATTGAGGCACAAAAGAGACTTAACCTTTCTATGAAGGAGGTTGTGATGAAAGAAATAATCAAATGGCTTGATGTCGGTATCATATATCCTATCTCTGACAGTACATGAGTAAGTCTGGTACAACGTGTACTGAAAAAAGAGGTATAACCGTGGTAAGTAACAAAAACAATGAAATTATTCTAACTAGGACTGTTACTGGTTGGAGAGTTTTTATGGATTACCGTAAGTTAAATAAAGCTACTAGGAAAGATCAATTTTCTTTACCCTTTATTGACCAAATGCTTGACCGTATTACAGGTAAACCTTTTTATTGTTTTCTTGATGGTTACTCAGGTTATAATCAAATCACAATATAACTGGAAGACCAGGAAAAGACCACATTCACGTGCCCTTATGGTACATATGCATTTCGAAGGATGGTGCTCGAATTATGCAATGCCCAGCTACCTTCCAAAGATGTATGATGGTAATCTTCTCCAACATGGTGGAAGATTTCCTGGAAATCTTCATGGACGATTTCTCGGTATTTGGAGATGGCTTCGACAATTGCCTCAATAATCTGGAGAAGGTGTTAGTATGTTGTGAGGAATCCGACCTAGTTTTAAATTGGGAAAATGCCATTTTATGGTGGGTGAAGGTATCGTGCTCGACCATAAAATTTCATCTAAGGGAATCGAATTAAACAAGGCCAAGGTAGATATGATTAAGAAATTACCGCCACCGAATTCAGTTAAAGGGATCTGAAGTTTTCTCAGACATGCAGGTTTTTATAGAAGGTTTATTCATAATTTTTTAAGATTTCTAAACCCTTGTGTAATTTGCTTGAATAGTACAAGGCCTTCAATTTTGATGATTCTTGTGCCATGACATTTGAAGCCCTAAAGAAGTAAGCTTCCACGACACCCATTTTTGTTCCACCCAATTGGTCCATACCCTTTGAACTCATGTGTGATGCAAGCAATTTCACGGTAGGAGCTATTTTAGGCCAGCGAAAAAGTAAAATTTTCCATGTGATATAATAGGCTAGTAAAACTCTTAATGGCGCTCAATTGAATTATACCACGATGAAAAAAGGAATTACTAGCAGTAGTTTTCGCATTTGACAAGTTTCATTCCTATTTAATTGGTACAAAGGTAATCATCCATACTGACCATTTGGCAATTAAGTATTTATTTGCTAAAAAAGATGCCAAACCTCGCTTAATTCGTTGGATTTTACTTTTACAAGAGTTTGACATTGAAATTAAGGATATGAAAGGATCAGAAAATCAGGTTGTTGATCACTTGTCAAGGCTTGAATGAGGTGATAAAGATGATGACTTTTTGGAAATCCACGATGAATTCCCAGATGAACAGATGCTAGTTGCCACTACAACTCCATGGTATGCCAATCTAGTAAATTATTTGGTTTGTGGTATTTTACCTTATGACCTTACTCACCAAGAAAAAAAGCAATTCTGACATGATGCTAAGCATTATTATTGGGATGAGCCTCTTTTGTTTAAACAATGTGCAAATCAGGTCATAAGATGATGTGTTCCCAAGAATAGAGCATCAAAATGTGCTTCAAAAATGCCATTCTTCACCCTATGGAGGTCATTTTCGAGGTACTCGCACCGTGGCCAAAGTCTTACAATCAAGCTTATACTGGCTCACTCTTTATAAAGATGCACAAGAATTTTACAAACGGTGTGATCATTGTCAACGAACAGGGAATATCTCGAGACGGCATGAGATGCCACTGAAAAATATTCTTGAAGTAGAGTTGTTTGATGTGTGAGGGATCGATTTTATAGGGCCCTTCCCATCCTCATTTGGTAATTTGTACATCTTACTTGTCGTGGACTATGTATCTATATGGGTTGAGGTAGCTGCAGTTCCCAGAAATGGTTACAAGATCGTGCAGAAATTTTTGCAGAAAAACATATTCGCACGATTTGAGACACCAAGGGCAATTATCAGCGATGGGGACACACATTTTGACAATAGGCTGATTGCCAAGATATTGGAGCGCTTTGGAGTGACACACAAAATTGCCACGGCATATCACCCGCAGAAAAACGGACAGGCCAAAATTTCCAACCGTTAACTGAAGATTATCCTTGAGAAGGTTGTCAATTCCTCTTGAAAGGTTTGGTCTCTGAGAAATGATGATGCACTTTGGGCTTATCAAACAACATTCAAAACGCCCCTAAGCATGTCTTCTTATAGACTTGTCTATGGTAAGACTTGCCACCTACTAGTGGAGATCGAGCATAAGGTATATTAGGCTATCAAGACCGTGAACATGGATTGGGAAAGTGTAGGGCAAAAGCATTTACTGGACCTAAACGAGGTAGAAGAATTATGTGTCTTAGCTTACGATAATGCCTGAATTTACAAAGAGAAAACGAAGCGTTGACATGACAAAAAGCTATTGTCGCGGCAATTCTTGCCAGGGCAATCGGTGCTTCTCTTCAATTCTCGGTTAAAACTTTTACTGGGAAAACTGAAGTCGAGATGGTCCGGGCCGTTTGAGGTGGTACAACTTTTCTCCCATGGTGCTGTTATAATCAAGTCCCCTATCGACTGACATGAGTTTAAAGTTAACGAACAACAATTGAAGCACTATGTCAGCACTCATGTTGAACGTGACAAGGAAGTTGTTACTTTAGAATATGCATGAACATGCTCTACTTTAGTATTTTTAATTTTATTTTTGAATTTAATTTTATTAGGATTTTAGTTTTTATTCTTTTTTAGTTTTCATCTTTATCTTTATTTTCATTATTATTTTAGGATATTCATCTTTTATGTTTATGTTTATGTTTATGTTTATTTATCTTTATCTTTGTTATTTTATTTCATTTTTATCTTTATTTAATATTATCTTTTTGTTTTGTTTGAATTTTAGGATAAAAGTTCAAGAGAAAGAGGAGTTGGGTTCAAGATGGATTTTCATAAAATCTACCTCTTGAAGTGGATAATGGGCTGACTTTAAGGAATTTAAACACCCATTTAAAATTCCATTTACCCTAATTCCTTCCACCCAAACCTAGCCACACACCATTTGTCTTTCCTCCAATGACCATTAACCGCATACCCATCCAATACCCTTGTTTCCTTTCTTGTTTTCTTTCTTTTTGTTCTTTTCCCTCATTAGTCGAACATCCACCTATCTCCTCCACCATATTTGCACTACACTATTAAACCATCAACTCCCTATCTAGTTTATCCTTATGCCATTACTCTTCCCTCATCTTTGAACTCTCAAGATTTCTCTAGTTTTTCTTTATTTTCTTTTCCAATCACAACCTAACAACCCCTATGGCCAAGAACCTCAAAACCATGGCCAAACCAAGTTCTTCCAAATAAGCTGAACCCACGTTCCGTCGGTATGGAACTCTAAACGTTGCGGTGGACTCAGACTCAATACCTACGAATAATGGGTGAGGAATCAGCAAAAGAACCAACATTAGCAAGAAAATACCCTGCTCCAGCAATTGCCAGGGAAACTAAAAATGTCGCAGCAAGTACCCAAGCCCTACCAAGCATGGATAAACTTATCGAACTACTCCAATGGTTACTGCAAATGGAGGCCTGACAAATGCAGTTCATGTGGTATATAAAAGATCGAGATGTTGCTATCACGCGAGTTATTTTGGAGAACTATCCTGATAGTACCGTCATTTTTCTAGTTTTCCTTGCTGAATTACTTGCCCCGACAACTGCTGCATCACAAAAGGTAAAGAACCTATGACCAAACCTACTCGAACTGAATCTTTTCATGGATTTTCAGATTCAGACAAGTCTATTTCTGAACCAATGAAGTAACCACCGGCCGTGCCATCAAAGTCGAAGCGCAAAGCTTCTAACGTTGAAGAGGCCGCAAAAGAGGATGAACCAAACGCTGAGGTTGCGGAAACAAAGGTTCAAGGTGCACCACCAGCTGTCACACCCCGAAAACTGGTCTAGTCAGAATTAGGTTTCGGTGATCAGAATTTTGTATCGGTTCTGCCTGAATGATGTAATCGCTCGATCCTTGTATTATATTTTAAAGTAATAAAAGTTGATTGGGCTAAACTTAAGTAGTTGGACCTTTTTGTAAAGAATTCAAAATTGGAGATATGAAATTCGAGCCAGGTGTATCGATACGGTAAGACCAGTATCGATACAGCCTAACCTCCCTTAACTTACTCGATTTGTTGTAGCCGTATTGGTACGACCATATGGTGTATCGATACGAGCCTCTATCAAAATTATTTTTGGTGACCAATTTGTAAAAATTGGAAGTAAGGTGCTAAGTAACCTACTTGCTTTCCACCCCTCATGTGAATTAGTTCAGAAAAGATGATGGATGGTTACCAATTACCTAGATAGTGAAAAGGGGGTATGAAAAGATGGAAATAATTAAGCTTTCCCTTGTACAAGGGAAAGCTTCTTATTGGCCCTTGTTAAAGTGGGAATTAAACCTTAATTCCAGCTTCCTTATTAAGGAGTAAAGAGCAAGCCTTCACTCTTGTATTCACCGTAAACCAAACTTACCGTTTTGATTAAAGAAACCAAGCTAGCACCTCCATTATCATCTTCCTCCTCAAGCTTAAGCAAACACCTCGATCCAATCCTTAACTCTTGTTCGAATTCGATATACCGTTTAAAAGCTTACGACTTGGTAAGTAAAACCCCTAAGCCAATTGAATAATTCATTTGATCCGTAGAGTTTAATTGCAAGAATTAGGTCTTGAATGTTCAAGTTAAGCACATGTGTTAGTAGGTTAATTTCTTTGTTTTGATGTTGTCTACGAGCTTTGGTAAGCTTGAAAACAATTATGAATCATTGGTTTCTATTCTAATGTAATCCTCTAATTTTGGACTTGCTCAAGAAGTGGATTAAGACCCCTCGTCATCTCTAACAAAAGCTAGGCACAAAGGAGTTAAAATCTGAGAGCCTTGAAGGCTTCAAAATCGAGGTGAGTGTAGTTGTGTCACGGGATCGGCTAGGTGTCATCCCATTGCATTTGTTTTGTGCTTAGAATTTGCATTTTGTGTAAGGGCTCAAGTAGAGCAAACATATTTAGATTCTAATGGTAAGTGTGGTAAGTCCTCTTATTGCTTTGATATGTTTGTAAGCTTATATGTGATATTCGAAATCCGTTGCTTGTGGAAAGTGATATGAATATGTTATGTTGTTTGGAGCCAAGGCTCGATTCGTAATCCGATATGATATGGCCTATGGGCACAAGGTAAGTTTTGTGATAAATTATATAACCATAGACACTTGTGGACATTGGATACAATTGGCATGCCATAGGGTTATTTAAGCTCACTATGTAAGGGATTGGACTACAGTCCGGGGCTACGACCTATATGTGAGGAGAAAAAGTTAGATTATGTAAGGGACTCCAGAGCTACGGCCTATCTTTGTTATACGCGGTGTACAGGGGAATCCGCGTATCCATTGGTTGTTATGTCCAAGGAGATGATATGTGTTTTTGCTTTATATTTGGTATATGAAATGTGGTACTTGGCTTGAGTATGACCAATATATGTTTAATAGTGATTATTTACCATTCAAGTATGCTTACATGTTATTCATGCATAAAGAAGATTATTGTGCATTTGTTATAACTACCTCACTAGTCTATGTAAGCCTAACATTCGTGTGTCTCATGCATTTCAGGACCTTGAAGAATCTTGAGCTCCGATCGGGTAGTTGCGGTTATATGCCACTCTCATCAACCCTATGTATTCTTATATTTTATTTTGAACTCCTAGTAAGGTGGCATATGGTTTAGACAAGTTGTATTTATCTATTTGTTTGTGTGTGTAATAGTCTAGGTTGCCTGAGGGTTAAGAATGCATATTGGGTATGTGTGCAAAATGAAAAGCTAGTTAAATTGGGCTTAAAAGTACTAAAAGGGGAAAAATGTAGTGAATGGATTCGAAATACCCTAAAATTTTGTATGCTATTAGAATTATTGATTATTAGCTTTCTGGTAAAATTTGGACATCATTTGATAAGTTAATTCGAACAAAAACCAGCTAAAATATGTCATTACAAGGCAAGGGTATCAATACGGGTGATGGCGTATCGATACGGCCTTGCATAATTTGTCTAGTCAACGTTGGTCAAAAGGGGGCGTATCGATACAAACCAGGCATATCGTACGGATTTTAGTCACTGGAATTTAGGGAAAATAAAGGTATCGATACGATCATAAGAGTATCGATACGAGGTCAACGAAGTCAACCTGTATCGATACGGTCCTAGCTGTATCGATACAGGCTTGTTACCCATGAATCTGGAATTTGGAAATTTGTCTTAGCGTACCGATACAGTTCTAGGTGTATCGGTACGGTGACAATTAATTCTACTAAAAGACTTAATTTACAGTTTAAGGAGTTTACAAAATGCTCACTCGATAATGAATAGTTTAATTGGATAGGTAAATGACCCCCATTAGTAATAAAATTTCACAGGCTAATAACTGATAAGTCTAATTCTAGATCAGTAAAATAAATACTGATAAGGACCCTTAATTTGAAAAATTTACAAATTAGCCCCTAAGTTTGAAAAAGTTTAAAATTGGCCCCAAATTGAGTAAGCTATTAATAAGTTAGCTCGATAAGTCGTAAAAGAGATTAACAAGACATTCTAAATAAGATTTCGAACTCCGACTAAGCTTTTAAATCTCCGATTCTCTTTCTATAACACTTTCTGACCCGGTTTCCTACCAGGTTGGGAAGGAGGTGTTACACCAGCCACACGTTCACAATCACCACGAGCTGGTAAATGAATCAAGCACACAGCTCGAAGGAAACTCGCCATTCAAGGTGATGACCTATTCGACTAACTCATTTGCATTCCATTTAATTTTTAGTTTTTGTAATTGCATGCATTGAGGACAATGCTTCTCTCGAGTTTGGGGGGTTTGTTTTTATTTTGTCTTTATAGATAGTTGCATTCATTTAGTTAAGCTTATATAGTTTGTATATATTACTTGCCATGTCTTTTACTGGATTAAACTATTTTAGACCTGTTTGTGATATCCAATGATGAACTTTTGCCACTGCACTTAGACGATAGAACTTTTGATCCTAGGACAAGCATGGAGAATACTTGGAATTTTGCTATGATGTTAATTATTAATTGACATAGTTGTGCTTGTTGATTAAGGGAGAATTTGTGAGCTTAGGTTATTAAAATTGGGCAATTTGCGCTAGAGGTGCCTATTCGGCTTTAGCCTTAAACTAAAATTGGAATTTAATATAACTTCTCGCTAGAGGTGCCTATCCAATTGTTAGAGGTGCCTAACACTGGCTCTAGTCGACTATAATTTAAAAAGAGAAACTACTTTGCTAGAGGTGCCTATCATCGACTCTAGCAAACTAAATTGTCCCAACATTTAAATTAATTAATAAAACCGATTGTTCACATAGAATCCCATTAGCTGGCTTGTACATAACTCCACACACACAATGCCACTAACATTATAGTTTGGTTTTCGAAGTAATTCTATGCAACTGTCTGAAGTATCGAAAGCTAATCAACTTATGCCACGGCTCTGAGGATTGAAGTCAGGTAAAAAGCGTATTTTTAATGGTAAGGGCCTTAGCAAGTAATTGTTAGTGTTTTGCATTGCTTGAGGACAAGCAATAGTTCGAGTTTGGGGGTGTGTTAAGTGTGTCAAAGTACTATATTTTCTACCCTTTTACTCATAATCATTGTTAGACTTAGGCTCATTTTAGTTGCATTTGTAGTCATTCATGCATAATTTCGGAGTTTTCTTTGTTGTTAAGCTTGATATTATATTTTGGTTGGTTTTGCAGAAAAGTCGCTACTAGTGTGTGCTATTTTGTGCAGGACAGAATTGCCGTGGCACATGAAGCTGATTTCTGAAGGCCATGCCGAGCCAATTGCCATCAATGACTGGACTAGTCCACATAGATCGGGATAAGCTCGAAAAGCAAGGGATAAGCCCCCTAAAATCTGGATATTCATGTAGAGTTTAAGGGAGATAAAAAGTCAAGATTTGTGAGGAGTTTTGAGGAGAAAAATAAAAGGGACTTAATATCTCTTTTATCCAATTTAATTCCAACATAAACTCATCATCTTCAAGAACAAATCTGACCTAATCATCCCCTATAAATAAAGACCATATCCCAGCCTTGATGGGTGTGCTTGACGAGAGAGAGAAATAGGGGGTTGATCGCACTTAATCTTCTTCTTCATTTTTCTATGCGATTTATGTTAAGGATTATATATTTTGTATTACTTTTACACCCAGCCATGAACTAAATTAAATTGGCTTGGGTTATTGGGTTTTTGTGGTTGTGAAAACGTTTAGATTGTTTAAGTTTTTTATTGCAATTTAAATTCAAAGTTTGTTCATTCTTGGTTCTTATTTTGATTTCGAGTGAATTGTGAGAGGATCTCGAGAGTTATCCATTTATCTAGCATCCGGAGAGTTAGATTCAAGAAACGAATGAGCATGATCTTCATTCAACAAATTGTTAATGGAGGCTAATCCATCTTAAGAATAAGATTTGGATTTCAACGGCTAATAGGAGCGTAAGATCGATTGTTGTTCACCCAAGGTTAACGCAAGGATGTATCAACAAGGCATGCACAATTAACTAGTGCTTCAGTTAGGATAACTAGAAGCCATTGAAGAACGCTTCGCCCAGCTTTGAAGGAAGGAACCCAGTTTCTACGACAATTGAACATTTGCCTCAACAATCAACTGCTAAGACTATCTATTCGTCCACCACACCACGAATCACGATAACCTAGCCTACTCTCTTCTTTGATCACAATCTTCTTTTATTTACTTGCGTATTCACCTTTCTCGTTAATTTTAAAACTACTATCATCACCATTTATTCCTCTTTTCAGTGCAAGAAGTTAGAATCTAGAGTTACACCAATTCCTGTGGAGACGATATCTTTCTATACTATAACTTGCGACGTGTACACTTACACCAATTGCGAAGTACTCAAAACACGCAACAATGTTGAGATTACATATTGATTGAGAATTAATAAGTTAGGAGTTTGTTTTTATTTTTATTTTTTATTTATAAGATGTTCATCGTCTTATAAAATATTTTAGTAGGTTAAACTTATGATGTAAAATTCTTATCAGTGTTATACAACTTTTATATTTATTTTTATTATTTACTTTAATTTATTTCTCAATTTGTCACAAGTAATAAAAAATTGAAAATTTTATAAAAATATTTTAGTAGAGAGTAACAAGTGTATGCAAATGTAAAATATTTATTTAAAAATATTTAATATAATAATTATATTATTAATACAATAGATAGTATAACTCTATGATTTTTTGTGCAAATATTTTTAATTTAATATTGAAAGTTTAGCATGTTAAAAAGAAACTATAATACATGGACAATTTAGTAAATGTTTAACTTCTAGGTAATTATATATTCCTCTAAACAAACACACTAATTTTACATTCCTTACAAATTAACCAAATAAGGTAATGTAATATTCCAGTAATATATCAATTAATGTTACATTCTAAGAATCTTATTCTCAGAGCTATGGGTGGATGTACTTAGGTACTTGATGGGTCACGTGACACACCATTAATTTTTTGGGTAAACTACAACGAGGATCACTCAATTATGGGTAATGTTACATTTGGGTCATTCAATTTTTAAAAGTTACATTTGAGTCACTCAAATATGGGTAAGGTTACATTCGATTCACTCAAATATGGGTAATGTTACATTTCGGTCACTCAATTATGAGTAAGGTTACATTTGGGTCACCATTCATACTTTAAAAAAAGTATTGCTACAAAAATTACATTTGGGTCAATCCTTAAATGCTCGAACTTTTGATAACCTTTTTCTTTAAAACTCGGAATAAATTTCACGATATCACACTTATCTCTTTAAACGCTCTATTTGACAAGAAAAAATAGTTCATCTCGAATTTCTCTATTCATCCCTTTATCAATTCAACTTTCTTGTCACTTTTATCAATTGGGGATTGTTATTATTTTTTAATTCTTATTTCAAGTAGAGATATTTCTTTAACAAAATGCATTTTTTTATGCTTATTAGTATGTTGTAGTCAAATTGATTTTCTAGAGGGATTTGAAGCCTTAAACCTCTAAATAAGGTAAATAGGTGAACTACCAAACTTAAGTTTCTGGATCTGCCACTGCTCAAAGATAATCTTATAATCCGTGAACCAAACACACCTTAAATGTATAATATTTATCAAATTCAAAGATCAAATTGAAAAAAATACAGATTGTTGGAAAAATTATATATATATTGGTTGAATAATAATGATGCTAAGTTATGTCACTTGGTGAATAGACATGATAATAATAAGTCGTGTCACTTGGTGAATAGACTTATTAATTTTTGGCTTAAAGTTGCATCCATTCAATCATATCTACTAACTTTTCAACAAATCTTTCCATCAAAAGGATTAATCTTTTCATCAAACGGTTTAATCTTTTCATCCACTATATAAAGGATTGTTTTGACTCATTTTTAACAACTTCAACAACTCAAAATCTTTGAAACTCAATAACTTTGAAAAAACATTTTGGTTTCTGGTGATAGAGGAAGGCAAGATTGAGTTCGATTATTCACTGCAATTGTGCTACTATTGTGCACGTTTGTTGTTGTATCATGGGAGATAGCCGTCTAACATTACTCAAGCACCGAGGAGAGGACGAATCTGTCTTAAGGAAACTGTTTATACATGCCTCAACAAAATCTATCTTATAGTAATCTATTATACTTAGATTATTACTGCACCTATTTTTCTCACAAACTTAAGACAGATTTTAAGTATTAATCCGAGGTGATTAGATTACCGTGACTAAGGTGATTCGAAATTCATATGAGAAGAAAAATGAAATTTGTCCAATACATTTTTTGAAGCATGAATCGGTAATGCATAAATCTGGAATTAAGAGTGTCATTGACATTGCCTTTAATTTTGAAGTTATGCATGGTTACATATGCCGACTATTTTATATATATATATATATATATATATATATGATTTCTAGATTTCAAACATGCATACATTACATCTACTGACAATGTTTGATTTTGGTTCGGAGTCTGAGCATGAGTATTGATTATTTCACCAAATTGAGAATCGAACGAGTTCTTGAAATATGCCGCTGCAAAATCAAGAACTAAATGTCATGTCATAATTATGAATCTGAAACAAAAGTACAAAGTCAACTTAAGTATGTTCAACTCTAAACATAGACAAAGGTTAGTCTTGAAAATAATTTATTAATAGTATTAAATTTTCCTTATCTTTAGTTTCCAACAAGTCGTGAGAATCGAACCAGAATTTGAGAGATTTGAAAAATTTCTCATTCCACATCATCAATTGCTTACTCCTCCAAAATTGCAACTGTCTTGTTGTCTTTACAAATTTCTTAAAAGAAATTGTTAGTAGTGTAATTTTCGTAATGGTTAAAACCACTTGATACACATGATAACTGACTATACAATAATTTAAGAAAAATAAACCATAAAGATTCAGTATTTTAAGAGCACAAAACCAACAACGATTATTGTGTTAGAAATAATTGTTAGTGACTATAAGATACAATGAAAAGCTTGGAGAAAAAATTTCAAAATTTGGTGATGGAAAAATATTGTGTTATTTGACCACGTTGTATTTGAAAGAGGATCCTCTTATTGTTAGAGATGATAATTTAGATGTTGTTATTGCCTTCAACGTTGCCAAGATATGGAAGTACTTATGTTACTACCGTCTTTAACGTTGCAAAGGCATGGAAACACTTTAATTTCCTATAACATAACTACATTCTCAAAGTGTATATGATGTACGTTATGAAGTTCACAATATTATAAGAACAATGTGAGGTTTTGGGTTATCATAGAACATGTGGGGAAGCTGTGTTATTAGTAAATTACCTTTCAAATAAGGTATCCCACATGAAAAAGGAAAATACACCATATGAATTATGGAATGGTAGAAAACCTTCTTACAACTACTTGAAAGTGTGGGGCTGTCTTGCCAAAGTAATGACTTTTTTACCGAAATATGTCATAAAATAGTGAATTGTATTTTCATTAATTATACTCGCCATAACAATAATGATAAGGTATTAATGGTGCAAAATGAAATAATTTTTTTTACCATGGATTATCCTCCTAATGTGTTTATTTTTGTAACAATTGGTTATGTTTGCCATAGTAATGCATAACAATTTTTTGTGTATGAATCAATGAATCTTAAAATTCACAAGAATACGATATTAGAATTTAAAATTGTCTCATTATTTTGTAAGACTAGAGAAGTTGGTCAAGTTCAACGAAATGAACTATAGAGTCCATTGATGTTGTCAAGACTTTCAACAAAAGGATGAACAAGAGTGGAAAAGTCCTTTGAATCAGATTTCCTAACTTATATGCTAGATGCTGAATACCTACGAAATTTTTTGGAGGATATTCTAGAATGACCATAGCATGTGCCCACAATATGTATATATTGTGATAACCAAGCAACATTTGGTAGAGCACACGATGTAACGGTAAGTCAAGGCATGTGTTGTCGACATAATACCGTTAGACAACTGATCTCAACTTGAGTTATCTCTATTGATTTTATAAGATCAAAAAATAATATTATGGATCCGCTAATAAAAAGGTTAAATCGAGATCAAGTTGATAAAACATCGAAAGGAATGTGACTAAAGCCCATGAGAATATTAAGGTGCTATGCGAAGGAAAATTTGACCTAGTTGACTGGAGATCCCAAGACCTAAGTTCAAAAGACAACATACTTGCATAGACCTTGTGCGGTCACTGTGGGGGTTCTTATCATCAAGTTCGTTCCTATAATGTAAACAATGACTAAAATGTGAAAAAGGTTAAGCAATGCTTTTAATGACCATTGTGTGTTTCGATAAACCGAACAACATAAATCACCTATGTGAGAGTGAAGTGGAGCCGCTTCAAGGAGACTATTGGGGCATAATTCATTATGCTCTTGCAGAACCAGGAGATTTCCAAGGCTATATGGACATAACCATGAGAACCAAATTCTTGTTAGTAAAGTATTTGTGTGGGGTATGTTATCGCTAACACAAACGACATGACAGTTCAAGGACATCACGTCTACTAGACAACCAATAAGGTAAACATATTTTCACAAGGGAAGGTTCAAAAGGGAACGCCTACCTATCCTATGCAAATATCGAACGTAGAATCTATTACCACATTGAATCAATATTTTTAAACCATCAATTTTATTCATGTGGGGGATTGTTGGAACAATTATATATATATATATATATATATATATATATATATATATATTGGTTGAATAATATTGATGCTACGTCATGTCACTGGGTGAATAGACATGATAATAATCAGTCGTGTCACTTAGTGAATAGACTTATTAATTTTTGACTTATAGTTGCATCCATTCAATCATATCTATTAACTTTTCAACAAGTCTTTCCATCAAACGGTTTAATCTTTTCATCCACGATTATTTTGACTCATTTTTAACAACTTCAACAACTCAAAATCTTTGAAACTCAACAACTTTGAACAAAACGTTTTGGTTTTCGGTGATAGAGGAATGCAAGATTGTGTTCGATTGTTCATTGCAATTGTGCTACTGTTGTGAACGTTTGTTGTTGTATCTTGGGAGATAGTCGTCTAATGTTACTCAAGCACCGAGGAGAAGACGAATCTGTCTTAAAGAAACTATTTATACATGCCTCAATAATTTTTTTTATTTTTAACTATGTCCGGTTTTTAAATTCTATTTTTTAATTTATTATTATTTATTTATCTTACTGTAATCTATTATATTTGAATTATTACTACACCAATTTTTCTAAGACTATACAATTGAAAAATTAAATCCAAATACAAAACGATATTAATTTTTGTGGATACGACTCACAATTCCTAATAGAAACAAACCATTTTATGCTACTCGAAGGATTGAATTATGAACCAATATTGCACCAAACAAGCAACAAGTCCTTGTCCCCACTTGCCTTTCCCTTTTAACGAATTTTCACTCCCCACAAGGCAAAAGGAAAGAAAAGAAAAGAAAAAGTCAGTGGCCCATGAGAAATTCAGAATTTAAGCGCTGTACGTAATCAAAGAAAACCAAAACAAATAATACTATTAGCCACACGTGATAATAAAAAAACTAAAGCCACATTTTAGAACCAGATACATCTTTGTTATTGTGCTTATAAACGGTGCCGTTTGCTGTCATCTCCTTCTTTTTATATGTGCACCATCCAAACTAGAAATTCCAACATCGCTTCATTTTGTTCGAAAGACGCAGTGGCGGCGAGAAACGCAGATAGCTAACGCTCTTCGAATTTTAAACACTATTCCGTAAAAGGAGAAGATAATGCTATCCCTGCGCTTCGTTATTCCTACTGCGAATACGTTAATTCCTGCCAAGAATAAACCAAAACCTGGTCTAGTAGTTCAAAGCGGTTGGAGCCAAACGGACCTTCTTTCTTCTCTTCCCAAACGGTATGACTATAAACTGCGGGCAGCTACCGCTGACCTGACGGATGGGAGGGCTTCTGTGGCGGATAAAGAGGTGGAGCTGCCGGAGGGGCTGAGCAGGGAGTTGATGCCGAAGCACGTTGCGGTGATAATGGACGGGAATGGGCGGTGGGCTCGGCAGAAGGGATTGCCGGCTTCCGCCGGGCACGAAGCGGGTGTAAAGTCGTTGAGGGAGATGGTGGAGCTATGTGGTCATTGGGGGATCCAGGTTCTGACTGTCTTCGCTTTCTCTACCGAGAACTGGATTCGTCCCAAGGTAATTAATTATAATATTATATACTACTTATTTTTATTTTTTCAGTCGAGATTTAAATTTTAATTGCGTTCGTATTCTCAATACAGACATAACAAATGTTATTATGAGTATATCGATTTTTTGTTTAATTCGTACAACTTATTGTAAAATATAATAGAAATAACGAAACAATAATTAAAATAGCAGCTTTTTATTGTCATTATTGTTTTTTTGTCGGTTAAATTAGACTGCAATCTACTGTTATTAGTGTGATTCTCCTTGACATCGCTATTTTTTATAATAACAATTTTTGACGGTGCTACTACCTTTATATAGCGGCCGTTGTTAATTGCGGATTATATCATGATATTTGTCGAATGTAATGTGAGAAGCTAATTTGGAATGAATAATGAATATTAATTGGGGTGTAGTTCAAGTGCAGGTGGAAGTTGATTTCCTGCTCAGCTTGTTTGAGAGAGCCTTGAAGTCAGAGATGGAGTCCTTTCGAAGGTAAATCCCCCTTCTCTTTTGATCAAACTGCCTTCAGGCAGGCCCTCCCAAAACTGATAGATTCCAATTTAGTCCTATTAAAGAATTATATAATTTTAAATTAAAATAGTGAAGAAAATATATTCTTGACATTTCAAAATTTTATAATTTAACTTTGGCCACTCCTACAGTATCTTTTTAGCCTCGCACCTTGGTATGGCCCAATTTCATAATATTGGGAAGTCAAATATCTGATATCATATTTTGTTTCTAAACAGAAGTGGTATTCGGATATCAGTAATCGGGGATTCATCAAAGCTTCCCACATCGCTGCTAAGGTTGATCAACGAAGTCGAAGAGACCACGAAAAACAACACCCGACTCCAACTCATCGTCGCAGTCAGCTACAGCGGTAAATACGACGTAGTACAAGCATGCCGAAGCATAGCCGAGAGAGCAAAAGATGGCCAAATTCAACTAGAAGACATCAACGAAAGCTTAATCGAGCAAGAACTAGAAACAAACTGTACGGAGTATCCATACCCGGATTTGTTGATAAGAACCAGCGGTGAACTCAGAGTCAGCAACTTCTTGTTGTGGCAATTGGCTTACACCGAGCTCTTCTTTGCTCAAGAACTCTGGCCCGATTTCGGGAAGGAAGAGTTCGTCGAGGCTTTGAGTTCTTATCAGCAGAGGCAGCGCCGATATGGCGGAAGACATTCGTGAGGTCAGCAAATGGCAATTGAAGGTATATAGTTTTAGTATATACATGTACAGAATAGTTATACCAATATGTAAAAACTAAGAACTTCATGCAGGACAAATTATGCTTCTAATGATAAGCCGAATAATTTGGTCCATTGAGCAGTGGATGTCCATACATGGTCCTTTCAATCTTTGCTCCTTTTTATCTTTAGAAAACTTTGTGCGGTACTAACTGATTTAACTGACAAAATAATTTGATTTTGAGTTTTGATCTGACCCAATACAATTATACCACATGATCTTCGAAAGATTGAATAAACATACAATGACGCGATTGATTCAAGGTCATTTCCCCATGTTTACAATGGCCGATAAGCTTATGACTGATCTTGTATTCTCAAATAATCTGCAAAAAAAAAAACCGAGGTTAATCTTCGCCGTGATGAGCATTGTAAGCGTATCCGACATGGCTAGAAATATCCACTCCTCCAATTTGCTCGTCCACTGATATTCTCAATATCCCTAGTCCATGAAGAGCACCGGAAACAGGTCCCATTGTAGCGCTTACCCAGCTCGCTATCACCAAAAGCTCCATCACTTGGCATTCGAGCAGTCCCCAGCCCCCACCCATGAATAGGCCATGGGGTCGAACCACGCTGGTGTCGCCTGAGTCATAGGCTTGAACCACAAGCTCCTCTTTGGCAAACAAGTTGTGAAAATCAAAGCCCAAGCACCACATCCCCCATGCAATTTTGTAGCCTCTAATGGGTCATCAAAGTTCAGTTTAACTGCAAGAATATTTAGCCCAATCAAGATCCAATCTGCAAAAAAACCCCGCAAACAAATAGCAGCCTAACTGCTAGACAATTGTAAAGCCGGATGTTGCGATAACATTGTTCGGTCAATGATTACTAGTCAAAGCCTACTAGTCGGGATAACATCGGGAATTGTCAATGATGACTAGTAGGCTTCGATTAGTGGGCCATTGGGATGCACCCAATGTATGCAAACTTTGAATGGTAGCTGATGCTTGTAGAGCCGTGGTTGGTTGAGGACAAATTGGGGTTTTGGAGCTGCAAATTGCCATCTCCAAAACGAAGGGATTGGAATTTGGATTATTATTGATGTTCAAACCAGGTGCAAATCCAATACACTTTGGGAAGCATTTAAACCCCACTTCTGGATTTGATTTTAGATAACATCAGATTGATAGTGTCATCAAGGAACATCTGCAATATAATTGTAAGTTAACCTGGATAACATATAAACTCGGTCATTGATATTAAGTTTTGATGCTCCTATACTTGGCATATTAGCTATAAATATGTATAGATATAATAATCTAGATCTATATTTACAGTGGGGCGTGGATGATTGTATAGGACTAATAGGCTTCGACGTATTGGCTCCGACGACTGGTAAGTGAAGGCCTCATTGTTACGATTGCAGATTCATTAGCTCCAGCTCTTATTGCAGCCCTTCCGGCTTCCAGGAACCTCTTGACTGCATCCTCTACATATTGGTTGCCTTCACCTACTCGCATGCTTTTCCCTATATATGGGTAAGTATTGAGGACATAATCACCATTGAGCTGTGATGCAAGCTGAACGAGTTCCACTTGGAATTCTGACAGGCTAGCATCTTCTTTCGGTCCCCATGGCCTCAGTGATGTCGTCACCTCGGGAAGAGTTTCTGCAACCGAATTCCAGAATATATTATAAAGTATTTCGGGCAAGTACAAGAAGTTGAACTCTATATCTGACAATTATGAAGCAAAATAGGTTTTCAATATTCAATATGGTAAAATGTTACTGCTCCAATTATTATTTTTTCTTGCTTTACTTCTTTGGGAGGCCTATGAGGATGAAGAGGGAGGATGTAAGAGGAGCGGGTGACGAATGCGGGAATATGACATTCCTTAAAATGTAAACGGGCAAAGGGAAACGCAAGAAATGCAAATAACATAAATACCACAGTAACCACACGCACAAACATATTCCATGGATATATTTGATAGGAAGTCAATGGATTAACAAAATGCAAAAAAGAAAATTCAACTCTACGATCAAGGAAATTTGAACATACCAGGGCAGTCAGTACGTGGAGTAGTCCGCAGGTTAAAATACTTCTCGAATGTACCAGCCCATGCATCCCTCTTTGTCAGGAAATTCGAATTCAGGTTGAAAAGCTTCTTCACTGTTGCAGGGATGGAAGAATGTTCAAACTGCGAATGTGGTGTTGGTCCAGTTGGCACATGGATCACTGTTACAAAAACAAAGACAAGTTAAACAGATGAAAGGATCGGGATTGTAATATATAGTAAAAAAACAAAGAAAGCAAGCCAAGAAATGAAGTAGAGCGACAATGGAAAGGGTGCTCTAGGGCATGCATTGATCAAACATCAATTCATAATGAAAACCAAAGAACAGGAACAATGGCATTGTTGGTTTTACATCAATATACTGAATAAGAATTCAACTTCAGAACTGTCTTCAGGTTACAGTCAATACTCGTCTCATTTATTCTATAGGTACGATGCCATGTCTTGTGGATTCAACATAAGTTGGAACTTCGGTTTTCGCAAATCAACAAGAATGAGCAAATAAAAACCAATTCAGAAACACTTTGTCGAACAGAAATAGACTGCAAGAACTTGCTATCTGCAAACTGCAATAACCCAAGGTGACCCATGACCCGTGACCCAAACTCAAACCCAACCCGCCTGTACTGTCACACGCCTCAACCAACATTGTACTCAACAGTAAAGCATCAAAGAGAAAACAAACTCGATCTCACCGGAGATCAATGAAAAACTAAGCTAGCTTTCGATTTCCCCCCGAGCCAACTTATTCAACTAAGTAGTTATCCTCAACATGAAGACGCAAAAATATCCCACCTAAAACATGGTATCATTAGAAGCAAAGCAATGTCCTATCAATTA
This sequence comes from Hibiscus mutabilis, assembly GCA_019671005.1. NCBI lineage: Eukaryota > Viridiplantae > Streptophyta > Magnoliopsida > Malvales > Malvaceae > Hibiscus > Hibiscus mutabilis. The sequence continues at coordinate 68,006,011 of CM033717.1, forward strand.
TCACAAAAAAGAAACTTCTAAGCAAAACCAAATCATTAAACTAAAGGGAAGTTACATTTCAATTTCTTTTAATTAACATTATTTAAAAAAAAAAATCAACGCAACCGGTAAAAATAAAATCTGAACTAATTCGTTGAAAAAAAGGGACTTACCGGTGGCCTTATCGATCCAGGGAGAGATCAATAGAGTAGGGACCCTAACTCCAAGCCTATCGAACTTGAAATAATACGGGTCGGGTCCAACTATTCCGTCCGGGTTAGGCACACCTGAGACGGGAGTCGGCACGTGATCATAGAACCCTCCGTGCTCATCGTAAGTAATCAAAAGAGCCATCTCTTTCCACTGGGGACTACTCCTCAGTATCTCGTACACCTCCTTCACGAACCTCTGCCCACGCGCCACGTCATGTGACGGGTGGTCGTCGTTCGCCGGGAATAAATCGACGTCGAAGTAGCGTTGCTCCACCACCACGTAATTCGGAAGCTTCCCGAGCCACGCGTGGAGCCGGAACTTCAACGCATAGCTGTGGAATTTGGTCAAGAACTTCAATTTCCTCAGGCTTTCGAAGAAAAGGGTAGCCGGGATATTTTGGTAATAGATGCCGAAGCTGAGGCCATTTTCGTCCAACGAATCGAAAATCGTCTTTTGGGGGAATCCATGGATGAGGTCTTTCCTCACATTACTCATCGCCCCAAATGACGTAGCTGAATGAACGTAAAACCGGTTCGGTTGAGTCGAAGCGGGAACCGAAGCGAACCACCGATCGAAAACGCCGAACTCGTTCGCTAACTTCGTGTAAACCGGTAACCGACTCGGTTTAAATCCACTCATCACGGTTTTGGCCATTCCTTCACCCATGCTCTCCGCTTGTTGGGCAAAGCCGTTCATCGGAGCCGGATCGGCCGAGCTATCATTCGACCCAAAAATCTGTTCTCGGATCGCTTGAAAAGAGTGACCTGGGTCGGAATCTACGAAGACAGCGTCGTCGGTGACAGATATAAAAGGGGAGTTCGGGTCGGTGGCGTTGAGTGGGTTTGACTCCTTGCCGGAGAGGCCGTCTATATCGGGTCGGGTCGATTTGAGCCAACCCAAAATATGGTCAAAGGAACGGTTTTCCATGACGAGTACAACAATAGTTTTGATGGGTCCTTTGATTTTGTGTTTCTTGCGGAAGTTATAGTTCGAGCTAAGAGAGTTAGATGAGATTAAAAGGCAAAAGAAGAGGACAAGGGTGAAGGGTATTCGCCTGCCGGAACTCATATTTCGTTGACCAGAAATAGAGAAGGAAAAAAACAGGGTTTTGGCTGTCGGCGTACGGTGTAGAATATAATCTTCTTGGGAGTTATTTGGTAGAAGACGAAAGTGTTGTGTTTTTTCGAAAAGAAGTTTTGTTTTATTATACTCATTTCTGGGTTTTGAAGAGAATCACAAAATGTCACGAGGCTTTTTTTTTTTTTTTTAATCTTGTTTGTATCCATTTTTTGACTTTCTGATTACTGCATCGAAGAAGTAAAATTTTTATTGCAAATGTTGACTTAGTCTTTGTAAATCCATTAACTAAGTAAAATTATTAATGCTCTATTTGATAAATAAGAGTTTAAGCTAAAATTAAAGATTTGATTGATTAAATTTGTTAATTTGAATATTTGGTGAATAATAAATTAAATAAAATATTAAATTGGGTGAAACTTTTTATTTTGAAAAAAAATTACTAATATGAGCTTTTTGAAATTAAAAATTTTGATATAAGATTTATAAAGACCCTTTTACCCATAGTAATTATAAAAATTGGCGTAGATGCCACTTAGTCCCTTGAGCTCTGGCATAGATGCAACAATGTTATCCTTTGACTAATTTTGACCGTTAAATACAGACGTAACAGTTAACGGTACTGATAGAGCAATTTTGTCCTTAAAATTATTCATACAATTTTGCTATCGAAGTCATTAATTGCAACAATTTTACTCTTGGTTTATTTAGTTTTTGACTAAAATTGGATAAATAATATGATTTTTCAAGTTGAACTTTAACAAATAAAATATATAAAAAATTGATTAACAAATTGATGTAAATATCCTTTGAGTCTTAGGTAATTTTAAAAATAAGTAAAGTGAGAACTCTCACAAAAAATTAAAATATTCTTTAATTTAAAAAAACTATAAACTTAATAAAAATAAATAAGATATTCAAAATATTATTGAAAATAAAACTAATATAAAATATTTATAAATATAAAGTTATAAATATAAAAAAATCAAAATTTCAAAATATTTATAAAACCTATTGAAAAAGTCTTCGACTGTTTCTGGTTATGCTAAGCCATCTAATATTCTTTGAACATATTTTCAATGGAATCGTCAATCCATTAGAGTAGTGATAAAACTTATCAAATATTAATGAGCATCAGTTTGATGTAAAAAAACGAAAGAAAATTTGATAATTTTTTTTTAATTTTTAATACTTTATATATATTTTTACTTTTATATTTATATTTTATTATTTTATAATTTCTAATACATTTTAATTTTTATATTAATTTTTATTTTCAATAATTTATTGAATATCTTATTTATTTTTATTAAGTTTATAGATTTTTTTTTAAAATTGAAGAATATTTTGATTTTTTGTGAGAGTTCTCACTTTGCTTATTTTTAAAATTACCAAGGACCCAAAGGATATTGACATTAATTTGTTAATCAATTTTTCATATATTCTGTTTATTAAAGTTCAACTCGAAAAATCAAATTATTTATCTAATTTTATTCAAAAACTAAATAAACCAAGGGTTAAATTGCTGCAATTAATGACTTCGAGAGCAAAATTGCTCTGTCAGCACCGTTAACTGTCACGTCAGTATTTAACGGTCAAAATCAGTCAAAGGGCAACATTGCTGCAATTTGCTAACTTTGAGGGCAAAATTATGGGAAAAAAATAAGGGCAACATTGCTAATTTCGGATTCCTACATGGGCAAATTCGATCCTTTAGCCTTCTATTTTCGATTCAAACTTTATTTAAATTTTTTTTGAATCGAGTCGTGTTTATGAAATTCGAGTCGAATTGAGTTTTCGAGTTTCTGTATAAATTTAGTTGTAATTATTTATATTGTTATAATATATATTAATTCCAATTTAAACGACTTTCTATATCCATATACAATATATATATTTCTTCATATTTTCACATGTGTACATAATATATCAGACATAATTGATAGACTTGATCGAACTTAAAAATTAATCAACTAATTATTAAAAATTTCGAGTTACTTGAATTTTTATTTAAACTTTTTTGGAGAGCAGTTGTTCGCCGGAAACAAAATTGATAAAAAGAAAGAGAGAAAAAGAAAAAATAGATTTGGACCGTTTCCAGGTTCTCGTCTTTGGTGATTTGGAAGCATACGGTTCACAATGCAATTGCGTGCAGTGGTTAATGGGACTGGGTCCCCTGGAAACTTTTTTCTAACTGGGTTTTTTCTTATACAAACTCATTTATTTGCAGTTGAAGTTGAAAGGTAGGGTACATGATAATGGCATTTTTATATTAAATCAGATCCCTTACAAACAGGAATACAATAAATTAATTGCCATGGAAATCACAAGGTTGAAAATTATTGTTGGCAACAATGGCAAGTTGGCAGAAGGTCGGCTATGATTTGCTTTTCTTTACATTGTGGCCATATTATATTAGTCTTAAAACATCATAAAGGGACTACAGGAGGAAGAAACAAGGAATTTAATCAGCTGGGAGATGAAGAAAGTAGAGCTCATATTCGTCCCGACACCAGGAATAGGCCACTTGGTCTCTACTGTTGAATTCGCAAAGGGTCTGACCCGTCGCCATGATAGAATTCGGGTTACTATTCTTTACATGAAGTGGTTCCCAAATGCTTTTGTAGATGCATACATCAATTCGCTTACTGCTTCGCAACCTGATGGAATACAAGTCATTGACCTCCCTCGGGTGGACCATCCCTTGTTAGATTCTATGAAGTCTCCGGAAAGCTTCATCGATGCATTCATCGAGAGCTACATCTCTCCTGTTAGAAACGTTGTTAGAAACATTGTTTCGATGAGATTGAGCTCCGATGAAACCCGAGTTGCAGGATTAGTTCTAGACCTTTTCTGTTCACCCATGATTGATATTGGAACTGATCTGGATCTTCCGTCTTATATATTCCTCACCTCGAATGCAGCCTTCTTGGGTCTCATGTTGTATCTACCAACCCAACATAGCCTGAACAGCTCCGAAATCGAAACCTCGGATCCCGAACATTTGATTCCAGGGTTTGTCAATCCTGTCCCTACATTCGTTCTGCCATCAGCTCTGTTAGCAAGGATGGAGGTTACACCGCATATCTCAAAACGGCTGAAAGGTTTAAGGATGCCAAAGGTATCATAGTGAATACATTTGAAGATCTTGAGCCTTATGCTATAAAATGTTTCTTCAATGGCCAAAACCCTCCAGTTTATCCAGTTGGACCAGTCATTGACCTCAATGGTCCGAGTTACTCTAACTCGGACGACATGGTCCTGAAATGGCTTGATGATCAGCCTCAATCATCGGTGGTGTTCCTATGCTTCGGAAGCATGGGAAGCTTTAAAACACCCCAAGTAAAAGAGATAGCACTCGGCCTCGAGCGAAGCGGACTCAGGTACTTATGGTCCTTGCGTGTGCCACCACCACACAATGATGCTTCAGAAATGTTGCCACAAGGGTTCCTGGAAAGGGTCCAAGGGAGGGGGATGATATGTGATTGGGCACCCCAGTTGAAGGTGCTTGCCCACAAAGAAATAGGTGGATTCATATTCATTGTGGTTGTGTAATCACTCATTTTCACTTGTAAATATATATTAATATTACATGTATATTTATTATATTATATGAATGTTACTAATATGTATATAAGGTGTGGTGTACATGTATGTATACGTATTAAGGGTGTATGTATGTCGCGTATGTATCTAGAGTATGAACGTATTTGATTAATATATAGATGTTATGTTAATTATATGTATGATTATACGTACGTATGCTAGAATATTATGTTAATTAATGTTTGTATGATATAAGTATACGTTTTCGTATGTATGTGTATTGCTATTATAATACTAATTATATTATTATTAATATTATTGGGCTGATAAATAAAAAAAAATATATTAAATCCAAATAAAAATTACAGTCCAAGTCCAAATATCATTACAAGGCCCGGTTGGCCCAAATCTAAATCTTATCTAATTACGATTATTATGTGTGCGGTGTGGATCAGGGGCGTTGGATCAAGATCTGATCCAACGGCCACGATACAACCAAGAAGTCAAAAATATCTGCCAGGCGCGTGTTCCACACGTATGGACCGTTCGAGTGCCACGCGCGGACGCTTTAATATCCCACGCGCGCGTAAGATCCACGCGTTCTGACTCCTCGACTGCGGAGCTCCACGTGGCGAGATCTAAAGCCGTCTCATCAAATCGAGGCTTCATCCAGGCCGTTCGTTCTTCAAGCCATCTCGACCATTAGATCAGATCAAATCTAACGGCCGAGAACGCGTCTGGCCGCTGGCAGAACATCCATACCGCCACCACGCCGATATTCAGCCCCCGTGTTCAGAACATGCCCAAGACAACAAGCAAAATTGTCAGTTCAGATCTGAAAAAGCAAGATGCAACTTGCAACAAAACAGAGACAATAATATATATGAAACGGGGACTTTTGTAACGGGGACGAAGGGTGGTAACAAAAAAAAGAGAGAACAGAGATCTTGTAATACAAAAAAAGTTGTAACCAGTCATGTGATAATCGAAAGACAGTCCAGTGGTAAACACTTGTCTCTTTTTCTTACTTGTTTTTTACATGCATATACGAAAGAAAAAAACAGAAACAAAAAGAAGAGAGTCGTCTTACCATCTCTGTTTGTGGGTCTTCTCTTCCTTAAGTGATAAGCCTTCGGTTTCTCCAAGCCTGATATGGTGAACTAAAGGGAGAGGAAGACCCTTGGTAGTTTTATTTTGATTTAAAAAATATTTTTTTTCGCTTCGTATTTTCTAGATCTAGGGCAAACAAGGGTGTATCCTCTGAATCCAACCACAGATTCATGTTGAGGACGAAAAGGGAGTTATTTTGGTGTGTTTTGGAGGCCTGCCGGCGCCGGTTAGCGGCGGTCGACGGCGGAGAACACGGCGGCCGGCCGCCGGATTCTGGGTTTTATAAGAACATTTGAGAGAAAATAAAATGGGGCTGGGTTATGAAAACTGAAGAATGAAACGAAATGGTGAAAATTTGGTTTCGGTCTGAAAATAGCCTTTATATAGGTATTATTATTTTGCTAAATGGGCAAATTACACACTTAATCCCACCGCGTTTTCAATATTTTCAGTTTTGTCTCGCCGCATGGTATAATTACAATCCCAGTCCCCCTGATATTTCAAAAGTTTACAATCTAGTCCCTAAATTACACCTAATCAGTTTCTAAATGGTAAAATTACGCCCTTAACCATCCCGCATTTTTTCATTTTTCATTTTGGGTCTGCCCCTTGGTCTAATTACAGTTTTGATCATTTTAGGTTTTGTTTGTTTCGCAATTTCGTCCCTAAATTACATATTATTGTTCTTTAATTTCTGCCACTGACTTTTATTTTTCTTTCATTTCAGTCCTGTTTTCTTTGTAAATATTCATGTTCGTATTATAATCGTATATGTTGATATTCTATTGTTTTATTTTATGTCACTCGTATATGCCTCGTATTTTATGTTTATATTTATATGTGTGTTAAGCTTATAATAGTCATGTATTTTTTATCCAGTTATTCGTATTAAAACATGTTATGTTCTATTTGACTCGTAAAACAACATGTTCTTGTATTTTTGTACGTATTGTATGTTTTCTTGACTTTTAGGTTATGTGTTAGTGTGTCTTCTTTTATGTATTATATATTGTTCAATATATGTTGGAATATGTTTTATTACTAGCATGTATGTCCTTTTGAAATATTTGTTTATCTATATACGTAATTTTTCTTGCATTGTTATTCCGACTTGTTAAAGTTGTTTTTATCTAATATTTAGAATAATATGTATATATGCATGTTTTAGTCTAGAATATCATTTATGTTAGATTAGTATTCTGTTATGTCAATATTTATTACATTTAAATATTCTGTCATGTTTTTATATTTTTGTCATTAAGATTGCATATCGAGATATAAATTGTTAGTGTGGTGCCCTTTTATCCGAGCGTAAACGGGGCCAGTATCAGGCGTAGTGATAGTGGTTGGGCGTTTATTCTCGGATAACGGGGCCCTTAAAATTAATTCGCAATTATGACCGAATTTTAAAATAATCGTCACTTTAATCTGGAAAATCTAATATTAGTAAAGCGGTAATTATTAAAGTACCAATTTTGGGCGGTGTGGGGGTGCTAATCCTTCCCCATCCGTAACCGACTCCCGAACTCAATCTTTTTGAATCTCTGGTTTTATGGTGTCCGACCTACCTAAGTGGCCGGTGGCGACTCCATTTTTTAAAATGCGGTTTTTTTAAAACCCCACGGAATAAATATTTTATATCTAAAAAATCATAAACACCTCTCAACACACCTTTCAAAAAACCCCTCGTCTTTTTAGCGATAAAAAAAAGACATCGCTACAGATGGCGACTCCGCTGGGGATAATTTTTGTTTTTTTGTTTTTTTAAAAAAACAAATGAGAGTCAAGATTTTAAAATAATTACCGCTTTATTAATATTGGAAGTTCCGGATTAAAGTGACTATTAAATTAACATTCGGTCATAATTGCGCGTTTATTTTAACGCATTTAAAATATGGCATATAAACCCATCTTTTTAAGTGGGGGAAAACGCTAATGCTTTCGTGGAGATATCGTTCTCCCGTATGGGCCTAGCAAGTACCTTCGGGGCTCGAGTACCTTATGATTTCGTAAGGATATCGTTCCTTCGTATGGGCATAAGCGAATGGGTCCCCCTGAATTGAACCCGGTTGAAAGGAGCCTATAATGGGTGATGATCGGGGGCCTTGCTACTCTTAGTAGAGGACAGCAAGGACAATTCGGGTACATCCTAGCACCAACACTGCATGTAAAGAACATAGAAACCCACCCTGTTAGAGCCATGCGAATAACCATAGGTGTTTTAGACGGGATAAATAGGGTTGTTTTATGTGCTTATTCTGTTTAATTTTGTCCTTTTACTTATATATTTATCAATTTTATCTGGTACTAACTTGTTTTCTTTTCGCTTTTTGTTTTTTCTCATACATCATTGCATTTGCATCACATAAAGGTACTGGATCAAGTGGTTTGCCTGATCAGAAAATCTTTCACCATGGAAAAAAGGTGTCTTAGGAAAGAAGAGCTTAATTTGTTAGTCAGACATTGGTCAGAGGTCAACCAGAAAATCCAAGGGGACAGTTTGCCGAACGAACGCGTAATAGCTGGGTACACCTATGTGAGTCTCCAACAGAACGACTTATGGGATCTTCGAAGCATTTGGGAAAGATGGGACCGAAGACTACAAGACTTATTCTGCGATAGTTATGGCGACATCGCACAGCTGTTATATGTTCGGATTAACCAGCCTCTACTCCGAGCTATAGTCCAGTTCTAGAATCCGACTTTTTGCTGCTTCACCTTCAATGGGCAGGACATGATGCCTACGGTAGAAGAATACACTGCTTTACTTAACCAGAAAAATATTCAGGAAGATTGGATCTATGCGAAGCCTCCGAGGAATCAGAATTACACTGCGAAACTCAAAACCTTTGCGGGAATGAGTGCCGATTGGGTTAGTGGCCTCCTTCAAATCCGAGGAGATAATACAGTCTTTGCATGGGAAAGTATTCGGGACATCATATCGACACATCCAGACGAGGCAAAGAAAATAGACCTATTCTCTTTAGGAATATATGGCTTGGTGATCTTTCCCAGAGTACTCGGGAACATTGACATAGCCATTCTGGATTTGTTTGAGCGGGTGAAACGGAAAGCAAACCCAGTACCAGCAATCTTGGTCGAGACTTTCATTTACTTAAATGCTAGCCGGAAACATGAAGAAGGACATTTTCGAGGATACGCACAGCTGTTACAAGTATGGATTCAGAGTCACATGTGGAAGACGCCGACGAGGGTCCTGCAGGGGATATCCTTCCAAGGTTTTTCGTCTTTACGAGAATACTTAGCAAAGGAATGGCGAGAGGATTTGAAAACAAAAATGTGGACCAGTTTCTTCACGAACATTCAAGATGAAGACATAGCATGGAGGGTCTCATGGCTCGGTAAAGTTAATTATTTTCTATACAGTTGTGGTGACTTCAACTGGCTGATGATGTTGGGATTGCATGGAGGGATCGCTTGTGCCCCGCTTTTAGTGTCTCGGCAGTTCGGATCATGACAGTTCATTCCTAATACCGCCGGATTAAGCCAAACTGAATTTCTTTTCAAAGGGGAGTTCAAAGGGAAAATTCAGACCATCATGAGGGTCTGGGATCATTGTTATCGGATCAGGGTGGAAGGAGATACTGAGCACATGACTACCCCAGATTACGATCTTTGGAGACGTTTGAGGGTTAATAATGTGATTCCCGAATCTGATCAAGGACCAGCAGTGTCACCAAGAGCTTACAAGGGTGGTACAGTCAAGCCAACATCTTAAGGAGTGAACTCGAAAGAAGTTAAAAGGAAAATGGACATCCAACGGACCCAACATGCGAGCGAGCTCTATAAGGCAAGCTTAGAAGTTGACGAAATGGGGCGGATCATTAGGCAATTGAAGAAATTAAATGCAGATTTAAGCGACAAGAACACTCTTTATCAAAAAGATGCCCTCCTATTACAAGCAAAAATACAGAAGGCCGGCCGGAGTCAGTTCATAGCTGTGGAAAGAGAAAGAATGAACGGCATCCGTTTGTTGGAAGAAGAATGAGAAATTAACAAAAGAGCGATCGAGAAAGAGATTGAAAGCTGCCGTTTGGCTATAGAGGAAGAAAAACGATCCGCCAAGAAGGCCATTGATCAAGAGAAAGAAAGATTCAGACAAGAAATCAGCAAGGGAAAACAAGCTGTCCATCATGAGAGAGAAAGTGTCGCCGTATGGAAAAGAAAATCCATGAGTAGTCGAAATAGACTGTTAGAGATGCAGAAACTGTACGATGACACTATTCAAAGGTTGGAGCAAAGCCAAAGTCAAAATGATGAATTAAAAGGAAAGGTGGCAGAAGTCGAACACTCACTTCGAATGTACTACCATAGAATAACTTCACCGAGCCGCAAGAAAGAGAACGCCAAGTGGGTGTGTTACAAGCACGAATTGGGTCCTCAAGCAACTCAGGAGGATTACAAAGAAAGAATTAATGTGTTCGAGGAGGCTACAGCTGGAGGGGACACCTATTGGCAGAAGAGACTACGCGACGCTGCTCGAATGGAAACAGGACAGGGACCAGTATTACGCAAACCTAATGGTGGACATACAACGAGTCGCCAGACATGTAAATGATTTAGCTGTCGAGGCTGAGACACTCCGACCTTTTATAATCCCGGGAATGGAAGAAGCTCCTAGGTTCCTCAAGCTGCTCAGGGCAATTGAAAAATTAGGAGATAGAGCTAGAGTCTATCTATAGGACTCTGTGTTGTAATTAGATCTTTTGTCTAGGGATCTTTACTTTGTAACACGAACTTTGTTGTAATCAAGACCCTTTAATTCCCGTGGAAGTAGTTCAAAAGGGTGATTACCAACGGAATCAGTACCTTATCTGCATACATTCTTGCATTTGCATCATAACATTCGCATCATTGTACATGCATTTATTTTTTGCAACCATATTAACAATATGAATATTGTGGCGTTGTGTGTAGTTAACCCGCAATCATTCATCACCATACTTTACCCGGCTACAAAGAAAGCTCATGGAAGAAAGAATAATCAGTCTAGAAAGAGGGCAAAGAGAGCTTGAAACAAGGCTTGAAGAGGCCTAGAGAAGCCTTAGTGATCAGATTGCGCAATCGCAAACATCTATAGTATCTGATATAACCGCATTGCTGGCAAAGAGTCTTGGAAAAAGAGTAGAAGGAGAAAATGTTCAAGAGCCAGAAGGTACCCCGGCTCACTACAAGGTTCAACCAACTGCACCAAACCAGGCTAGGAAGATGTATATTGACCCCGCAGGAATGTCTTATAGCTTTCACATAGGAGAACCTGAGACTCAACCCCTCGATACTGAAGCACTTTATGAAGAAGTGCCGGACCTAAACATGGTCGAAAGGATCATGAATGAGGTAGAAAAAAAGTGGGAAGAAAGATTTCGCCTCATGGAGGAAAAATTTAAAGCGTTACAATCAAATGAAGAATCAGGAAATGACGCTAGCGACCTAAGTCTGGTGTCTGATCTTGTCCTGCCGCCAAAATTTAAAACGCCAGAGTTCGATAAGTATGATGGAACCACATGTCCTTTTGCACACATAACGATGTACTGCCGAAAGATGGCGGCTTACCATAAAGACGAAAAGCTACTGATCCATTGTTTCCAGGATAGTCTAATTGGAGCGGCGTTACATTGGTACACTCAGTTGAGCAAGGCAAATGTCAAGACATGGAAATATTTGTCTAAAGCATTTACTGAACAATACAAACATGTAAATGTATACATGACCCTAGCAGAATTATGTTAGAAAATATGGGCGCGAAGTCCAATGAAAGCTCACGCGACAATACGCCCAAAGGTGGAGAGAGTGGCCGCCCAAATCTAGCCACCTATCCCGAGCATGAAATCACGCCATTATTTGTCAATACTCAAAAGTGGCACTCTTTGATCGCCTCATTAATAACACAACGCGCAGTGCTTTGCCGACTTAATCGGGATCGGGAGTCCCTCGAATCGCAATTAAGAGCGGCAGAATTGATGGTGGGGAAGGGTCTCAAAGTATAATAAGAGAAATGAAGTAAACACCACCAGCACCTATACCGCCCAAGAACTTCACAGTCTCACAGCCCACAAGCACTGTGGGAAAAACACAAAACTCGAATCAAAGAGATGAGAGGGTCACCATAAAAGAAAAAGAGAGGAGAACTTTCACTCCCTACCTGCTTTTCGTACTCGAACTTTATTCCCGATTGTATGAAGCGACTGGTCCGCCATACATCGTTACTCTTGTCAATCCGCCCTTCCCGCCTTGGTATAATCCAAGCGCGCATTGCGACTATCACGGCGGTACCCTGGACATCCCACCGAGAACCGCTTGCCTTCAAAAAGCTTGTGCAAAACTTAATCGATTCTGGGATATTGAAGTTTGAAGAGCCGAGTGTAGCCAACAACCCGCTGCCTAATCATGGGAGCAGAGGGGTAAATGTCATCGAAGAATGCTTTACCAGGAGGATAAAGGATGATGTGTCAGAAATCAAGTCTCCTTTACGGTGGGTATTTCAACAGTTATGCATGGCTCGTGTGATCGACAGAGGCATGATAACAAGGCAGAAGGAATGTGGAAAGTATTGTGAATTCCACCAGACTGAAGGGCATGATATCCAAGAATGTGACGAGTTCAAGAAATTGGTGCAGAAATTGATGAATGAAAAACAAATAGAATTCTTTGAGTAGCCCATGGGAAAGAAGGGGTCGAACGTACACATGACGGATAGCCCCAAAACTAAATACGAGAAGGATAGACCTTTTATCATCTCTCTTAGGCCAGGGAATGCAGGTGTCTCCCAAGGAGAAACCAGAAAAATAAGTCCCAAGATCATCATTTCAACACCATCTCCATTCCTATTCAAAGATATGCGAAAAATTCCCTGGAATTATGCTGTAAATGTGACCACACCAGAAAAACCAGAACACGATCAGGTAAAAGAGCCTACGCTGAAAGACCAACAAAGCCAGAATGATGTGAACGTTGGTGAGGCAGGCCATTTCACAAGGAGTGGCCGATGTTATTCCTCCGAGGCTTTGAAAGCAACTGAAAAAGATAAGGGGAAGAGTACAGCAGTTAGCCCTACGCAGATATTTGGAGAAGAACCTCCCCCAAAGATAAATGAGCCGGTAACTGAGGCCCAGGCCAATGAATTTTTAAAGTTCTTGAGACATAGCGAGTACAGCGTAGTGGAACAACTACGAAAGCAACCGGCCAGGATCACAGTGCTGGAATTACTCTTGAGTTCAGAAAAGCATCGGGAGACGCGATTAAAAGTGCTGAATCAAACTTTTGTGCCCCAGGACATTTCTGTATCAAACCTGGACCTGATAGTGGGGCATATTACTGCCTATAATCATATCACGTTCAGTGATGATGAGATCCCGGATGGAGGAATGGGATCAACCAAAGCCCTTAACATTACTACCCACTGCAAAGGGTATGTATTACCAGGCGTACTGATCGACAACGGGTCAGCATTGAATGTCTTGCCTATGGTAACCCTGCAAAAATTACCAATAGATGGTTCGCACCTAAAGCCCTGCCATAACTCGGTAAGAGCCTTTGATGGTACGCAAAAAGGAACAATGGGGAAAATTGAGGTGCCCCTATTGATCGGACCAACTGAATATGTGATTGATTTTGTGGTGATGGACATAAAACCATCTTACAGTTGCTTGTTGGGAAGACCGTGGATCCACTCCGCATGAGTTGTCCCCTCATCATTGCATCAGAAATTAAAATTTGTAGTTGAAGGCAAATTGGTCACGATGAGCGAGAACATGAATTTGTTGCTTCAGTGACATCAGACACCCCCTACATTCAAAATGATTAAGATGCTGCGGAATGCTCGTTCCGAGCATTGGAACTAGTAAATGCCACATTCGTTTCAGAGGGAAGTCGGATCCCCTACCCCAGGTTATCTAATTGTACTAAGATGACCGTCGCAGAAACTCTGGGCCGAGGAGCCAAAATAGGAAAAGGGCTGGGGAAGAAATTACAAGGAAACCTGAGACCCAAGAATATGATAACCAAGAAGGATCGTTTGGGCTGGGTTACCAACCAAGTGTCCAACAGAAAAGAGGAATATAAGAGGAAGGAGGAGCAAAGAAAAAAAGCGGATCTAAAGGAGAAGACATTCCGTGGAGGCTGATGTCCTTTCCTAGTTTGAAAGCCACTTTTGTCTCCTGAGGGTTCTACCAGCCAGTCAAGATATTGGAGAGTTAATGAAGAAAAATGATGAACTTAACCAGGGAGGAAGTACTCAAAGTGAATCATTTGAGGGGATGTACATCAACATGATAGCTGAAAAGGACCGAGGCAAAGAAATGTTGACCAACATCTGCCCTTGCCATCCCGGGAAACACTCGATAACCGGAGCTGCATTGATCTACCTGTAGTTTTTAGGAATAGATCGAGTAATGCTCGAATCAACCTTTTGTTTTTGCCCATAAACAATGGGGATCTCTTGTATATGGGGCACCTATGTTAACTTTTTGATTGAAATGAAAATATCCCCACTTTCTTAAAAATGACCAAAGTCTCATTTATTCCATTCATGCATTCTTATATTCATTCCCTTCATATAAAGCTGTCTCTTTCCCAATACGATTCATTCTCATTTAATGCAGGTCGCTCATGATTGACGATATGAATGATAATGGATCCAATCTCGAGTGAATTTCAATGCCCCGAGGTCTCGGAGGGAATTGAGGAAGGATATGATGAGATAGAAATTGAGATCCCGGAAGAGTTGAAGAGAATGGTGGACAACGAAGAAAAGCAGATCATGCCCCACCAAGAAGAAACAGAAATTGTCAACTTGGGGACTGAAGAAGATAGAAAAGAAATAAAAGTAGGAACGACGATTTCCTCAAAAATCAAGCATGAACTGATAGCCTTACTTTAGGAATTCAAGGATGTCTTCGCCTGGACTTATCAAGATATGCCAGGGTTGAATACCGACATAGTGGTGCACAAATTGCCAACAAAATCGGAGTGCAAACCAAGACAAAGAAAAACTTGGAGAATGAGACCAGATATGTTGTTAAAGATCCGAGAAGAAGTGAAAAAGCAATTTGATGCGGGATTCTTGGAGGTAGCCAAATACCCCGAATGGGTTGCAAACATTGTACCAGTACCAAAGAAAGACGGGAAAGTTTGTATGTGTGTAGATTATAGGGATCTGAACCGAGCCAGCCCTAAAGACAACTTCCCTTTACCACATATTGACACGCTGGTTGACAACACCGCAGGACATTCATGGTTTTCCTTCATGGACGGCTTCTCAGGGTACAACCAGATAAAGATGGACCCTAACGACATGGAGAAGACCACATTCATAACCATGTAGGGCACTTTTTGTTATCGAGTGATGCCGTTTGGGCTAAAGAACACAGGGGCTACATACCAAAGAGCAATGGTGACTCTTTTCCATGACATGATGCACAAAGAAATAGAAGTATACGTGGATGATATGATTGCCAAATCCCGAACAGAGGAAGAGCACCTACAGAACTTGAGAAAACTATTCCAAAGACTACGGAAGTACCAACTGAGGCTCAATCCTGCCAAGTGTACCTTCGTCGTTACTTCTGGAAAACTCCTAGGATTCGTAGTAAGCAGAAGAGGGATTGAGATTGATCCGGATAAAGTGAAAGCCATCCAGGACCTTTCACCACCCCGCACGCAGAAAGAAGTCCACGGTTTCCTGGGGAGGCTGAATTATATCTCTCGTTTCATTTCCCAATTAACCAACCAATGCGACCCGGTCTTCAGACTTCTTAGAAAAAAATAATCCTGGCGTGTGGGATGAAGAATGTCAAAGAGCCCTAGAAAAGATCAAAAGGTACCTGACAAATGCTCCAATTTTAGTCGCACCAGTACCTGATCTACCACTAATTCTCTACTTAACAGTCTTTGAGAATTCAATGGGATGCGTACTGGGGCAACACGATGAGTCAAGAAAAAGGAGCAAGCCATCTATTACCTAAGCAGGAAATTCAATGATTGCGAAACGTAGTACCCGCCAGTGCAGAAACTGTGTTGTGCTCTAGTTTGGGCTACCAAACGGCTCAGACAGTACATGTTGTACTATACTACCTGGTTGATATCCAAGCTAGACTCATTGAAGTTCTTAATGGAAGCGCCAGCACTAACGGGAAGGATGGCCCGATGGCAGATGCTCTTATCCGAATTCGACATCGTATATGTTAATCAGAAAGCCGTAAAAGGGAGTGTCGTAGCAGATTTCCTAGCTAGTCGTGCTTCGGATGACTATGAGGCATTGAACTTTAGTTTCCCAGATGAAGACTTGATGTACATTACAACCGAAGAAGAGGTTTCAGATGATAAGTCATGGAAACTTTACTTCGATGGAGCCTCCAACGCCCTCGGACATGGGATAGGGGCAGTGCTAATTTCACCTGAGGACGTCTATTATCCTTTCACCAGCAGATTGGAATTCTTCTGCACAAACAATATAGCTGAATACGAAGCTTGCATCATGGGATTGAACTCAGCCATCGAGAGAAAGGTTAAGGAACTTCGAGTGTTCAGAGATTCGTCCTTAGTCATTTACCAATTGCGAGGGGAATGGGAAACCAGAGACCCGAAGTTGATCAAATATCACGAATGGATCCAAGAGCTCACCAAAGAGTTCGAAAAGGTCAGCTTCAATTACCTGCCCCGAGAAGAAAATCAGATGGCAGATGCATTGGCAACCTTGGCATCCATGTTTAAAACAAACACCGGGGCAGAAATGAAGCCCATTGAGATGCAGACGTTTGAAAAGCCTGCTCATTGTTGTAATGTACAGGAAGAGATTGACGGAAATCCATGGTACTATGATATCCTGCAATATGTCAAGCTTCAAAAGTATCCAGAAGGGGCAAACGACAATGACAGAAAAACGCTCAGGAAAATGGCAACAAAATATGTCCTAGATGGAGAGATCCTATATAGGAGAAGTCATGATCAAACATTGCTGAGATGTGTGGATGCCCAAGAGGCGAAGGAAATCTTAGCTGAAGTACATGATGGGATCTGTGGAACGCACGCCAACGGGCTGTCTATAGCCCGAAAAATTATGAGATATGGTTATTTCTGGCTGACCATGGAGGGAGATTGCATCGATTACGCCAGAAAATGCCACAAATGCCAAATCTACGCTGACAAGATTCACGCACCCCCATCGCCTTTACACACCATGAATTCTCCGTGGCCTTTCGCAGCGTGGGGCATGGACGTCATCGGGCAGATTCATCCGAAAGCTTCCAATAGACACCGTTTCATTTTGGTCGCCATAGACTACTTCACTAAATGGGTAGAGGCAGCGTCTTACGCCAATATCACCAAGACTACAGTTTGTAAGTTCTTAAAAAAGGAAATTATTTGTCGATACGGATTGCCAGAAAGGATCATCACCGACAACGCTTCCAATCTGAATAACAAAATGATGAAGGACGTGTGCACTAAATTCAAGATAACACACCATAATTCCATAGTCTATCGTCCTAAAATGAATGGGGCAGTGGAAGCAGCAAACAAGAACATAAAGAATATCATAGCGAAGACTACGGATACCTACAGGGATTGGCATGAGAAGTTGCCTTTTGCCCCTTTCGCTTATAGGACGTCCATTTGTACATCAACAGGGGCAACACCCTACTCCTTGGTGTATGGTACCGAAGCTGTACTCCCAATTGAGGTAGAGATTCCGTCTCTCCGGGTCTTAAACGAAGTAAAATTGGAAGAAGCTGAATGGGTGCAGGCCAGACTCGACCAGCTAAATCTCATTGACGAAAAAAGACTAAAGGCCATTTGTCATGGTCAGATGTACCAAAAGCGGATGGTGCAGGCATACAACAAAAAGGTGCGCCCAAGAGAATTTAAAGAAGGGGATCTGGTACTCAAGAAAATCCTCCCTATCCAGAAAGATTCTCGAGGAAAATGGATGTCCAACTGGGAAGGACCGTACATCGTAAAAAAGGCCTTCTCAGGAGGAGCCCTGATCCTAACAGAAATGGACGGGGACGAGCTGAAAAATCTCGTAAATTCTGATGCCGTCAAGAAGTACTATCTTTAAAAAAATGATGAAATATAAAAAATAAAAAAAAGAACAAAAAGAGAACAAAATGGAGAGCTCAGGGCGAAAACCCGAAATCGGGCGTCTTGAAGCAAAGGAAGGACCCGAGTTGAAAACCCGTAAAGGGCGGCTTGGGTAAATTGAAAAGTTGAATATCCGAAGAGAAGGGTATCCCCATGAACATCATGAAGAGAATGCTTCAGGCAAAAATTCTACACCGGTTGACAGGATCATGTATCATTCATATCGAAGATAATGAGGGATCTTGTATTTTCATACTTAACTCATGTGTGTCATACCTTTCTTTTTAAGATATCCCAAGCCTTTAATCATAATAAAGCCGTGTTTTTGAGCATCTATTCCTGGCCTTCTTGTCAATTTTAGTCAAATAAGATAACATAGGCTTATAATGAAACAAGAGATTTCGAAGCATTACTATGATTTAACCTTGAAAATGCAGGTGATCAAAGAAAACGAGGTTAACTCCGTCCTCTAGTTCCTTACATAATGGCTAGGGAAGGCGGGAAGCTTTAAACACCCAGGTAGGATGACCAATGGCACATGTCCTATCTATTCAAGGAAGGCATACGAGATAACAAAAGAGATCTCTTTGGTGAAAACCCATAAGGACACACCTAAAAAAAACTCTCTAAAGTGAAAACCTAAAAGGGCACTTTAGAATTCCAAGACGTAATTGGAGAAAAAGAAAGGTTGAGATGGTTGAACCTGACAGTGAAGCGGAGTATCGATGCCCGTAAGAAAGGAGAAAGCGAACATCAAGATCAAATAAGGATCAAAACAAGCCCACCAAGATATTGACACTCATGCATCATGAATAGTCAAACATCACTAGGATTAGGAGCATGTCAATTCATTTGTCATAGCATTTTGTTTTCATCTTAGACAGATATCTGCAGATTCAAAGAGACATCGATGGCCATCGCGGTGTGAATCCCAAATGAGAAGACAATGTTTTTACATACAAAATGCACATGTTTTCAAGATCTAGAGAGAGGTTCTATATAGGAAGAATCCTCCTCTCCGAGGCTTCAGAAGCTGAAAGTTCTATATAGGAAGGACTGACAGCTCCAGGGTGAAGACTCGCAGTTCTATATAGGAAGGATTCCCAGTCGAAGGAATTCACCCATGACACGCAAGATTATATAGGAAATCCTGCTGTGTCGAAAGCAAAGAGTTCTGTATAGGAAGGGCTCTGAGCTTCAATGTCTTAGAGTGAAAGATTCTATATAGGAAGAATCCGTAACTCCAAGATTTTAAGACGCCAAAAAGTTCTATATAGGAAGGACCGACGGCTCCAAGGTGAAGACTCGCAGTTCTATATAGGAAGGACTCTCAGTCAAAGAAATTCACCTATGACACAGGGTTATATAGGAAACTTGTTGTCTCGAAAGCGAAGAGTCTTATATAGGAAAGGCTTCGAGCTTCATTGTCTTAGAGTGAAAGGTTCTATATAGGAAGAACCTGTAGCTCTGAGATTTCAGACGCCAAAAGTTCTATATAGGAAGGACTGACGGCTCTAGGATTTGAAGACTAGCAGTTCTATATAGGAGGAACTCCCAGTCGGAAGAATCCATCAGTGGCGCAAAAGGTTTTATATAGGAGAAACCAGCGTTGAAGGCGAAGAGTTCTATATAGGAAGGACTCCAAGCTTTACTGTCTCGAAGTGAAAGGAAGGACTCATAACTCGGGGTTTCAGAGTGAAGGGTTCTATATAGGAAGAGCCTGTAGCTCCAAGATCGGAAGGTGACGAAGCTCTATATAGGAAGAACTTACGAGCCTGAAGATTCAGCCAAGGAAGAGCGGAGATGTCCAAAAGAATTCGTTTTTCCAAAGCTACAAACAGGGAAGTCTGATAAAAATGAGTGCTTATGAATCTTTGCTTTGTTCCCCATTCCATGAGAACAAGCAAAGAGGGGCAACTGTAATCACTCATTTTCACTTGTAAATATATATTAATATTGCATGTATATTTATTATATTATATGAATGTTACTAATATGTATATAAGGTGTTGTGTACATGTATGTATACGCATTAAGGGTGTATGTATGTCGCGTATGTATCTAGAGTATGAGCGTATTTGATTAAAATATAGATGTTATGTTAATTATATGTATGATTATACGTATGTATGCTAGAATATTATGTTAATTAATGTTTGTATGATATAAGTATACGTTTTCGTATGTATGTGTATTGCTATTATAATACTAATTATATTATTATTAATATTATTGGGCTGATAAATAAAAAAATTAAATATATTAAACCCAAATAAAAATTACAGTCCAAGTCCAAATATCATTACAAGGCCCGGTTGGCCCAAATCTAAATCTTATCTAATTACAGTTACTGTGTGTGCAGGTGACTGTGGACCGTTGGATCAAGATCTGATCCAACGGCCACGATACAACCAAGAAGTCATAAATATCTGCCAGGCGCGTGTTCCACACGTATAGACCGTTCGAGTGCCACGCGCGCGTGTGGTCCATGCGCGGACGCTTTAATATCCCACGCGCGCGTAAGATCCACGCGTTCTGACTCTTCGACTGCGGAGCTCCACGTGGTGAGATCTGAAGTCGTCTCATCAAATCGAGGCTTCATCCAGGCCGTTCATTCTTCAAGCCATCTCGACCATTAGATCAGATCTGATCTAACGGCCGAGAACGCATCTGGCCGCTGGCAGAACATCCATACCGCCACCACGCCGATATTCAGCCCCCGTGTTCAGAACATGCCCAAGACAACAAGCAAAATTGTCAGTTCAGATCTGAAAAAGCAAGATGCAACTTGCAACAAAACAGAGACAATAATATATATGAAACGGGGACTTTTGTAACGGGGACGAAGGGTGGTAACAAAAAAAAAGAGAGAACAGAGATCTTGTAATACAAAAAAAGTTGTAACCAGTCAAGTGATAATCGAAAGACAGTCCAGTGGTAAACACTTGTCTCTTTTTCTTACTTGTTTTTTACATGCATATACGAAAGAAAAAAACAGAAACAAAAAGAAGAGAGTCGTCTTACCATCTCTGTTTGTGGGTCTTCTCTTCCTTAAGTGATAAGCCTTGGTTTCTCAAGCCCGATATGGTGAACTAAAGGGAGAGAAAACCCCCTGTAGTTTTATTTTGATTTAAAAATATTTTTTTCGCCCAGTATTCTAGATCTAGGGCAAACAAGGGTGTATCCTCTGAATCCAACCACAGATTCATGTTGAGGACGAAAAGGGGGTTATTTTGGTGTGTTTTGGAGGTCTGCCGGCGCCGGTTAGCGGCGGAGAACACGGCGGCCAGCCGCCGGATTCTGGGTTTTATAAGAACATTTGAGAGAAAATAAAATGGGGTCAAGTTATGAAAATCAAGAATGAAACGAAATGGTGAAAATTTGGTTTTGGGTCTCTAAAATAGCCTTTATATAGGTATTATTATTTTGCTAAATGGGCAAATTACACACTTAATCCCACCGCGTTTTCAATATTTTCAGTTTTGTCTCGCCGCATGGTATAATTACAATCCCAGTCCCCATGATATTTCAAAAGTTTACAATCTAGTCCCTAAATTACACCTAATCAGTTTCTAAATGGTAAAATTACGCCCTTAACCATCCCGCGTTTTTGAATTTTTCATTTTGGGTGCCCCTTGGTCTAATTACAGTTTTGATCCTTTTAGGTTTTGTTTGTTTCGCAATTTCGTCCCTAAATTACATATTATTGTTCTTTAATTTCTGCCACTGACTTTTATTTTTCTTTCATTTCAGTCATGTTTTCTTTGTAAATATTCATGTTCGTATTATAATCGTATATGTTGATATTCTATTGTTTTATTTTATGTCACTCGTATATGCCTCGTATTTTATGTTTATATTTATATGTGTGTTAAGCTTATAATAGTCATGTATTTTTTATCCAGTTATTCGTATTAAAACATGTTATGTTCTATTTGACTCGTAAAACAACATGTTCTTGTATTTTTGTACGTATTGTATGTTTTCTTGACTTTTAGGTTACGTGTTAGTGTGTCTTCATTTATGTATTATATATTGTTCAATATATGTTGAAATATGTTTTATTACTAGCATGTATGTCCTTTTGAAATATTTGTTTATCTATATACGTAATTTTTCTTGCATTGTTATTCTGACTTGTTAAAGTTATTTTTATCTAATATTTAGAATAATATGTATATATGCATGTTTTAGTCTAGAATATCATTTATGTTAGATTAGTAGTCTGTTATGTCAATATTTATTACATTTAAATATTCTGTCATGTTTTTATATTTTTGTCATTAAGATTGCATATCGAGATATAAATTGTTAGTGTGGTGCCCTTTTATCCGAGCGTAAACGGGGCCAGTATCAGGCGTAGTGATAGTGGTTGGGCGTTTATTCTCGGATAACGGGGCCCTTAAAATTAATTCGTAATTATGACCGAATTTTAAAATAATCGTCACTTTAATCTGGAAAATCCAATATTAGTAAAGCGGTAATTATTAAAGTACCAATTTTGGGCGGTGTGGGGGGTGCTAATCCTTCGCCATCCGTAACCGACTCCCGAACCCAATCTTTTTGAATCTCTGGTTTTATGGTGTCCGGCCTACCTAAGTGGCCGGTGGCGACTCCATTTTTTAAAATGCGGTTTTTTTTAAAACCACACGGAATAAATATTTTATATCTAAAAAATCATAAATACCTCTCAACACACCTTTCAAAAAAACCCTCGTTTTTTTAGCGATAAAAAAAAGACATCGCTCCAGGTTGGAACTCAATCATTGAAAGCCTGTGGCTCGGCATACCGATTGTAACATGGCCTATGTATGCGGAACAACAGCTGAATGCATTCAAGATGGCGAAGGAATTAGGATTAGCAGTGGAGATGAGGTTGGGCTATAGAACGTATAGTGATGAACTTGTGATGGCAGATGAGATAGAGAAAGCTGTTGGGGTGGTAATGAGTGGTGAAAGTGAATTGAGAAGGAAAGTGAAGGAAATGTCAGAGATGGCGAGGAAGAGTGTTAGGGAAGGTGGATCTTCATTCAATTCAATTTCAAAACTGATACAAGATATGCTAGGCAACAACTGAAGTGGAGTTCATAGCTGTTTTTCAATTTTTGACAAGACTTGTTGCTGCTGATAATTGATATGATTCATAGTATTTGTTTTTTTTAGCGTGTTTTGTATATTTTTGTTATATATTGCTTAATTATTAATTCATTTGTTTTCAATTTCCTCAAATATCAAGCTTAGTTCAAGTGTTCAACATGGAGTGGTTGAAAAGGGTCATTAACAATCCAAACTTAGTCATGGACGGAAAAACAAAGTTAAAGAAGAAAAACAGAGGAGGGGAAGACGGGAAGCTAACTTGTCACGTCAGTACTTTTTAATTGTTGTTAACCGGAGTAACTATAATGAAAACGGATTAAAAGTACATGACTATATAATAAGTTTTAAAAGTTTGGTGACCAATATAAAAACACTCTAAAAGTTCGGTGACTTTTTGTAGTTTACCCTTATATAAATGCAGTTGAATTTAAACATTGACGTTTAATAGTTGAAAAGAATTCTAGTGATAAGATTTACAAACTAAAAGACATGTTTGCTTTCTAACAATACATCAATAGTTCTATATATATATTCGATCAAACTCGTATCTAATTCAATCAGAATTGATCTAAAAATTCAACAGTTAATCGATACAAAAATTGATTGATTTGATATTGACTCAACTCATAAACTGACCGATCTGATATTGGTCTTAACTCAAAAACCGATCAATATTATATTTACCTGCTCGAAAATTAACTGATCTGATATATATCTAACTTGAAAACTAATTGATCTAATATTAACCGGCCTGAACCAAACTGATATGACTTATCATAGACTTGAACTAAATCCAAATCCGATATAATTTAACCTAAATTAAATCTAAACTAGAATCTAATCCGAAATACCCAGTTATCACCTTTAAATTATGCATTGCAGGTAAATCTTAGGCTTAATAGTCAAAAAGGTGCCCAACTTATACCTTTTTTTTCAGTTTGGTGCCTAACTTTTTTTTATCCACTTTGGTGGCCAACGTTTTATTCCATAACTCAAATTGGGTTTTTCCGTCAATGACTGTTAAAATTTTCCGCTAACCAATAAAAACGCGACACATGGCATATTCTGGTATTTTCTTTAATTTTTATTCTTCTAAACTAAAAAAATCTTTAATTTTATAAAAAAACCTAAAATCTTTAATTTCTCTAAAACTCCCAAATCTAAACCCTAGATCCCTAAATTCCTCCCCTCCCACCATCGGCCACCGTTGCCTTCGTCGGCCCCCACTACCGAAATCCCTATTATCCCACCGTCGAAAATTGGCGAATACACCGACGATTGTTCCATCGACGAACATCGAAAAATGAAGAAAAATAGACCGATTAGGCTTCTAATCGACGGCTAGAGGGTGGGGGATGTTGAACGGTGAGGTACCCAACACTTGGGTGGTTACCGGTGAACCGCCGGCATGTGGGGGATGCCAGACGGTGAGGGAGATGTGATTTGAGGGTTTGATTGAAAGAAATTAAAACTTTGAAGTTTTTTTTAAGAAGTTTATATTTTTAAGAAATTTAGAAATTAAATAAATATATAAAATAGGCCACGTGTCGCGTTATAATTGGTTAACAGAAAATTTTTAACGGCCGTTGACGAAAAAACTTAATCTGAATTACGGAATGAAACGTTAGACAAAGTGACCAAAAAACATTAGACACCAAACTAAAACAAATGGTATAAGTCGGGAAACTTTTTACTATTAAGCCTAAATCTTACACGTCCCTGTTCGTACTTTTCAAGATTGGACAATATTAAAGAGAGGGGTAAATTACAAAACTCAGCACTTAACTTTCTTTTCACTCTTATTTTGACTACTGAAGCTAAAAACTTTTTAATTTAATCACCAAACTTTCAAATTGCTCATACTTTGGTAATATATGATGGGGTAATTTATATTTAGATTATTATCCTAGGGTGATAACTTTTTGTTTCCCCAAGCGTCTTAATTTTAAGGCTTAAGGTTTTAGTTTAGGAGTTTAAAAATTAAGATTTATGGTTAGAATTTAGGGTTTATGTTTAAGGATTTAGATTTTAACCTACAAACCTTAAATTTTAACCTTAAACCTAAAATTCTATCAACAATCTCTAAATTCAAAACTACTACACTTAAATCCCTAAACAGAGTCCCTAAACCATAAAAGTAAGGCGCTTGTATAACCAAAGTTTCTGCAAGCACTTGTGCATAGAATAATTACCCTTTATATTTTAGATCACTAAACTTAAGGTCCACCTTCATTAATATTACAAGCCTTTAATTTAATCAAATTACACTATTTAATTTTTTTGAATAATAACGGCAAAGCCGAAGAGATTAGGTAGATGGTCTACAGTAAGAGGGACAAGAAATGTCCCGAGCAATTAGACTAATCATATCCGGAGGAGCAATTTCATAAGTGATAAGGTGAAAGTTAAACTGATCAGCCATCTTTGCGAGCTTGTCTGCCCCCATATTGCATTCGCGAGGGACCCATTGTAGCGCAATCGTCCAACCATGGGAGAGGAGCTTTTCTGTTCACCCATGATTGATATTGGAACTGATCTGGATCTTCCGTCTTATATATTCCTCACCTCGAATGCAGCCTTTTTGGGTCTCATGTTGTATCTACCAACCCGACATAGCCTGAACAGCTCCAAAATCGAAACCTCGAATCTCTGATTCCAGGGATTGCCAATCCTGTCCCTACATGCGTTCTGCCATCAGCTCTGTTTAGCAAGGATGGAGGTTACACCGCATATCTCAAAACGGCTGAAAGGTTTAAGGATGCTAAAGGTATCATAGTGAATACATTTGAAGATCTTGAGCCTTATGGTTGTTATAATCTATTTTTGTTCGGGCCTAAGTCCAAACCAAACCCGATCTAAAAATTAAGGCTCATTTTTATTAAACCAATAACTCATACAATACCTATAAACCTATTACAATAATATTACCTAATATCCAAACCCATTACTATTTACAACCCCAAAAAACCTATCAGACCCAATTGCACTAAAAAGACTAAACTACCCTTAACCCTAAAAATATATATAAACCCTAATAACCTAACCCTCTGTCCAGCCACACTGTGCCACCGCCCAAAATCTGCTTCACCACCCTGCAAAAGAACAAATGAGAAATATTTTAGATATATTGTAAAAATAAGTTATAAAAACCTGAATGAAATCAAATGTAAGGACCACATGTTCAAAATAATAATAATAATATAATAAGAAAAAAGTAAAAAAAAAAGGTGAAATGGCGTCCACCTTAGCCCCCATTTACCTATAAAAGGCGGGGAGACTGCCTCAAAGGAGCACAAAACACATCCATTTTAAATGGCATACAAAGCCATGAAATGGCGCACAAGCCATTTTGAAATGGCGCAAAGGGCAGTGCCCTTTCGAATCTTAGAGAGCAGTGCTTTCATGGGGAATTTTTATTTTTTTGATGGTTCGAATGATCATTCGATCGTGGTCCTGCTGAGATTCGTTCGAGTCGTTTTTGACGAGATAATCTGTTAGGGGTCGGTCGAAGTTCTTCATTCAAGCTTCTAGTAGGGTAAATTTTTATCTTTGTATTTATTTTAATATTAGCTTAGATATAGGGTAATATATATTGACATGTTTTTGTAATAAATATATTTGGTATGCCATGTTTGTATATTTTAAGTTGAATGAATTATTTACAACATTATTTTAATTATCGGTATGTTCCTATATTTTGTATGCCATGCTTATATATTTTGAGTTGTATGAATTATTCGTATGAATACAATATATTCTAAATTATAATTTCTAAAATAGATTTTCCTTTAAAATTTTCTTTTGTATGTATTTTTAGAATATTAAATTCGGTTTAAAATTAAGGGAATATTTTTTAATTTATTTCAGAAACTGGCTAGGAAGTGGTATCCTGACTCATTCATGTGTCATCTTTCTCGGTTTTCGTAAATAAGGAAATATTCTCCTTAAACTATTTTTTGGGATTAAATTTTAAATTAAATTCAAATTTTTATTTTCTTGCAAAGACCACCAAATCAAAACGATACTAATTTTGGGCGCTGTGGGGTGCTAATCCTTCTCCACGCGTAATCGACTCCCGAAACCAAACGTTTAGAATCTCTGTTTATTTTTAATGGTGTTTGGCCTACCAAACTGGCCGGTGGCGACTCCATCACCCTATTTTCACCATTTTTTATAATTGTTCAAAAACCCTTATTACAGATGGCGACTCCACTGGGGACACTTTTTTAAGAGAATCAGGCCAATGTTGATTTTGTGTTGTCTTGCAAAAAAATTAAAAATTCGGTTTAATTTAATTTTTAATCCCTTGGCATTCATGCATGAGCTTTTTACTCGGGCTCCTCACCTTGTTAAGTGGGAGTGAATACTTCACTTCATGGGGTCTTCACCTCCGTATAGTGTTGTAATTCACTTCCAGAATTCGGTTCTTATATTTCATGGGGTACACACCTCCGTATGGTATAAGGGTCGTATTTCCCCGAATCGATGTCCTAGCGACAGTTCGGGTACCGCTCACTCTAGAACTTAAACCGCATATAGTGGAACGTAGGAGCCCACCCATATTTAGAACCCTTAAGTGGGAATGATTACTTCGCTTTGTGGGGTATTCACCTTCGTATAGTGCTGTAATTCATTTCTGGAATTCGGTCCTTATATTTCGTGGGTCCATACCTTCGTATAGTATAAGGGTCGTATTCTCCTGAATCGATGTCCTAGCGACAGTTCGGGTAGCCTTAATTTTATAAATTAACCACACATAGTGGACCATAGAGCTCACCTCCTAACCATGCCAAAACTCTATCGGTTTAGCAGTAACCCTATTAGCCTTGTTTGGTATATTTATGCTTTTGTTTGTTATATATGTCATATATGTGCTTTTAATTGCTTTAATTCATTACGTTTCTCGTTTTATTTTTTTTGTTTATTTATTTGATTATCTTACAGTACTAACTTGGTTTTCTGTTGGTGTCTATTTTTTGTTTTCTTTTCTTTGTTCTGCATTTATGTTGCATACCACACCATACCATGTTGATTCGAGAACAGTCCAATTTAGAGGGCATTTGGGATGGGAGAAAAGTCTGTGATGCCAAGAGCAATAATGCTACAGTATCGGGTTGGGCCAAACGAAAGCCAACGGAGAGAGAAGACAGTTTTACGATAAGACACGTGTCAAAGCCCCCTTCAAACCGGATTAACAAGATCTGCCCCGGAAGAAAACTCTTGTCTATATTCTGCCTGTACGGGTTAGTGATCTCACCAGAAGTTTCGAGATACGTAGATTTCATTGTCGTGAACTTTTTTAGCAGTAGAAGAGAACGGTGAGATTGCCCCTCAGTCCGAAAGTGATGTTAAGACATGAAGTGCGAACCTTGCTTCACGAAGTCAAGAGGAGAAACAAACTATTATCTGTAATTCATTATTTTAGCTTCTTGCAATTAGACATCTTCTCCGTAAACTGGTGTCTCTCTAAGGACTGTTTGCGAATCAACATCATATTTACATTCATTGCATTTTATACATATTGTTCGCATTCATAGTCTTTTATTCATGACACATTCTATGATTTGACCAATTAAATGATAAAGATTTGTCCGCATTAGTTGAATTTTTATCATGGATGAAATAATTGAACAAACTTAGAGATCAAAACTCGAGTAGCTAGATGATAAATTCAAGAAAGAGAGGCACTAGGGCATTCTACCAAGAAGTGGGGTTAGCTTACACCGCACCTAGAAGATCAGAATAAGTTGACACCATGAAAATGAATGGTATTTTGGCAAGACCGACCGAAAAGTCGGCATAACATGCTTAAACACGGTAAAGTTTAAAAACAATGGATAATTCAAATATCCATCGAAAATCTATTTTTACGAATGGTCAAAGGAAAATAAATCCTTTGGAAAAATCCAATGTCTTGATTGGTATAAACTGATTGTACCCAATGGAATGGTACAACTAGCCCGGAGCAAACGGCTACCGGTAAAGGCAATTCAAAACCGTTGATCCCTGTGCATTTGGGAAAAATGCAATGGATAATTCAAATATCCATCGAAAATCCATTTTTACGAATGGTCATAGGAAAATAAATCCTCTGGAAAAGTCTAATGTCATGATTGCTATAAACTGATTGTACCCAGGGAAATGGTACAACTAGACCGGAGCAAACAACTACCGGTAAAGACAACTAAAAATCGTTGATCCTTGTGCATTTGGGAAAAATGCAAAAGAAATCCATGAGCTAAGCTATAGCCAGAGTAGTTATTTTGGTCATAATTAAAATCTCATTTAGAACATATTTTTGCATTCTTCGATTCTTTAAATATTTCATTCATTACTATGGAGTGGTTTTCATATACATTCACACGTTTAAAAAAGAGGATATGTATTTATCATTTTATTGGGACTTTAAATCTCAGTTGCAATAGTACATTTGTGTCAAATCCGAAAGATCAATTCCAAGCAGCTTATGCTTAGAAGGAATTGAATGTTGTAAGAATATTGCAAATACGAGCCTCTGATAATCTATTTAGGTTAACATGGGAACAAAATGAGTGTTTAGATAATGGGCAGATCCTATTTTAGGAAATTTCCTTCTTAGGCATTTGTCGTTTAAGATCATTGAATCAAGTGTTAACCCCAAACATCTATCCTTGAAGAATTTCTCTTGACATCTATGAATGGGACGACGAATGACATTCACACTTTCCAAGAAGAGGAAATGATTGAAATCAAATGTCATAAAATCAATAGAGGAAAGCGATTGAAAGGAAAATACCAGGCAAAAAATTGAAGCAATTCAGAACGAGCATAGTAAATTAAACAGTACAATGAAGAGAAAGAGGGAGGTAAATGAATAATTCACCAGCATCAAAAGAGCCATAGAGGATTGATTACTTCGAAGCAGAAATAAACGTCAAGGTTTAATATAGATACAATAAAAGAAGAGAAATTCGAGACTAAAACCCTGAATAGTCAGTTTAAAAAAGAAAAAAAGAGAGAAAATAAAAGAGAAAAAAAGGAAAAATAAAAAAAAGAAAACAAGGTAAAGTATTTTACATGAGCACTCACAGATTAAGCAATACAAAAATGAAGCTTTAAGTGGAAGAAATGAGTAGGAGACTTCAAGTACACTTGATTTTAAAGAACCGTAGAAGATCAATTATCTCTGAATAGAAAGCAAATATCAATATCCGGCCAGAATGCATACTGAAAATAAAAGGAAAATAGTAGCCTGCCTGAGCATATTGACATATATGCCCGTCTAGAATATGCCGATCTAATGACACAGAAGAGAATGGACAGTCTAAAGTGATCCGAGTAATGAAAGAGAAGAGAAAATTTCAGATCAAATGAAGTGTGATTTTGCTTAATCATCACGCATGGTCTCCAGTACAAGCCCCTAAATGGCCATTTCGATTATTTATAGATATCTAAGTTGAGTAAGATTGTCTTCAGATTACATTCCGCCTATAAGGGTTCGCCTTTCTCCAAGGAACGTCAAACTTCAAGTGCCTGATCGACACCAAAATAAGAAAATGATGGGGCATGGTGAGTTAGTGAGATTAAGAGAGCCACCTAAAATGGGTTAGAATTTAGGTACGAGAATCGTTCTTCTCAGAAGCCTAATAGACTAGAAGAGGCTACACACGTGCATATATCCTTACAATGGTCAAGATATTCTAAACATACTCTTTATTTGAATTAATCTTTGTCAATTTGAAACAAATATGCTATTGCATTTGATATTTTGGGCCGAACATTAGTTTTTAAAAGTGATTGACATTTTTCTCCCAAATTTCAAGATATTATTACTCATGCATCATAAAGTATGCTCATGCATCATCTTTATCATATTACCTAAAAAGCATTCATACAGGAAATTGAACAAGTAGTTTCCAAGAAGATGACTCTGGCAAGAACTTCATGCACCTTTGCACTGGTCAAGAAGACACGCGCTTGAGTGTCACCTGCATTGATATGACTATTAAAATTAAAAAGGCAGAGATCATCTGATAGTCTCAAAGCAAGATATCACTTTTTAGACTTTTGAGCCGTCGCTTTTGATGGATTTCTTTTGATGTCAAGAAGGGTAGAAATCGGCCATCATCTCAAAGATTTCCAATCTTCAGCCATTCGAGAAGCAGTGGACTCCGGGCATGATGACAACCTTACTTTGATGCCAAGACGATCAGAAATCAATGAATTATATCAAAGATCTCCAGTCTTCAGCCTTTTGAGAAGAAGTGGAAATATTTCAGGACCCACACCAT
This sequence comes from Hibiscus mutabilis, assembly GCA_019671005.1. NCBI lineage: Eukaryota > Viridiplantae > Streptophyta > Magnoliopsida > Malvales > Malvaceae > Hibiscus > Hibiscus mutabilis. Next base: position 68,037,402 of record CM033717.1, read on the forward strand.
AGGAAATGCGGTGCCATTTCTAAAGATGAATGTTCTATATAGGAAGAACCCATCAAGTTCTATATTAGGAGAACTTGTAGCTCAAAAGATTTGAAGCAAAAGGTTCTATATAGGAAGAACCTATCAAGTTCTATATAGGGAAAACTTGTAGCTCAAAAGATTCGAAGCAAAAGGTTTTATATAGAAAGAACCCGTAACTTTAAGATTTCAGAGTAAAAGGTTATATATAGGAAGAACCCGTAATTTCAAGATTTCAGAGCAAAAGGTTCTATATAGGAAGAACCCATCAAGTTATATATAGGGATAACTTGTAGCTCAAAAGATTCGAAGCAAAAGGTTCTATATAGGAAGAACCTGTAACTTCAAGATTTTAGAGCAAAAGGTTCTATACAGGAAGAACCCATCAAGTTTTATATAGGAAGAACTTGTAGCTCAAAAGATTCGAAGCAAAAGGTTCTATACAGGAGGGGCTCGCAGCTTCAAAGATTTCAGAGCAAAAGGTTATATATAGGAAGAACTCATCGCTCCAGCATTCAGAGTGAAAAATTCTATATAGGAAGAACGAGTAGATCCAGTTGGTAGCCTTTTGGCATGAATCCTTTTTAAGTCCTTCAGGCTTGATGTTAAACATTCTTTTGATGCTGAAACAATTAGAAATCGTGGCATTTCAATAGTCTTAAAGCGAGATACCATTTTTCTCAAAATTGATTCCTTAATTGATTCTTCCACAAGGACATTTTTCTTAAAAGCAGAAGTTTCTTAATTTAATCATTTCATAAGGATGTCTTTCCAAGGCTAAGGTTTAATCTTCCTAACTCATAATATTCGAGTGTCTTGTCTATTTTCTTATCAGGTAATCAAAGGAACAGAGCAAGATAAAATCCTTTACTTTGCAGCTGAGGAAGCAGATCTCAACAAGGTATTAAGAGTCTTTCGAAAGCAATAGAGATTGTTGATACCTGCGCCATCCGAGAACGGAGTACCGCTATTGAAGAAAAATTTTATATAGAGAGAACTCATGACTTCATGATGAAAGTTCTATATAGGGAGAGCTGGTAGTCCTAAGAATTCAGAGTAAAAAGTTCTATATAGGAAGAACTCATGACTTAGATACTCCAAGATGAAAGTTCTATATAGGAAGAACTTGTAGCTCGAAGAGTCCACCCTAGAGAAAGTGAAAGGTTCTATATAGGAAAAACTCGTAACTCTAAGACTTCAAAGCGAAAAGTTCTATATAGGAAGGACTCGTAGCTTCAGGATTTCAAGGCGAGAAGTTCTATATAGAAAGAACTTGTAGCTAAAAAAAATCCACCTAGAGAAAGTGAAAGATTCTATATAGGAAGAACTCACAGCTCTAACACTTCGAGGTGGAAGGTTTTATATAGGAAGAACCTGTAGCTCAAATACTTCAAAACGAAGTGTTTTATATAAGAAAAACTCGCCGCTTTAGATTTCAAGAAAAAGAAAATAAAAAAAATAAAGAAGAAAAAAAAAGAAAAAGAGAAGAGAAGAAGAAGAAAAAATAAGAAAAAGAAAGAATAAAAGAAAGAAAAAAGGGAAAACAATAAGAAAAAAAAAAGAAAGAAAAAAATAAAAGAAGAAAAAGAAAAAGAAAGAAAAAGTGAAAGAGATGGAGAGTTTTATATAGGAAGAACTCGTAGATCTAGGATTTCAAAGCAAATAGTTCTATATAGGAGGAACTCATGTTTTAGGATTTCAAGGCGAGAAGTTCTATATAGGAAGAACTTGTAGCTCGAAGAATCCATCTAAAGAAAGAGGAAGGTCCTATATAGGAGGAACCTGTAATTCTAAAACTTGAAGGTGAAGAAGTTCTATATAGGAAGAACTTGTAGCCTAAAGAATTCACCAAGGTCAGCTAAAGTTTTATAAAGGAAGAACTTGCAGCTCAAAAGCTTCAGAAAGAGGAAGAGTAAGCAGTTATATATAGGAGGAACTTGAGGCTCTAAATCTCCGAACAAGTGAGTGAGGCAGCAGATATCAACAAACTCAAAAAATTCACCGAGGAAAAATGAAAGGTTCCAGAAGAACTCGTAATTCCAAAACGACAAACAGTAAAGCAGCGGGAATTTCAGGATTTCAAGATGAAAAGTTCTATATAGGGAGATCCTGCATGGCGTCCACCTTAGCCCCTCATTTGCCTATAAAAGGTGGGGAGGCTGCCTCAAAGGAGCACAAAACACGGCCATTTTAAATGGCATACAAAGCCATGAAATGGCGCAAAGGGCAGTGCCCTTTTGAATCTTTGAGAGCAGTGCTTTCACAGAGAATTTTTATTTTTCCGATGGTTCGATTAATCATTCGATCGGGGTCCTGTTGAGATTCGTTCGGGTCATTTTTGGCGAGATAATCTTCTAGGGGTTGGTCGAAGTTCTTCATTCGAGCTTCTAGTAGGGTAAATTTTTTATCTTTGTATTTATTTTAATATTAGCTTAGATATAGGGTAATATATATTGGCATGTTTTTGTAATAAATATATTTGGTATGCCATGTTTGTATATTTTAAGTTAAATGAATTATTTACAATGTTCTTTTAATTATCGGTATGTTCCTATATTTTGTATACCATGCTTATATATTTTGAGTTCTATGAATTATTCACATGAATAAAATATATTCTAAATTATAATTTCTAAAATAGATTTCCCTTTAGTTTTTTCTTTTTTATGTATTTTTAGAATATTAAATTCGGTTTAATATTAAGGGAATATTTTTCAGTTTATTTCGGGAACTGTCTAGGAAGTGGTATCTTGACTCATTCAGGTGTCATATTTCTCAGTTTTCGTAAATAAGGAAATATTCTCCTTAGACCGTTTTTTGGGATTAAATTTTAAATTAAATTCAAAATTTTATTTTCTTGCAAAGACAACACCAAATCAACACTGTGCCAATTTTGAGCGTTGTTGGGGTGCTAATCCTTCCCTACGCATAATCGACTCCCGAACCCAAACGTTTAGAATCTCTGGTTATTTTTAATGATGTCTGGCCTACCAAAGTGGACGGTGGCGACTCCATCACCCTATTTTCACCATTTTTTTATAATTGTTAAAAAAACCCTTATTACAATGCTATAAAGTGTTTCTTCAATGGCCAAAACCCTCCACTTTATCCAGTTGGACCAGTCGTTGACCTCAATGATCTGAGTTACTCTAACTCGGACGACACGGTCCTGAAATGGCTCGATGATCAACCTCAATCATCAGTGGTGTTCCTATGCTTCGGAAGCATGGGAAGCTTTAAAACACCCCAAGTAAAAGATATAGCACTCGGCCTCGAGCGAAGCGGACTCGGGTACTTATGGTCCTTGCGTGTGCCACCACCACACAATGATGCTTCAGAAATGTTTCCACAAGGGTTCCTGGAAAGGGTCCAAGGGAGGGGGATGATATGTGATTGGGCACCCCAGTTGAAGGTGCTTGCCCACAAAGCAATAGGAGGATTCATATCTCATTGTGGTTGGAACTCAATCATCGAAAGCCTGTGGTTCGGCGTACCAATTGTAACATTGCCTATGTATGCGGAACAACAGCTGAATGCATTCAAGATGGCGAAGGAATTAGGATTAGCAGTGGAGATGAGGTTGGACTATAGAACGTATAGTGATAAACTTGTGATGGCAGATGAGATAGAGAAAGCTGTTGGGGTGGTAATGAGTGGTGAAAGTGAATTGAGAAAGAAAGTGAAGGAAATGGCAGAGATGACAAGGAAGTGTATTATGGAAGGTGGATCTTCATTCAATTCAATCGGAAGAGTGATGGAATTTATAGTTGTTTTCATCTGCAGATTTCAATTCACTTTTATGGCATTTTGATGCAATTATAATTTACTAAGCATATCGCTGAGTTTCCATTGGCTTTAAAGTATTTTTTTTACCACTAAAGTTGATTCATTTCAATAACATTCAGGATTGGTGCAACTGAATAGTGTCACTACTTCATTTTCCCTTGTAACCAAACAAGAAAAAGTTTTTTTTTCTGTTCACTTTCGTTTCTTTCTCTCTTTTTTCCCCACTTTCTTTCAATCCAAGCACTTCTAACAACATTCTTCCTCGAGGTTTATGGTCTTATTAGGGTTAAAAGTGCTCGCATTCCTCTTAATCCGACCCCGTCAAAGAGCAACGTCATCCAAGGACCATAAACCTCCTCGAATTCCCTCATGCGAGATTCATCCATCCTACAATCCCCCTCCAGCCTCCACTTCTACTGGACTCTCCTTCGGATCAACCGTTTCCTGATGAATCCCATAACATTCCTTCATGCGGTTATACACTCCACATTTATAACAGATTTGTTGGAGTCTTTTGTATTTCAGCTTTTGCACAAAATTATTAATGTCAATGCAAAGAAAGGAATCAAAGGTTTGCTAAGATCAACAATGGTATATATATATATATATATATATATATATCATGTAAAGTTTAAGGCAACACAAAATTATCGAGTAAAATTTTTCTCTGTTAGTCAAAAATTTAATATTTTTAATTGAATCTTACTCGCCCTTAAATTAAATACTCAATTAATTCAATGACTAATATTAAAACCAATGCTGCTATTGACTAATAATCGAAGAAAAAACAAGGCGACATAGAGAGAAAATCCTTGCGAAAGAGAAGCCACGCATTTGATTTTTTGTTCCTTCTCTTTATTATTTCATATTTATGAATTTTGATTATCTATATATAGATAGTTAAACAAAAGCGGATAAAATTTGACCTTATTAAATCTAATAATATTAATAGACACAAATAATGCATGCATTACTGGTTAGATTTTGTTACATCCTATTCAACCTAGAATTTTAATTTTTTTTCCACAAGTAAATCTCACTATGAGTCTTTTTAGGTCGAATCAAATATAAAATTCAAGTTATAAGTTTTAAGATGCCATACAATATCAGATTCTGGTTAAATTGTCATCTGTAATGATGGTTGAATTTAAAATATTGACGATTAAGAATTAAAACTAAGCCTAAATGATAAGACTAACAAACAAAAAGAAAAACACGTTTATTTTACAAGAATATATCAATAATTTTATATATACTCGAGCAGAGTCAGATCCAATTCGTTTAGAATTGACCTGAAGATCCAACGGTTATTTGATAAAAAAATTGACTGATCTGATATTGACCTACCCCAAAATTGATCAATCTAATATTAACCCGACCCGAAAATTGATCAATCTAATATTAACCCGACCCGAAAACTAACTGATATGATATTAACCCGACTTGAGGTTCAACCCGATCCGACTTATAAGAAATTTGAATTTAATCCGAACTATATATGATCTAACCTAAATCGAATCTAAATTAAATATCGACGAATCTGAATTAACACAACCCGAATCTAATCCAAAAGACCCAATTATCACCTCTATATATTCTACAGTGTAGGTTCTAGAATGGACACTATTAAAGAGACTGATAAATTATAAAATGAGTCATTCTACTTTCTTCTCATTCTTATTTTAACCACTAAAATTTCAACAAAAAATTAATTTAATTATTAAACTTTTGAATTATTCTAATTTTGGTCATTATGTGATGACAAGAATTCTTTTATTAGTATTTTTTTATGACGCAACTTATGTCACTCCTAAGAAGAGGCGGGGTCATTAATCTCACATCGGAAAAGAAAAGGGAAGTCTTGGGATATATAAAACGGTGGCGTTGCACATTCTATCAGACATGTCTTTTGGGAAGAAGGTAATGACTCCGTGACAAGTAGTATCAGAGCGACTCTTTGACTGCCCGATTCCACGCCGAGCGCCTATGAGTGGGATGGCAGGGTAGACTACCGTGACAGTTGACCAATAACGAGAGCGGAAATCTCGTGACGAAAGCGTCATGAGGTTGAGTGGGGAAGAATGGCACGCCTGAGAAGAGGCGGGATCATTAATCCCACATCGGAAAAGAAAAGAGAGGTCTTGGGATATATATAACGGTAACGCTGGAAATCCTACGAGACATATCTTTTGGGAAGAGGGTAATGGCCCCGTGACACTTATTTTATAATAATTTTTCATGTTAAGTAGGATTTATAATAAACAATAAAAAATTAAATCATAATCCTTAACCCAACATAATCCCCAAATTATAATTCTCAATCCACAAATCCCTAAACAATTTTTCGTTTTTTTTTTTGCATATGATCATACTTGGAAATTAATCAAAGTTGAAACTTTCAATCAAACTAAGAAAGTTCTTGGAATCCTCTTAATATTTACCCAGACAGCCATTCAAATGTCCCAAATTGACACCTTCAAGACTTTCAACGAATTGAACCCCACTTTTCAAGCGTCAACGATATCCCACGAATTTTGAACTCCTTTATTCCTAAAAGTTATCTCCTTTGTTGACCATTTTCTTTTCTTGTTTTCATCGAAGATGCCAAGCTTAGCGGTGAAACTCTATTCTGATTTAAGGTGGTCTAATGTCACCTCTAAAAAGATTAATTCTGTTTTCCATTATATTTTTTCAAAAATCTTGTCGGGTTAAAGATTGTTCCCACAATAAAAATTTGATTCAGACGATACTAAATCGTGTAGCAAGGATTAGCACTCTGTTTTCCGTATCTAAAAATTGGGACGACGTTTCTTGAGAGTCGTCAATGTATTTTAATAGTCCAAACCCTATAGGTTGCTTTAATTTTTTGGCGTCAAACGAACAAAAAAACTTTAGTTCTTTTTGGTGTATTTTTAGGTTTAACATCAAAAAAATTTTTTTAAGTCTTAACCTTAAATTTAAATTATAAACCTTAAACTTTAACCCATGTATATATATTTTAATAAGGCGCATATAATCACTAATTTTATCTGGAGTGTTAACCCATTTTTATATTTTGTTAATGTTTGCAATAAAGAGCTTTATTCATCTATTTTATTAATATGTTGTATCATCACTATATATTCAGGTTCGGATAGGGGAGCACCCTGAGCGACCACTCAGGGCCCCCAATCAGTCTAGGGCCCCTAAAAATAATTATTTTTGTTTTTAAAATTATTTTTAATTTATTAAATAAATAAATAAATTTATTGATAAAAAATAATTACCAACAATCAGTTGGTCTAGCGAGATGATGTATTAGATCCCTTAAGGTCATAGGTTCAAATCTTGACGCTGTGAATGGAACAAATTGGGTTGGAAGGGTCGCCCTCCTAATCATCTTTATAGTACCCGATCCGGATTAGTCAGCCAATAGGTTGGATACCAGTGGTTAAACAGAAACAACATAAAAAATAATCCTCTATCCTAACATTTAATTCTCTTTTTCAAATCTCAAAATTTATTTTTTACCAAAATTTAATTATCTCTTTACTCTTCTTCAATCTAACGATAAAAAAATAAATGATACAATATTTTTCAAATTTTTTGTACTTACTGTCAAAATCAAGCTTCATATCACACTCATTTACCCACAATTCAATTCCTTGAAATTTTCTTAACAAAACAATGCAAATAATGTATTTGACAAATTTTAATCATGTTTTTATTTTATTAACAAAATATTAAATTAATTTTTCAAAGTATTAGAATATGCTTTCGTTCTATAAAAGTTCATTTTTTAATATTTGCACAGAGCCACGAAAATATTCGAGACGACCCTGTATATATTAAGTATGTGTGATTATCATTAAAATTCAAAGAAACAAAAAGGTTACTAGTACTATTATTTTTATTATAATAAAATATTACTAGTTTTTGAGTTCTATGTTTTGTTATATTCTTATAGTATAAATACTATGTTTGGTTATTATTTTATTATTCCGGAACATAAATTAAAAAATTATAAAAAAACAAACTTTAAATTAAAAGCCCACATTTTATAAATTTCAGTCCATATATATATATATATACAATCCATTTACAAAGCCAAAAAAATATATAAATATAAAGGGCTTGTTAGACCCAAACCCTAATACCCTAATCTGATAACCAAAACCTTAATCTATTTTGTTATTGGCGTAGCCGCATATCCACCGTCGGATCGTTCCAGATCAAACCATGACTATTTGAGTGCCGCGTGGAACGCATGCCCTGGCCAGATGACGCCTCAGCTATTCACGCGCCGCACGCGCGATGTTTCAGCTCTCCAACTCGCGTGTGCGCCACATGCCCGCCGATTCATTTTGTGGATAACCCCACGCGCGTCTATTTGCTCTCCTTGCTTCAACTTCTCCCTCTGGTCCCCTCATCCTCTCGTTCAGCCACGACATGCAATGGAGCACAAAAGACGGCGTCAGAGAGGTTCGTCCATTGCTGCGCTGCGCCTGGTTCCCCTCCTCCCCTCAAGCCGCTGATAACATGCAAAAATCAAGAGCAAATTAAGGGGACAAGCCAACAATTTTAGAGAAATGCAACGGAATAGCAAATTGACAGAAGACAACCAATAGGATTATTAAGATTTTATTTTCTATTTTTTTAAATACATGTATAATCAGAGTATATATACAAAAAACTCTAGAATTTGTAAGGAGGACGCTGAAAATTTGAGCAATAGAGAATAAAAGCAAAAGTTTAGAGGTATCTCATATCCTTTCTTCCCATTTCAAATCATCATCAAACATTAGGGTTTATATTTTACCTTCGTTTTGTCTCTCTCGCGTCGTTTGCCCTCCCTCGTCGGTGATAAGTCTACCGTCCTCCTCGAAGCTTTGTGTGGTGAGTTGGTTAGGAGAAAAACATGCAAAAAAGAGGGTTTTGGCTTTCAGTTTTCAGAAGGGGTTTTTGGTTCTAATATTTCAAAAAAGGTTTTTGGGTTATGTTTTTGCTACAACAAAGAGGATTTTATCGCTTTTAAAAAAATCCAGGTTCGGATTTGGGTTTAGGAAAAGAGAAGGGTTGTTTTGGGGTGTCTTTTGGGTTTTGTCGGCCGCCGACGAGCAACGACCGACACGACGAAAAGTCGTCGAAATCTGGAAAATCGCGACAATTTCTGAGTTCAAAGATGAACACACGGCGGTGTTCATCCTAGGTTTAATAGAAAAATGGAGAGTTATCAGATTTTTTTAGGTTTTTTTCCTGTTTTTAGCAACAAAAAAAATATACATGTTTTAAAACAGAAAATGGGATATTTGCATTTTAAAATCTCTCTGTATTTTTAAAATTACGCCCGCGGTCCTTCTGCCTTTTTGAACCACAACTATAGTCCCTAGAATTTTTAAAATCTTTACCGTTTCGCCCCTATCTTCATGCATATTTAATTTCTGCCTTGTTTTTTATTTTCCTTTATTTTTCAATCCTATTTATTGTTTATGTTTATTATTGTTCTTGCTTTATTATGTTATGGATCTATGTGCATAATGTGGTTTGATATGCATATATTACATAATATAACATATGGTTAATATATATATATATATATTTTGTTGATATAGTATATAACCCATGGTTCGGTTAATATATTTATACATTATATACCCATTTTTATATAGCATATGGTACGCGGTTTATATATATATATGGCTACCGCCGAAACTAAACTATGTTTTTTTATGTATATATATGGTTACTGCCGAAACCTAAACCTTTTTTTATCTAAATATATGTTTTGTACATTATATAGTATATGGTTTATACATATATCTTATTATATGCTTTATATATATATGTATTACAATTTATAGTTTGAAATATTGTGTATATATTGCTACTGCCTTAGTCTTTGTATATGTTTGTACATGTGTATATCGTATGTTTTTTATATTTTTTTTTGACATGTGGTTCTTTTTATTCGATTGCTTCAAGTCCACTTTTCTTTGCTTATGTCATGTTGTTATATTGCATCCGGGATATAAACTGCTAATGCGATGCCCTTTTATTCTGTCATAACCTATTTTTGTTCGGGCTTAAGCCCAAACTAAACCCAATTCAAAAATTAAGGCTCATTTTTATTAAACCAATAACTCATACAATACCCATAAACCCATTACAATAATATTACCCAATATTCAAATCCATTACCCATTTACAACCCCCCAAAAAACCATAAGACCCAATTACACTCAAAAAAGACTAAACTACCCTTAACCCTAAAAAAATATATAAACCCTAATAACCTAACCCTCTGTCCAGCCACACTGTGCCACCGCTCAAAATCTGCTCCACCGCCCTGCAAAAGAACAAATGGGAGATTTAAAATTTTTATATTGTAAAAAATAGGTTATAAAAACCCGAATAAAATCGAATATAAAGACCCCAAATTCGAAACAATAATAATAAGAAAATAATAAAAAAACAAAAGTAAAAAAATGGAGGAAAACATGGACATCATGCAGTCGTCCACTTCACCCCCAATTGCCTATAAAAGGCGGGGGAGGGGAGGCAAAGGAAAGGCAGGGAAATGGCATAGTAAAAGCCATTAAAAATGGTTTTGAGAGCAGTGCTCTCATGGGGAATTTTTATTTTCTCGATGTTTCGATCAATCATTCAATCAGGGTCCTGCTGAGATTCGTTTGGGTCGTTTTTGACGAGATAATGCAAGGATCTTGCTAGGGGTCGGTCAAAGTTCTTCATTCGAGCTTCTAGTAGGGTAAATTTTGATCTTTATCTTTGTATTTATTTTGGCTTAGATATAGTGTAATATATATTGGCATGTTTTTGTAATAAATATGTTCAATATGTCATGTTTGTATATTTTAAGTTGAATGAATTATTTACAATGTTCTTTTAATTATCGGTACGTTCTTATATTTTGTATGTCATGTTTATATATTTTAAGTTGTATGAATTATTTACATGAATAAAATATATTTAATTTTAAATTATAATTTCTAAAATAGATTTTCCTTTTAATTTTTCTTTTTGTATGTATTTTTAGAATATTAAATTCGGTTTAATATTAAGGGAATATTTTCCAATTTATTTCGGGAACTGGCTAGGAAGTGGTATCCTGACTCATTCAGGTATCATCTTTCTCGGTCTTTGTAAATAAGGAAATATTCTCCTTAGACCGTTTTTTGGATTAAATTTTAAATTTAATTTAATTTTTTTATTTTCTTGCAAAGACAACACCAAATCAACGCAGTACCAATTTTGGGCGTTGTGGGGGTGCTAATTTTTCCCCTCGCGTAATTGACTCCCGAACCCAAACGTTTTCAAATCTCTGGTTATTTTTAACGGTGTCTGGCCTAACAAAGTGGCCGGTGCTGACTTCATCTCTCATTCTTCATGTTTTCAAAAAAAAACACTTATTACAGATGGCGACTCCGTTGGGGACACTTTTTTTAAGAGAATCAGGCCAATGTTGATTTTGTGTTGTCTTTTAAAAAATTAAAAAGTTGGTTTAATTTAATTTTTAATCCCTCGACAATCATGCTTGAGCTTTTTACTCGGGCTCCTCTCCTTGTTAAGTGGAAGTGATTACTTCGCTTCGTGGGGTCTTCACCTCTGTATAGTGTTGTAATTCACTCCCGGAATTCAGTCTTTATATTTCATGGGGTCCATACCTTCGTATGGTATAAGGGTCGTATTCCCCCGAATTGATGTCCTAGCGATAGTTCGGGTACCACACACTCTAGAACTTAAACCGCATATAGTGGACCGTAGGAGCCCACCCATTTTAGAACCCAATGATTACTTCGCTTCGTAGGGTATTCACCTCCGTATGGTATAAGGGTCGTATTCTCCCGAATCGATGTCCTAGCGATAGTTCGAGTACCCTTTATTTTAGAACCTAACCACACATAGTGGACTGTAGAGCTCACATTTTAACCATGCCAAAACTCTATCCGTTTAGCGGTAACCTTGTTAGGCCTTGTTTGATATATTTATACTTTTGTTTGTTATATATGCCATATATGTGCTTTAATTGCTTTAATTCATTACCTTTATCATTTTGTTTTTTTATTTATTTGATTACTTACCGTACTAACTTGGTTTTCTGTTGGTGTTTATTTTTTATTTTCTTTCCCTTTTTTGCATTTATGTTGCATACCACATCAAAACATGTTGATTCAAGAACAGTCCAAATTAGAGGGCATTCGACATGGAAGAGAAGTCGTTGATGCCAAGAGAAATAATACTACAGTATCGAGTTGGGCCAAACAAAAGCCAACGGAGAAAGAAGACAGTTTTATGATAAGACACGTGTCAAAGCCCCCTTCAAACTGGATTAACAAGATCTGCCCTAGAAGAAGAATCTTGTCCGCATTCTGCCTGTACGTGTTAGTGATCTTTCCAGAAGTTCCAGGGTACATAGATTACACTGTCGCGAACTTTTTGAGCAGTAGAAGAGAACAGTGAGATTTCCCCTCAGTCCGAAAGTGACGTTAATACATGAAGTGCGAACCTTGCTTCACGAAGTCAAGATGTCAAGAGGAGAAACTAACTATTATCTATAATTCATTATTTTAGTTTCTTGCAATCATACATCTTCTCCGTTAAATTGGTGTCTTTCTAAGGTCTGTTTACGAATCAACATCATATTTGCATTCATTGCATTTTATACATATTGTTCGCCCTTCTAGCCTTTTATTCATGACACGTTCCATGCATTGACCAATTAAATGATTAAGATTTGTCCGCATTAGTTGAATTTTTATCATGGATGAAAAAATTAAACAAACTTAGAGATCAAGACTCGAGCAGCTAGACGATAAATTTGAGAAAAAGAGGCACTAGGGCATTTTACCAAGAAGTGGGGCAAGCTTACACCGCACCTTGAAGACCAGAATAAGTTGACACCATGACAATGACCAACATTTTGCCAAGACTAATCGAAATTTCGGCATAACGTGCTTAAACACGGAAAAGTTTAAAACAATGGATAATTCAAGTATCCGTCAAAAATCCATTTTCACGAATGGTTAAAGGAAAACAAACTCTTGGAAAAATCCAATGTCATGATTGGTATAAACTAATTGTACCCAAGGGAATGGTACAACTAGCCCGGAGCAAACGACTACCGGTAAAGACAACTCAAAACCGTTGATCCCTATGTATTTGGGAAAAATGCAATGATAATTAAAATATCCATCGAAAATCCATTTTTACAAATGGTCAAAGGAAAATAAATCCTTTGGAAAAATCCAATGTCATGATTGGTATAAACTAATTGTACCCAGGGGAATGGTACAACTAGCCCGAAGCAAATGGCTACCGGTAAAGGCAACTCAAAACTATTGATCCCTGTGCATTTAGGAAAAATGCAAAAGAAATTCATGAGCTAAGCTATAGTCAGAGTGTAGTTATTTTTGTCATAATGAAAATTTCATTTAGAAAATATTTTTGCATTCTTCGATTCTTTAAATATTTCATTCATTGCTATGGAGTGGTTTTTATTCTCCCATATACATTCACACGTTTAGAAAAAGGGATATGTATATATCATTTTTATTGTGACCTTAAATCTCAGTTGAAATAGTACATTTGAGTCAAAGCCAAAAGATCAATTCCAAGCAGCTTATGCTTAAAAGGAATTGAATGTTGTGAGAATATTGCAAATGCGAGCCTCTGACAATCTATTTAGGTCAACGGGGGAATAAAATGAGTGTTTAGATAATAGGCATATCCCATTTAGAGAATTCCCTTCTCATGCATTTGTCGTTTAAGATCCTTGAATCGAGTGTTGACCCTAAACTTCTATCCCCTGAAGAATTTCTCTTGACATCTATGAATGGGACAATGAATGACATTCTTTCACTTCCCAAGGAGGAAGAAATGAGACTAGATACATTAGATATGAGGGCCATAGAATCATCAGAGGAAAGTGATTAAAGACATTATTAGGTTCAATGAGCCAACCAAGCAGAGAAGGAAAATGCCAAGCAGAAAATTGAAACAATCTAGAATGAGCACAATTAGTTGAACAGTGTAGTGAAAAGGAAAAGTCGTATAAAGAATTTCTCAGACAAAAAGCATCAATTTGAGAGAGCTAGGGAAATTGACTACTTCCAAGCTGAAATAAACATCAATGTCCTATATAGATACAATTTAGATATAGGAAAAGGGATTCAAGACTGAAAACCCAAAATAGTCAGTCTAAAAAAAGAAAGAGAGAAAGAAACACAAAGAATGAAAGAATGAACAAAAGAAAAAAAGAAGAAAAAAAAGAATACATGAGTACATCCAAATTAAGTATTGCAAGAATAAATCTTTAACTGAAAGAAACGAGTAAGAGATTTTGACGTAATCCTCCCTTCAAGAAGTCTCAATTTTGAAGAACCTTGGAAGACCAGTCACCTTTGGACAGAAAGCAAGCATTAATGCTGACCAGAATACAAGTCGGTCAGAAGATACATAAAAAAGAAATAACCTCTAGGGTGAATGTTGCGCGTAATAAGTGCTTCGCAATTGTGCGACTGTACACGTCACAAGTTATAGTATAAAGGATACGTCTCCACGGAGATTGGTGCCACTTTAAGAATCTAATCTCTTGCACTGTAAAAGTAAAAACACAAGTAGGTGATTGTAGGAGTTCTAACTAGCAATTAAACTAGAGAGCAATAAAGTAAAAGAATACGCAATCAAATGAGAGAGAGTAGGCCAGGCTATCGTGAGTTGAGGAGTGATAGTCGAATGGTTCATCTTGGTAAAAGAGTGCAGCGGCAACTCAATTGCCGTGGCAACTGGCACAGTTAGGTTGCCTTGGCAACTAGTAGAACGGTTGTCTGGGCAACTAACTGGGCAATTGTTTAGGCAACTGGGCAGCAAACTTCAAGGTTCGGCAGAGCGTTCTTCAATGGTTTCTTCTTATCCCTAATTTGAAACTCTAGCTAATTGTGCATGCCTTGATAATACATCCCTGCGTGAATCAAAGGTGGACAACAACCGATCTTGTGCTCCTTTTAGCTGTTGAAATCCTAAACTTATTCCTAAGTCGGATTAATCTTCACCATCGATAGATTGAATAAAGACCATACTCATTCGTTTCTTGAATCTAACTCTCCCGATATTAGATAAATAGATAGATTTACTAGATCATCTCCCAATTCACTCGCAAATAAGAATAAAAACCAAGAATGAGTAAACCTTGAATTGAAAGTACAAACTCTATTACCTAAACAAAATTCAATCGTTTCTCACAACCACAAAACACAATAACCCTAGACAAATAGTTTTAGTTCATGGCTAGGTTCAAAAGAAACACAAAATAAAGTTCTCCTAGCATAAACCTAAACGAACAAGAAGGAAAAAGATGAAATGTTGAAGCCTCTTGTCGATTTTCTCTCATCTAATCGCACACATGGAGTTGACGGCTTGGGGTTCTTTAAATAGAAGATGGTTAGGTCAAAGTCTTTCTTGGGGAAGAAGTCAAGTTGGAATTAAATACTTTTAAAGAATATCATTCTTTATTATATTTAAATTCCTCCTAGATCCTCTCCTATATTCTTTGGATTTAATCTTTCTTTGACCTCTTCATGTTGGGTACATCCAATCATCAATTTTGGCTACCACATCATCTTATCCACTCTTGTCGACAATTGCCCTGACAACTAGCTCGACATATCTTTCTTGCATTGTCCTGGCAACTAATTCTGCACACACAAAATCAACTACCGACAACACCCTTTTTTCCACAAAACTAAGCAAAATATGAAATCAAGCTTGACCACCAAGGAAACAATGCAAACATGCATGAATGGCTAAAAATGTAACTAATATGAACCTAAGTTTAGCAATAATATGAGTAAAAAGGGTGAATAAAATAGTACTTTTGGACACTTAACAGTGAAAACCAAAAAAATGGACAGTCTAGAGCGAGCCCGAAAATAAAGAAAAAAATAGTCTGCCTGAGCATATTGGCATCTATGCCCGACCAGAATACACAAATCTAAGGACAAAGAAGAAAGAAATAAAGTCTAGGGTAAAAGCCCAAAGAAATGGGAAATTTAGAGTGATCCGAGTAATGAAAGAGAAGAGAATATTTCAGATCAAATGAAGTGTGATTTTGCTTAATCATCACACATGGTCTCCAATACAAGCCCTAAAGACCATTTTAATCATTCATAGATATCTAAGTTGAGTAAGATTGTCTTTAGATTACATTCTGCCTATAAGGGTTAACCTTTATTCAGGGAACGTCAAACTTCAAGTGCCTGATCGACACCAAAATGAGGAAAGGTTGGGGCATGGTGAGTTAGTGAGATTAAGAGAGCCACCTAAAATGGGTTAGAATTTAGGTACGGGAATCGTTCTTCTCAGAAGCCTAATAGATTGGAAGAGGCTATACACGTACCTAAAATGAGTTAGTGAGATTAAGAGAGCCACTTAAAATGGGTTAGAATTTAACTTTTGATATTTTGGGGTCGAACATTAGTTTTTAAAAGTGTTTGGCATTTTTCTCCCAAAATTCGAGATATCATTACTCATGCATCATAAAGTATGCTCAGGCATCATTTTTATCACGTTACCTAAAAAGCATTCGTACAGGGAAATTGAATATGTAGTTTCCAAGAAGATAACTTTGGCAAGAACTTCATGCACCTTTGCACCGGTCAAGAAGACACGCGCTCGAGTGTCACTTGTATTGATATGATTATCTCAATTAAAAAGGCAGAGGTCATCCGACAATCTCAAATCAAGGTATCACTTTTTAGACGTTCGAGCCGTCGCCTTTGATGGATTTCTTTTGATGTCAAGACGAATAGAAATCATGGCATCATCTCAAAGATTTCTAATCTTCAGCCTTTCGGGAAGCAGTGAACTCGGGGCATGATGACAACCTTACTTTGATCAGAAATTGAGGCATTATCTTAAAGATTTCCAGTCTTCAGCCTTTTGGGAAGAAGTGGAAATTTTTCGGTACCCACGCCATAGGAAATATGGTGCCATTTCTAAAGATAAAGGTTCTATATAGGAAGAACCCGTAACTTCAAGATTTCAGGGCAGAAGGTTCTATATAGGAAGAACCCATCAAGTTCTATATAGGGAGAACTTATAGCTCAAAAGATTCGAAGCAAAAGGTTTTATATAGGAAGAACCCGTAACTTCAAGATTTCAGAGCAAAAGGTTCTATATAAGAAGAACCCATCAAGTTCTATATAGGGAGAACTTATAGCTCAAAAGATTCGAAGCAAAAGGTTTTATATAGGAAGAACCCGTAACTTCAAGATTTCAGAGCAAAAGGTTCTATATAAGAAGAACCCATCAAGTTCTATTTAGGGAGAACTTATAGCTCAAAAGATTCGAAGTAAAAGGTTTTATATAGGAAGAATCCGTAACTTCAAGATTTCATAGCAAAAGGTTCTATATAAAAAGAACCCATCAAGTTTTATATAAGGAAAACTTATAGCTCAAAAGATTCGAAGCAAAAGGATTTATATAGGAAGAACTCGTAACTTCAAGATTTTAGAGCAAAAGGTTCTATATAGGAAGAACCCATCAAGTTCTATATAGGAAGAACTTGTGGCTCAAAAGATTTGAAGCAAAAGGTTCTATATAGGAAGAACCCGTAACTTCAAGATTTCAGAGCAAAAGGTTCTATATAGGAAGAACCCATCAAGTTCTATATAGGAAGAACTTGTAGCTCAAAAGATTCGAAGTAAAAGGTTCTATATAGGAAGAGCTTGCATCTTCAAAGATTTTAGAGCAAAATGTTCTATATAAGAAGAACTCGTCGCTCCAAGCATTTTCAGAGTGAAAAATTCTATATAGGAAGAACGAGTAGCTCCAGTTGGTAGCCTTTTTGGTGTGAATCCTTTTTAAGTCCTTCGGGATTGATGTTAAACCTTCTTTTGATGCCGAAACAATTAAAAATCGGGGCATTTCGATAGTCTTAGAGCGATATATCATTTTTCTCAAAATCGGATCTCTTAATTTATCATTCCATAAGGATATTTCTCTTAAAAATAAAATTTCTTAATTTAATCCTTTCATAAGAATGTTTTGCTTAAAAATACAGATCTCTTAATTTATCATTCCATGAGGATATTTTTCTCAAAATTAATTTCTCAATTGATCATTCCATAAGAATATTTTTCTCAATACCAATTTCTTAATTTCATCATTCAATAAAGACATTTTTAAAATCAAAATTTCTTAATTTAATCATTTCATAATGATGTTTTGCGTAAAACCAATTTCTTAGAACTGAGTTTCTTAACTTAATCATTTTCATAAGGATGTCGTCCCAAGACTAAGATTTAACCTTGCTAACTCATACTATTCAAGTGTCTTGTCTGTTTTCTTATTAGGTACTCAAAGGAACAGAGGAGGATAAGATCATTTGCTTTGCAGTTGAGGAAGCAGATCTTAATAAAGAAGCAAGAGTCAAACCTGACCAGGATATTCGATAACCATAAATCGGGGCATCATCCCTAATATTTCCATTCTTCAGTCTTCGAGGAAGTAGTGAAGATTAGTGATACTTGTGACACTAGAGAATAGAGTGCCGCTATTGGAAAAAAATTATATAGAAAAACCTCATGACTTCAGGACGCAAGTTCTATATAAGGAGAGCTGCTAGTCCCAAGATTTCGAAGTAAGAAGTTCTATGTAGGGAGAACTCATGATTCGAATACCCCAAGGCGAAAAATTTCTATATAGGAAGAACCTGGAGCTTGAAATTTCTAGCTCAGAGAGCAAAAGGTTCTATATAGAAAGAATCTATAGCTCAGAAGATTTTGAAGTATAGAGTTTTATATAGGAAAAGTATCTACTTCATAATTCCGGGATGAGAAGTTCTATATAGGGAGAACCGATAGTCCTAAGACTTCAGAGTAAGAAGTTCTATATAGGAAGAACCCATGACTCGGATACTCCAAGGCGAAAGTTATATATAGGAAGAACTTGCAGCTCGAAGAGTCTACCCTAGAGAAATCAAAAGGTTTTATATAGGAAGAACTCGTAGCTCCAAGACTTCAAAGCGAAGAGTTCTATATAGGAATGACTCATAGCTTCAGGATTTCAAGGTAAGAAGTTCTATATAGGAAGAACTTGTAGCTCAAAAAAATCCACCTAAGAGAAAGTGAAAGATTCTATATAGGAAGAACTCGTAGCTCTAACAGTTCGAGGTGAAGGTTCTATATAGGAAGAACCTATAGCTTAAATACTTCAAAACAAAGAGTTTTAGATAGGAAAAACTCACCGCTCTAGATTTCAAGAAAAAGAAAATAGAAGTAAAAAAAGAATAAAAGAGGAAAAAAAGAAAGAAAAAAGAAAGAAAAAAATAATAAGAAGAAAAAAAAGAGAGAGAAAAAAGAAGAAAAAGAAAAAAAAAGAAAGAAAAAGAAAAGAAAAGAAAGAAAGAAAAGAAAGAAATGATAAAGAAGAAAGAAAAAAAGAGAGTTTTATATAGGAATAACTCGCAGCTCTAGGATTTCAAAGTGAATATTTCTATATAGGAAGAACTCATGCTTCAGGATTCTAAGACGAGGAGTTCTATATAGGGAGAACTCTCAAGAACCTACTAGGATGCAGAAGGCTCTATATAGAAAGAACCTGCAGCGTTGATAATTGAAGGTGAGAAGTTCTATATAGGGAGGACTTGCAGCCCAAAGATTTTGCCAAAGATAAAATGAATTATGTATAGGAAAAGTTTGTTTCTCCAAGGCTCCAGACAGAAGATGAGGGAATGGTTCTATATAGGAAGGATTGGCGACCTCGAATTTCCAGTTTAAAGATTATATCTCCCCAACGGATTATCCCATGCAGGCGTCCACCTCACCTCCAATTGCCTATAAAAGCCCGGTGAGGCAAAGGAAAGCCAAGGAAGTGGCATAGTAAAAGCCATTAAAAATGACGTGCAAGCCATTTTAAATGGTGAGGGCAGTGCCCTTTCGAACCTTTGAAAGCAGTGTTCTCATGGGGAATTTTTTTATTTTCCTGATGGTTCGGTCAATAATTTTATCGGGGTCCTGCTGAGATTCGTTCGGGTCTTTTTGACGAGATAATGCAAGGATCCTGCTAGGGGTCGGTCAAAGTTCTTCATTCGAGCTTCTAGTAGGGTAAATTTTGATCTTTATCTTTGTATTTATTTTGTCTTAGATATAGGGTAATATATATTGTCATGTTTTTGTAATAAATATGTTCAGTATGCCATGTTTGTATATTTTAAGTTGAATGAATTATTTACAATGTTCTTTTAATTATCGATATGTTCTTATATTTTGTATGCCATGTTTATATATTTTAAGTTGTATGAATTATTTATATGAATAAAATATATTTAATTCTAAATTATAATTTCTAAAATAGATTTTCCTTTTAATTTTTCTTTTTGTATGTATTTTTAGAATATTAAATTCGGTTTAATATTAAGAGAATATTTTCTAATTTATTTCGAGAACTGGCTAGGAAGTGGTATCCTAACTCATTCAGGTTTCATCTTTCTCGGTCTTCATAAATAAGAAAACATTCTCCTTAGACCGTTTTTGGGGATTAAATTTTAAATTAAATTAAATTTTTTATTTTCTTGCAAAGACAACACCAAATCAACGCGGCACCAATTTTGGGCGTTGTGGGGTGCTAATCCTTCCCCACGCGTAATTGACTCCCGAACCCAAACGTTTTTGAATCACTGGTTATTTTTAACGATGTTTGGCCTACCAAAGTGGCCGATGGTGACTCCATCTCTCATTCTTCCCATTTTCCAAAAAAAAAACACTTATTACATATTCGGGAATAAATGTGGCTAGTACCACTCGTAGTGGTGGTAGTCTTTTCATTTATTCTTGAATAACAAGGCCCTTAAAATTTACTAGCATGTATAACTGAACTTTAATTTGATCGTCACTTTAACTCGGAAAGTTTAATATTACAAAGCGGTAATTAATTTGGTACATGTTTCCGGGCGTGGTGGGGGTGCGAAACCATTCCCACTCGTAATCGACTCCCGAACCCAGAGCCTCTGGTTTTATTTTCGGTGTCCGGTCTACCTAATCCAAGTGACCGGTGGCGACTCCATGTCTTTATTCCAAATACGAGTTTTAAAAGAAAATTCCCTTTTTAAACAAATATTTTCAAAAAACAAAACACCTCGAACCAATTCGGGTTAACATTTTTAAAACGTCGTTATAACATAAATACGAACACCAAAAAGAGACAATTTTTTTTATGAAAAATGGGTAGGTGCATTGAGATGAAGGGTTTCAGTTGAGGACGTGAGGGCCATGACAACAAAGAGAAAGCTGCTGGAAAAATTAAGAGGAAAAAAATGTTTGAAAACAGAACAAGCGGATCGTGTAGAAGAGTTATACAAAGCTCTAATTATTATGAAAAATGTATTTAATTCGTTAAATTTACTAGTGTTACAGCAGTTTGAATAGTGATGGACTTAGGCTCGTTTAAGAACGAGTTCTAAACCAGTTTTTAGAGGACCACCGAAAAAATTACGCCAAACTATAAAAAATTATGTGTTTTCAATCAGCTTCTGCACCTAATTTAGTCATTGAACGCCGTTTTGCCAAATCTAAAAAATTCAGCTTTTGTTCATAAACGCTTGTTCTCCATCAGTGCCTGTTCCATAACCAGTGTTGAACAGTGTAGTATCCCGATAATTGGTTTAGCCGGAATTGGGTTCCGACGATCGGAAACCTTACACTGGAAAAATCCGAATATTGTATTGATTTTGACTGAGTGGTCAATTACATTGATATTGGACTCTAATTGAGTCAATTTATTGATTAAATACCTTATTGAATTTATTGAAAGTTATTTAGTGATTATATTGTGAAAGTTAAAAGTGTAGAGGCAAAAGTGTAAAGTCTAGAAAGTTAAGGGACTAACTTTGCGATTAGCCCCTCCCATGTCTTATCATTCATTACGTGGAATGCTCAGATTGCTTTCCTTCATTTGAAGGAAAGTCTTTGGCTTTTGAAATTGTTTGAGAATAGAATTGGAAACTTACCCGATTAATAAATAGACAACCACCATTGAATAAGCAAGCTCTACCATTGATGTCAATTCAAAGCTTAAGTTTTTTTTTTTTTTTTTTTTCTCCTGTGTTGTCATCGATTGGGTAAGTGAAAACCCTCCTTCAATTCTCCAATTCATGGTTAAGATGATGTGTAATATCCTGAAATATAGCCTAGTAGTATGTTACTAATTAAGTGGTAACTAAGTTTGATTTAAGGATGCCTTAAATCCTTGTTTGCTATTTAAGAGTGGGACCAAATTGGAAGAAAGGAAGAATAGATAGTAATTAATCAAGGGACTAAAATGATTCCTAAAGATAATATGGTGATTGCATGTTAATTAGAAACTAAAGAATGGTTAGTACAAATGGCACAACAAAGTGTTTCCATGTAAGCTAGGATTGGCCACTTGTAAGGGTGAATTCAAATGAGTCATTCTCTTCGCCATGAAGAAACCAAAAACATTTGAGTTAGAGAGAGAGAAAGAGAGAGCTTAAGCTTGTTGGACGTGAGATTTTAGAGTGTTGATCTTGGCTAATTCAGATTCTTGCCTTTTATCCGGTTCATAAAGTGAAAGGGTATGTGTTCTCGTTATATTTCTTGAGTTAGAACCAAATTAGGAGGATTAAGTGTGGATCCTTTATGTGATTTTTGTAATGGTGTTTGATTAGGGAGAAAATGAATTTGAGATAAGAATCCTCTTTGAATGTTTGAGCATCTATGTACTTAGATTGAATGTTTGAATGCTTGTGAAGTAATTGATTTCGGTGCTGGTTGTAATTTGTAAATGCTATGTTGATAGAATCGGAAATTTTGATGCTGGAAGAATCTACATTAAGATAGGTTGTTTGATACATAATTGATTAAGAGTACCTATATTCAGGGGACTGTTTTAAGTGATTAAATATAGATGCATGTAAACTGCCCAGTTTTGGGTGCTTATATGTTCGAATTAGACTGTTTTAAGTGATTAAATATAGATGTATGCGAAATGCCCTATTTTGGTAAACATACGAATGTAAATGGGACTGTAATGTAAACATGTATAAGCAAGATGCCTTGTTTTGAACAATTAATCAAAAGAGATATTTTATGAATGTTCAAAAGAGCTTTTTTGTGTTAGAATGAGCCTAATGAGAACTGTTTTAAAGCATATATTTGTACCAAAAAGAGTTAAAACAGAATTTCATCTATAGAGGTCTTTGGGGACTGTTTTTGAAGTATTTATTTTTGAGTTTATGAGCAAGAACTGTTTTGGTAACTATATACTTGTAATTGGGACTGTTTTGAGTATAAAAAGTGTTTACAAATTGTTTGGACTGCTATATGAGTAAATAATGACATTCAGGACTGTTTTAATATTTAGGAATATGTATATGTTGTAAAGGGGTTGTTTGATGTATTTTAAGGATACTAGAAAATTTACTTGAACATGTACTTGTGTGTACTATGAAATGGGACTGTTTTACCTTATTAAAATCACTTTTGGGACTGTTTTTGAACATGTAAAATTTTTGTGGTTTATTTAACTGCTTGGTATGAAAACAGGGCTGTTTTTGGGACTGTTAAGGGTTATTTAATTGAGCTAAAAAGTATTCAGATGTGGCTGCCCTGTTTTGAGTTTAATTGGACCAAATTGAGTGTTTATGAACCTATGTGTATTGTTTGAGTATTTAAATCAATGGACTGATTTGTACAAATATGTGTATGTGTGTGCATTTGGATTGTTAATGATTGAATTGTTTTGGTACTGATGATTTTGCTATTTAATTTAGAGGTACATGCATTGATAAGGAAATGGATAATGACATAGAAGCTAAAAAGGAAAACAAATTAGGAGTATAAAGAAGTGTGGATTCAGGTATTCCGTAACTTTGGGATAAGAGGTGAGTGTAGTTTTAAAGTCTCGGAATAGAATAAAAGCTACTCCGAGCATTTTATTACTTAAACTGCTTTCTTGTTGTCTAAATTAAGCATTGTTAAGCTAAGCTTGGGAAACAAGGTACGTTGCTTAATGATTAAGCATGCTATGAAACTAAGGAACATTAAATCATTGAATGGAATGAAGAATGTTTTGTGGTAGATGCTATGCGCATAAATAATAAGAAAATTTAGATTTTGTGATTTGTGGTTTTGTGACCTTTTGATCATGAACATGAAAGATAATTATGAGTATATGCATGAGCTATAAGTTAAACCATATGAATAAGTATTCCGAAGTTCAGATACAGAGCAATGCTTAAAACATTCAGTATGCTATATGATATGACACATGATTCATGTTTATTTGAACATGGAATCAAGTTAAATCCGGTCTGATAAGATAAGAATATGTGTAGCCTTGGTCTCAAGTCGGTCTTAGGTATAGTTGGCATGCCATAGAGTCCATAGAGCTCTTGTGTTTGGGGGGACTACAGTCCTTATATTGGCGACAATAGGAGGGAAGTTTGTGGTCACTTGGCGACAGTAGAAGGGTTTTACAGGTACCATGGGTACCTTTCTATTTCTGTTGGTGACAGTTGGTTGGGGATTCGAGTACCTAGGTTGATGCTTGATTTCATGGCTATGTTAAAATTTCATAATGAAACCCAAACAAATGAATTGAATTGATACCTTATAAGACAAGTAATGATATATCATTCTATGATAAAGATAAAATATTGAAATTTGTAAGTTATACAAATGGACTTTGTATGATGGATCATGAGAAAAGTATTTATGTTATATAAAATAAGGTACAATAATTATAAAACAAGTAACCATGATGTGAGATACTATGCTTGATAATTTTGGTGATAAGTATATAGGCACTTAAACAATATGTATGCATAATGTATTTGGATAGTCCTTGATTATGTGTATTTATAAGTTTTCTTGTGTAGCCATCACTTGCACAAATGGTCTGTTATGCCCTTTTTATATCTTGATTGGGTGAGCTTAATTTGATATGATAATCGAATAGATACTTGATATCTAAGTTATATCTCAAATGTTAATCAAATATTTGTTGTTGGATAAGGTTGCTAGGTTCGATAATCACGCGGCTGTTGCATAATTTTATAAGTGTAATGGTATTATAAGTTCATATGAGTAGTAATCTTGATTGGATGATGCCTTGGAATGATTTCGATCATAGGATTCTAATCTAGACATAACCTAAATCACATGAACAACTAAGATTCTAATAAACACATTTTCAGTGGATTTATATGAGATAAAAGCTTGGGTATTAAGTAATTAGCTTTTAGCTAAGAGTTGTACATAGTTGGATTGAGAAATTGTATCATGTTCAAATCCTTACGGTTACGATTAAAGAATTCATTAAAACTTATAAACCAAATAAGGGGGTTTGGGGTAAAAGAATATACATGGTTTATGGGCAAAGTTGGGTAAAACTAGTATGTTTTGGACTGTTTGAAACACACACACACACACACATATATATATATATAGAGAAGGTTAGGATCCACTTATATGGTGTAAAACTCAATTACTTTTACACTTTTTTTGAACCTTTGGATGATGGTAATTAATGGCTAAGATTGTTTCCTTATATTTTTTCCAAGTGATATTCTTCACATTTTTTTACTGTTAATCTCATCCATCCATTTTACTCATCCAATGGCCATGGATTAGTGTAAAACTAAATGAGTTTTACACCATGTAACTGGATCTCATCCCATATATATATATGTATGTATGTATATGAATACTTAAGTTTGAAAGACTATTTTGAGATTAAATAAGTTCCAATTGGACTGTTTTGAAATTAAGAGTTTGTATATGTGATTTAAGGACTGTTTTGAGATTAAATAAGTTCCTATTGGACTGTTTGGAAATTGAGAGTTTGTATATGTGATTTAAGGACTGTTTGAGATTAAATAAGTCCCTATTGGACTATTTTGAGATTAAGAGTTTGTATATGTGATTTAAGGACTATTTTGAGATTAAATAAGTCTCTATTGGACTGTTTTGAATGCAAGAGTTTGTACATGTGATTTAAAGACTGTTTTGAGATTAAATAAGTCCCTTGGACTGTTTTGAACCATATGTTCGTATACAAGATTTAAAGGACCGTTTTGATGGAATAATTAAGTTTTGGACCGGTTTGGAATTTATAAGAGATTATATACTTGAATAATACATTTGTAATAACTTATAAAATAAATAACACTTATACTCTTGATTTTAGATCATGCTTGTAAGAAACTATTAAAGTGGTAATTATAAATGATTTTCAACCAAGCGTACGTTATGTTATAATTGATGTCTAAGTGGACCAATGAGTTTAGCTTTGTTAAGTTATGTCATAGAGAAATCGAGAAAGTTTTAAGTTAGTACGTGAATCGCAGAAATTACTTGATTGATAAGCAAGATTGTGCTGTTGAATTTTTGAGTGCCCTTTCGGGTGATTTGAAGTGCTTTGATATGTGGTTATGCCTATGTCTTGTTCGAAAACATGGTGTATATATGATAATGTTGGGTTGAGTACTCATACGTAGATGCTTAGACTTGTTCGAGTTCTACATGTATATGTGTACATGTTGGTTGGAATACCATTCTTGTAAGTAAACACTTTGCGGAAATGCTTTTGTATATAAGTTAATTCTGGTCGAACGTTTGGTCTTAAAGAAAATGGCTAAGTCCTTATCCAAGCTTAGAAATATATCTTTTTGATTAAAA
Source organism: Hibiscus mutabilis (assembly GCA_019671005.1). Lineage (NCBI taxonomy): Eukaryota > Viridiplantae > Streptophyta > Magnoliopsida > Malvales > Malvaceae > Hibiscus > Hibiscus mutabilis. Next base: position 68,063,897 of record CM033717.1, read on the forward strand.
GATTTGGAGGGAAGGATGGATAATGTTTCATTTCATAGTTAATTTAAACTACCTCACTAAACTTAAGCTTACTCCATCCTTTCAATGTATTTCAGGGTTAATGCTTCCAATTGTCTAGAGAGCCTGGATGAGATCACAAGGGTTAGAAAGTAATATTCGTAAATTTATTTTTTTGAACTTCTAGTTGGTGGCACATAGAATTCTTAGCATAATGCATCTGACTGTCTCTTTTGATTTTGCTTGTATATTTGTATTATAAGTTTTAATTTGATTTGTAATGGGCCTTTTAATATTTTGTTTTGATTTTATGATGGATGGATGATCATGAACGTTTGGTTAAGAGTTGGTCTAATGATGCTTGAATGTTTAAAGGGATATAAGATTAGGCTTAAATGTTCAATCTGATATAAATATGGAAGCCTGTTAGTAAAAGGAATCCAAAAGTAATTATTATGAGGACCAAATGATTTGGAATAATTTGGTAATTGATAGAGTCATGATCTAAGTGATCTCTTGATCTTAAGTTAGAAATTTAGATACGATTTCTGTATCATGTTAAAGTTATATGACATGTACACGTATAAGTACCTCAAAATATTTGTGATTGAGTTTGTAATGTATTCTATGGTTGCTCAATGTTTATTATTTGGGTAGTGGTATTACATGTTGTCTAATATAATACTCTACTTGATTGTTATTTTGTAAAATAAGTCGTAATGAATGGCCACTTTGTGAAATCGTAGGAAGATGAGTAAATAAATATAAACTTGATGAGGTATGAATTCTTGTGTCCGTGAGTGATTACTACATTTCATTATTTGTCAAACTTTTATAATGATAAATTACATAGCTAACCCTATTGGTTAAAGGACATTGCATTGAACCTCCTTGGAGGCACCATTGGTAAGCATCGATAAGCTATTGTATTGAACATCGAACATAGTAGTGTTATCGTTGATATTGTTGTCATCGATCCATAGAAATTTAGAACATTGGCCATTGAACATTGAAATTGGTATTGTTATTGTCATCAAACATTGATATTGAAACATTGATCATTGATATTGATATTGGAACATTGACCATTGATATTGTTATTGAAAATATTTATCATCGATATTGCTATTGAAACATGGACATTGTTATTGCTATTGAACCTTGGATTCGAAAGGACATTGGATATAATTGTCATGTCATAGAATTCATGAGCTTATTGGTATGGGTGGACTACAGTCCTTGGCTACGGCCTTTATTGTGGCGAGGTGGAAGGATGTTTGTGATATTGGTCATTTTGCGAAGCAATGGTACTAGACAATTCATTGTATTGGCTAGGCATAGGAATTCGTGTATCCACTATCTTGTTTTGATCCAAGAAAAATGCTATTGATATATGCAAGCATGTTATTAATTATTGCCGTAGCATTGATATAGTCATGTATAGTTATTATCATAGCATAGATATTGCCATATCATTGAAATAGACATAGCATTGATATTGTTATAACATTGATGATTATATAGCTTTGATATCGTTATAGTAATGTCATCGTTCTAGCATGATTTGAATTGCGCATCATCGTATTTATTGTTTTTCATGACTACCTCACTAGGCAAAGTATGCCTAATGCATTTCATCTCATGCATTTCAGGTTATAAGAATCATTGCTTCGAGATCGGTGTAAATTGGAAATTTTGGCAAGTCACTACAAGGCTAAAGTAATGTATATCGACCCTACAAACTCCTAGTATGGTGGCAAAGTAGTTGAACTAGTCACTTTTAGCCATTTTGATGTGTATGTGATGGTTTGTAATAGTGCTAAATGCCTTAATTAGTATTCTGAAAATTGGCTAAAAGTGGTTAAAATGCATATTTGGCCTAAAAAGGTAAAAAAAAGTAAATGGATTCATATAACTATGAAATTTGACATGCTAGTAGATTATAATGTTATAAACTTGCCTGTAAAATTTCATAAGATTTGAATATTGTTTGATGGGTTAAATTGGATAAAGATCAGACTAAATCTGTCATTATAAAGTAGGGTGTGTCGATACAGGTGATGGTGTATCGATACGGCTATACATATTTAGACTAAGTCAAAGCTGGTCAACTAGGCGTATCGATACAAACTTTAGTGTATCGGTACAAAAAGTCAACACTGGAATTGCTTGTAAAAATTGCATCGATACTATCCATAATCGTATTGAAACAGATGAACTTGTACCGATACAGCTAGATACGGGTTTTGGTCATTGGAATCTGATAGTTTATAAAATGTGCATGGTGTACCGATACAACCACTTAGAGTATCAGTACGGTGGTAGATATTTATGTTGATAGCTTGATAAAAATTCTGAAAAGTTGCATATTGGTCACTAATTGCTAATTGGCTTAATTGAATGGGCAAATGGACTCCAATTGACATGGAAATTTGCATGATCACTAATTATAGGTTAAATTTCATTTTGGAATAGTTACTTTCGGAATAAGACCCCTAATTTACCGAATTTTATGATTAGCCCCTAAAACTTGTAAAATGTCAAAATTGGTCCTAGATTCAAGATCAATGAGTTATATCGAATCACTGCTTCACTGTATAGACTTACTATCGTTTTAAGACACTGAAACAAATATTGTATGGATTTTAGTTCATTAAATAATTAAACACAAATTAAATTACTGTTTCGATCATCGTATTGATCACCGGTGACATATTCTGATCCGGTTCTCGACTAAGCCGGAAAGGGGTGTTACAAACAGGGCCTTAGAGAGAAGAGTGTTGGAATACAACAATGTTATATGATTCAAAGGAGCATGAGCGGATATTGATGTTAGATTTTGATGGAGTCAATTACAAAATTTAAAACTTTTGAGTGTCATGAAGATAATTTTTTATTGTTTTGGGAGCCATTATATATACAAAGATAAGTTTTTTGGGAGCCAAGTCTCCTCTAGCTCCGTAAAGGATCCGGCTCTGCAAACGAGACTATACAAAGGAGACTTGTCAACAAGATTAAATAAAATAAGGATGTTTATTTAACTCTAACTTTGTCTCAGAAATCAAAATGTAAGAAATTTCGTTGCAAGTTGGCAAACTTCCTTTACATTATAGTCATTATATAATGGTCTCACCAGCTCTCAAGTCTCCAACACAACATAGAGGAAGAAACAAGCTGAGAGATGAAGAACATAGAGCTCATATTCGTTCCATGCCCAGGAACGGGGCACTTTGTCTCGGCTGCTGAATTCTCCAAGCACCTGGTCCATCGCGATGATCGAATTCGGATTACTATCCTTCACATGAATTGTTTCCAAATGCTTCTGTGGATGCATACATCGAGTCTCTTGCAGCGTCGCAACCTGATGGAATCCAAGTCATTGATCTCCCTCAGCTGGATGTTCCGGTTGATCCTACAAAGTCGCTAGAAAGCTCCATCCCTGCATTCGTCGAGAGCTACACCCCTCCTGTTAGAAATGCTGTTAGGGACATCAATACAATGGCATCCAGTTCGGATGAAACCTGAGTTGCAGGACTAGTTCTTGATCTCTTTTGTTCACCCATGATTGATATCGGGACGGAATTCGATCTTCCTTCTTATATATTCTTCCCCTCAAATGCATCCTTACTGAGTCTCGTGTTGTGTTTACCGGAGAGACATAGCCTGAAAAGCTCTGAATTCGAAACCTCAGATCCCGAACATTTGATTCCAGGGTTTGTCAATCCTGTCCCTACATGTGTTCTGCCGTCAGCTCTGTTTAGCACGGATGGAGGTTACACCGCATATCTCAAAACGGCTGAAAGGTTTAAGGATGCCAAAGGTATCATAGTAAATACATTTGAACCTATTGAACCCTATGCTCTGAACTCTCTCTCCAATAGACAAAACCCTCCAGTTTATTCGGTTGGTCCAGTGATTGACTTCAATGGTCTGAGTTACTCGGACGACAAGGTCATGAAATGGCTTGATGATCAGCCTCAGTCATCAGTGGTCTTCCTATGCTTCGGAAGCATGGGAAGCTTTAAAGCACCCCAAGTAAAACAAATAGCAGTCGGCCTCGAGCGAAGCGGATTCAAGTTCTTATGGGCCTTGCGTGTGCCACCACCACACAATGATGCTTCAGAAATGTTGCCACAAGGGTTCCTGGAAAGGGTACAAGGGAGAGGGAATATATGTAGTTGGGCACCCAGTTGAAGGTGCTTGCCCACAAAGCAATAGGAGGATTCATATCTCATTGTGGTTGGAACTCAATCATTGAAAGCTTGTGGTTTGGCGTACCGATCGCAACATGGCCTTTGTATGCCGAACAACAGCTTAACGCATTCATGATGGCAAAGGAATTCGGGTTAGCGGTGGAGATGAGATTGGACTGCAAGGAAGATAGTGATGAACTTGTGATGGCCGATGAGATCGAGAAAGCTGCTGCAAAGTTAATGGATGGTGAAAGCGAAGTGAGAAAGAAAGTGAAGGAAATGGCAGAGATGGCAAGGAAGTGTATTGTAGAAGGTGGATCTTCATTCAATTCAATTGGAAGACTGATACAAGATATGGTGGAAAACAACTGATGTGGAATTCATAGCTGTTTTCATCTGCAGATTTCAATTCACTTCTATGGCATTTTGTTGCAATTGCAACTATATTATCCCTTTACTGTTTAATTTGGTAACTAAATTTTTTAGTTTAATTGGATTTTTGAATTTGATTTTTTATTTAAATTAGTATTTAATTTTGATCATTTTATTTAAATTAGTACGTATTATAAGTGGTTTATTTAAACTATAAAAAATTCAAATACTAAGTTTAATTAAAAACCAAATTTAAATATTTAATCAGATCAATCTAAAGATTAAATTAGGGTTAAACATTCGATCAAATTTAGTAAAAGAATATCAAGTTAATCCAGTTCAAAATTATAGCTTGTTGAAAGTAAGTGTGCCAAAAAATTCGATCCGATCCGTTAAACCATTGATCTAATCCGAAATTTTAGATATTCAATTCGTTTTTTATTTTTTGGATAATTCAGATCGGATATCTGAAAATTTTGGATCAGATCAACAGATAAACGGATCGGATATCCGAATGTTCGAAATCTAAAATTTCAAAATGTTTTTATTTAATTTTATTTAATAAGGTTGAAACATACAATCTTAACTATGGTTACGTGTATCATTAAAAACCTCCCTAAACCTTATATGGGGAGAAAGTACACCAAACCCGGCTTGAGAATATACAAAAACGGATCTATAATCTACAGCACCACCAAAAATTCACTCCAATCTACACTGCTCGCTATAAAATCCAGCCACTAGGCGAGTTCCCAAAACGTATACTTATCTACCATCAAAATTACAGATTCACTCCAACCTACCCTGCTCGCCTCATTAATTTCTTCTAACGAGAAAAGGCCTCTCTAGACTCAATCCAGCCACTCCTAACGCTTCTGCATCTTATTGCGTTGAAGTTTCCCCCTATGATCCAGTTTGCTTTCCTATTAGAACGAAGAGCTGCTAATACTTCCCACAAGAGACTTTGTTCTGAGACATCGCCTGGTGCAAAAATGTTTATCCACACTGTGCCTGTACTTCCTCATCTGCACACCACAAACCGATAACAAGCATAAATCTAACGTTTACAATACTTCTCTCAACCTTAGATTTATTCATATCCCAAAAAGTCACAACTCCTCCAGACTTCCCAACAGCATGAGAGACTTGAATTCAAATACATCATCAGGCCACAAACCGCCTCCAACAACTCCTTTTGGTTAATTGTATGAACGCCATTATAACCTTTTGAGATCTTGACGTTTTGCACACATTCGACACCTTCATCGCAGACCCCTATCCCCTAATGTTCCATAAGAGAGCCTACAAATTGACTCGCCTTGTGAAGCTTAGATTGGGGGCTAAAACCCCTTATTTGCTTGATCTGCTTCTTCAAGAAGTGCTACTTCTTCCACTACCTCTTGCTCATCGCCTCTAAATTCAATGCTAACGTCTTTTTTGCTTCTTTAGTATAGTTATCCCACCTTGTTTGAAGATCAGAGTCAGACAACGAGCGCCCCTCAAGTTCTGAGATTTTTGAACCCTTCTCCTTTTTTCTTGATTCTTCTTCTCGCTCTGTCCCCTTTTTTCTTCTCAGCATCGGATAACGCTTTATCTTGAAAATCCTGAAGCGAGCCATATCTTCTTCTTCTTACTACCACTGAATCGGATTGAAATTCTGGTAATCCGCTACAGGTACGTCTGTCTCTTCCACTGCACCAGACTCCTTGACTAAATTATCATTTAGCTGCCCAAGTTAACTTTGTGCCTGAATGTCCTATTAGTGTTGGGTCAGATTCAACATCTTGGGTCATTTTTGTGTTCATCTGACTTTTTGAAGCACATTAGCCCAACATCATCAACCACCTTAGCAAAACAAATATCGTCTCCAATCTGCTTCTCAATGGGTAAATTCTTCTATGTTCCTTTCTCCACAATAGAAACCCAACTCGGACCACAAACGCAACCCTTAAGCTCTTTGTTACTAGCCAAATCACGTCCATTTTCTATCCTAACAGACTTTTGGCTCTCACTTGTCTTGAGATTGATTTGTTGGAAAAACGTGAGGACATAGTAACTTATATGCTCAAAATGGTTGAATAGTTGAATATTGAATGAGAAATTGATGCTCAAAGTAAGGAAGTTGTGAATTGAATAAGGAAATGGATACCCCAATCCCACGTTCATGGGATAAATGGAATGGGTACTGAACTTGTGGTTATTAAATGGCTTGGATGAAAATTGTGCATTGCGCAAGGGGTGTGAATTAATTCTATTTGGGCTCTTTGCGGGCCAACAGATATTTTATTACTTCGAATTAATTTTTTCGTAATATTTGCAATTCACGGAAATATATCCAAGTAAATATGGCGTAAGTCAAAGATTTCCGAATCAAAAATCGGACGGAGGATTTATAGCCATTAATATAGAATATTTTGGTTCTCACGTTTAACATAATTTTCTACTATAAATACATGGCATCCCTTCAGTTTAAAACACAATTCGAAAAGCCTTATTCTCTCAGTCGTGCTGCTATAGAAGATCATCCGCTATTGTATTTTGAGAGGCCGACGACCTACCATCTTTAAAACCGAAGAGTGGTTGAATCTTTCTTAAAAAAAACTGCATTTCAAGCAGACCTCAGCAATCCGAATCTTAGTTTATTTCGAATCTATTTTATTATTATAATTTCAATTTTTTTATTTTTTATTTTTTATTTATTCAATCTCTTATTTCGAATTTAATCTCGTTTGTTCATCATGATTACGGTTCCTCGGTACTACTCCCAATTAAATCGGATTCTCCAATAAATCTATCACCATCTCTGACAGTGTTGGCTTCGACATCATGATGGAACATTCCCATGCACATAGCATTAATGTCCACATCAAAACCAAGAGATTTGTCCCCTGCACTATCCACGTTCACTCTCTGGGAAGTAAGCGCCGGCGTTTCAGAACGGTTCGCTTCAACCCCTTGTTCACTCTTCTTTCCTGGACTAGGGACTGATTGTACCTTCTTCAACTCATCAGAAAAAAATTATTATGAGTGAGACTTACGAATCCGGAATATAAATTATAATATTTATTATAAAAAAAATTAGTCGCAAGTTGGCAAACAATTATTATGCTTTCCTTTACATTATAGTCGTTATATAGTGGTCTCACCGGCTCTCAAGTCTCAAACACAACATAGAGGAAGAAACAAGCTGAGAGATGAAGAACATTGAGATCATATTCGTTCCAGCCCCAGGAACGGGCCACATGGTCTCGGCTGTTGAATTCTCCAAGCGCCTGATCCATCGCGACGATCGAATTCGGATTACTATTTCTTTTCATGAAGTGGTTTCCAAATGCTTATGTGGATGCATACATCGAGTCTCTTGTAGCTTCACAACTGTCGAGAGCTACTTCCCTGCAATTGTCGAGAGCTACATCCCTCCTATTAGGGACATCATTTCAATGAAATCCAGTTCGGATGAAACCCGAATTGCAGGACTAGTTCTTGATTTCTTTTGTTCACCCATGATTGATATCGGGACGGATTTCGATCTTCCTTCTTATATATTCTTCACCTCAAATCAGCCTTCTTGGGTTTCATGTTGTATATGTAATGGACCGACATAGACTGAACAGCTCCGAATTCGAAACCTCAGATCCCGAACATTTGATTCCAGGGTTTGTCAATCCGGTCCCTACATGTGTTATGCCATCAGCTGTGTTTAGCAAGGATGGTGGTTATACCGCATATCTCAAAACGGCTGAAAGGTTTAAGGATGCCAATGGTATCATAGTAAATACATTTGAATCTATTGAGCCCTATGCTCTAAAGTATTTCTCCAATGGATACAACCCTCCAGTTTATCCGGTTGGACCAGTGATTGAATTCAATGGTCTGAGTTACTCTAACTCAGACGACAAGGTCATGAACTGGCTTGATGGTCAGCCTCAGTCATCAGTGGTCTTCCTTTGCTTCGGAAGCATGGGAAGCTTTAAAGCACCCCAAGTGAAAGAAATAGCACTCGGGCTCGAGCGAAGTGGATTCAGGTTCTTATGGTCCTTGCGTATGCCACCACCACACAATGATGCTTCAGAAATGCTGCCACAAGGGTTCCTGGAAAGGGTCCAAGGGAGGGGGATGATATGTGATTGGGCACCCCAGTTGAAGGTGCTTGCCCACAAAGCAATAGGAGGATTCATATCTCATTGTGGTTGGAACTCAATCATTGAAAGTTCGTGGTTCAGCTTACCGATTGTAACATGGCCTATGTATGCCGAACAACAGCTTAATGCATTCAAGATGGCGAAGGAGTTACGATTAGCTGTGGAGATGAGACTGGACTACAAGCAAGATAGTGATGAACTTGTGATGGCCGATGAGATCGAGAAAGCTGTTGGAAAGGTAACGGATGGTGAAAGTGAAGTGAGAAAGAAAGTGAAGGAAATGGCAGAGAAGACAAGGAAGTGTATTATGGAAGGTGGATTTTCATTCAATTCAATTGGAAGACTGATACAAGGTATGGTGGGCAACAACTGATGTGGAATGCATAGCTGTTTTCATCAGCAGATTTCAGTTCACTTTTATGGCATTTTGTTGTAATTTTTTTACCTCTAAAGTTAATTTATTTCAGTAATATTTAGGATTTGGTCAACTGAATGTTATGACTACTCCATTTTTCCTTGTAACCAAACTAGAAAAAGGTTTTTTTTTGTTTCACTTGCTTTTTTTTTTCACTTTCTTTCAATCCAAACATAAGGTAAGAATGTTTAGCTATGTTACCAAACCAACAAACGCATATAAAATCAGCATCGTTGTCTTCATAATAATCTCCCCAAGATATTCCAAAGTCATCACGAATTAAAACAGAAAACCAAGAATTAGAAAAGAAGTTGAGAACACTTCAACTTAGTTATGTTGAAGGAAGAAAGAACAGTGTGGTGTGCCTTCACGGTACCGTATGAAACATATAAAGATGTTTTCTCGGCAAACAATATTAAATTAAGGGTTATTATTACATGGAATGGCAAAATTCCACATGCATACTTAATTTAATCTTAAAAATTAAAATCAAGTCTCTAATCTTAAAATCTTTGTTCTAAACTATAAACCCGAAATACTAAATTCTAAACACGACAATTAAAAGTCTAAACTTTAAACCCTAAACTAAACTTCTAAATTCTAAACTAGAGTCATTTAAAAAATAAAATTTCACCGAAAGGGCATGAATTTTTTTCCCAGGACTCCAATCTCACGTTGCAATGGCAGCGTTAGCTGTTGAAAAAAAATACATAAACGTAAGAAATATATGATTTAAAAGTGTTAAATATACAAAATTAATAGTTAATTACAGTTCTATTTGTTAGAAATGAAATATAATTAATTGGATAATGTTGTGTAATTCAATTTTCAATGTTTGGTAATTTTTTCTAAAAACTGTTTTCATTGATTTTTATTCATTTTAATCTAATATTTTTATTGAAAGTTAATATTTTACAAGACAACTAAAAATCAACATTTAAGATTTAATTTTTAAATTAATATTTGATGCACTACTAATGTAAAACAAGTTTACACAAACATGCCTATTTTCAAGCCTAAATCAAAAACCTAAATTTAATCTTAAAACCCTCACAATATAACCACAAACCCTAAATCCTAACCATTAATCCTAAATTCTAAACCCTACAACCAAAACGCTAAACTAAAACCTTAAACCCCTAAATAACCTTGCTTGTAGAAACTTTGTTTTCTGCCGCCATGTATAGGATAATAATCCTTGATTTTTTATGCATTTGAAAAACAACATCTCCTACCATGTGCAAATATGTAACGAGTATCGGTACGGAGCTGACTGTATCGGTACCTAATGCAATCCCCAAATTTCAATGGCGAATCTAGTATTGGTACGGACTAAATTGTACCGGTACAAGGCTTATATCAATAAATGGGGTCGGTATGGGTCTATTTTGTACCGGTACCCCGACAAACATACAAATTCCAGTGTTAAAAATGTGTATCGATACGCAGTATTCATTATCGGTACGCCTTTAACTATTTGGTCCAAATATGCACACTCGTACCAATACACACCTATCCGTATCAGTACGACATGTTCTACAATTTTATAATTTACTGGTTTTTGCATCATTTACTTAAACAAAACATGTTCTATAACTCATCAATCAATACTAATAGTCTCCAATGAGTTTTAAGCCTTATGTTTCATACTCCTAACTCGTTTTAACATTCTTAGCATCATATGATCAAACGAATGCACTTTGACTATATATGCAACCATAAATGTCATACCAAAATTCAAAACATACCATAATTATGGATGTCAAATCTTACTTAAGCATACTTGTCCCTTATGTCATACAAAACATACTAGAGCCATATGTCACCATTCTAGAAGTTCAAAGGGTGAATGTACATTACAAAAAGGAGATTCGGAGGTGACTTGCAATTGGCTAACACGATCCTCATTACAAAGCTATAGAACCTAAAATGGTATATAATGAACTATGTTAGACTTATTTAGCCTAACGAGGTAGTTATCAATAATAACAACTATTGAGTAATGCATGTCAATGAGTCCAATACCATATGAATCAGTGTAATTCTATATTTGAACTTATAAAACAAGTAACATGCTTAGTTTAACAATGTAAATGCAACTATGAATCACATATATTCTCAATGTTCATATTCCTTGGATTGTAGTAACAAATGGATGCACGAATTCCACCAGCATCACCAAGTCAAAAATGGTCAATCCCACCGACATCGCTAAAAACTAATTACTCAATCATCCCTCCATCATCGCCAATAAAACAGTAGCCCAAGGACCGTAGTGCACCCATACGTAAGCTCAATAAATTCTATTGGCATGCTAATTGTATCCAATGTATACTTGTATCCAAAGTTCATTGTATACGTCAATGATGTTTACAACGGTGGATGCTTACCTTGTTCAACAATGCCAATATATAATGTTCATCGTTTTTATCAATAATCAATGTATGATGCTATCAAATCAATGACAACGAAATTGCTATATTACAATTTAGATTATAAATTAATTTATCAATGAAATCGAGCTTACCAAAGCTTGCCATAATGATGAACCATGCTTACTACAATGATAAACAATGCAAAAGGTTAGCACCTAGCCAATCTCATTACACAACTACACTCACTGATAATTCTGAAATTATTGAGGCTTTCGGATCATAATTCCTTTACTAGGAGGCTTGTTAGGTGTTGGTGAATCTTCTCCACCAATGGATTGAGCTATATAACAATGCATAGAAAATTCATCAAGTTCGGTTTCGATGATTTCAATGATTATGTACAATATCCAGGGTAGTTCCTAATTACAAAAACATAACCATTCAAGCTTAGGATTCCATGGAATTTAGCTAGCGTTTCACTATGTTTAATCCCATGATTTTTACTATGAAAATCTATAAGGAATCAACGGAATTTTAACTATTATCTTTAAATTATAAACTCCTACACCTAAACCTCTAAACCCTACACCATAAACTAAGACCTTAAACTCTAAAACTAAGGCGCTTGTGAAAACTTTCAGTTTCCACTGCCAATGTATTGAATATAAATCCATATATAATATATCAAGCACACATATAATTATGAAAACTTGAGGAAACACAAAAAAATAAAAAATTCGAGGAGTAAAGAACTTGATAAAAAAATATGCACTAGAAGGTTAAGGAAAACAACATTCAATTTATAATATAAGGTACACTTTAATGATTTCACTCTTATTTGTTGAAACCAATAGCTACAATTTTTCACAATTGATCATTGGTTATAAGCACACACAAAACATATAACTACAATTACAAAAGGTTATCAATGAAATACATTAATGTTTACTTTAGTGTCTTCCCTGTCTTTTCTTTCAACCCTTTTAATCCTCATACTTAGTATATTTATACTTAGGATCATCCCTTCAGCTATCCTTCACCTGAAGCAACAAAAAGAAAAGTTAACAAAATGGGTCATATTTTTCATCATATTCATTAAAGATAATATAACAAAATCTGAAAATAATGATTCCAATCTCCAAATTTTCAGTTTTCTCTAGACATATGCAAGTTGACAACCTAAAACAACCATTTCTCAATGATTTTATAATATCAGGAAGTCATGACCTACTATCTTCCTTAACTTCTAAGGTAAGCACTAACCTCAACAAGCTTACAAGCAAAAGTAAATGAAGCAATCTAAAAGAAAACATAAAAAATTGCTCAAAAATAAAGAAAACATAAAAATTGAATGGGGAATCTCACACTGCATTATGCATAAAGTTACAGAAATTGTTGGATCAACAATCAAATACATAAGAAGAGGAAAGGATTTTCATATTGGAACAAAAAAACAGCAAATCTGAACCAAGTTCAGGTTGCAAAGAAAGAATCAATGAAAAGGAAAATAAAATTAATATTCATCAATCAAAAGAAAAGCTAACACGAGAGGGGGCAAGAACTAACCACGACTCGTTAACAATTTACCGTCCAAGCGTGATTTCATGTGTCCATAGTGCTTCAAATGAATTCAACATAAATTGAGTGACAAAGGTCTCATTAGAATCAAGGAATTGAAAGAACCCAAAGCTTCATCAAGTTGAACGAATCTTGATTTACATTTATGAATGGCCAATTTCTCGAGATGGATGGGTTTAGACATACCTTATTTACATTTTCATCAGCAGAGTAAGAAAACACACTATGGGTAGCTCAGATAAAAAATTAACAGGAAATGAAGAATAAAATCAGTAATTGGTTAGATTACTCTCTTCATCTTCTTCCTTGTGTAGTTGCAATTGAATCCGTCAAAATTAAAACCCAGAAAAAAAAAAAAAACCACATTTGGTTTGAGTGACCATTTCGCAAATTATGGTAGAAGGTAGAGACCGATGACAGATTTGGAAGTATAGAAGATTTGAGGTGGAGAAGGGTTAGAGATTGGGATGATTCTAAAGCTTGTAGAGATGCAAGGGGAAGAAAAAAAATGATATGAAACGTGAAAAGTTGGGAGACGAAGGAAGCGGTAGAGCGATGGGTCATTCCCGCCAAGTGATTTATGAAATCAATTAATAAAAATTATTGATATCATTTTTGTTTGGTAAAGACCGTTTTTAAAATTAATTTACAGTAGATATGAGTGAAAATTTATTTGATAAAAATATGACATAAAAAATAATTAAATAAATAATTTTATTAATTAATCTTATAAATAAAATAACGAGAATAATCTATAATATAATTTCTCGTAAAATAACTTGCCGAAAATGATTCTATAAGTCGTTTTACGAAAAAAAAACACGCTCTTCTACGTGGACCCATTTTCTTTGGCTCAACCAAACAATGAAAAATGCGGAAATCATTTTCAGGAAAATGAAAAGCACCAAACAAACAATTGTTATCAGATTGTTAAACAGTTAGACTGTAATCTATTGCGCCGATTGAGTTGTTTCTGAATAGTTAGATATGGGCTATAAACGCTCATCAATGTAATAATACCTAATACATCTTGTAATACGATCTTTTTCATTTTCAATAATATTCGCTAAAGCTTTTTTTTAGGGTAATTATGACAAGTACCACCAAATTGTTAGTGATTTGTTTATACTATCAATTTTTTAAATGGTCTAAATTTGTCACCAAACTTTATTTTTTTACTTGTTTATACTATTATTATCGTGTCTGTGACAACAGAGTCGCCACCGGTCTCTTTTTTATTATATTAGATGGACCGAAAACCTAAAACCAACCAATTTGAGGGTTTGGAGGCACAGTTGCGTGTGAGGAAAGATTAACATCCCATCACGCCCGTAAAACGACGCTTACTTGATCACTAATATTTTCCTTATAACTCGGATGAATGCGTGCAAAAATAATCTCTTTTTAAATGATGTTTTATTATCTTTTTAATTTTTATGGGTGATTTTAATGTTCTAAGTTAATTATTATTTTTAAAAGCATGTGTTTAAAGACACTAATCCTAAAAGATTCTATCTAATTATTTATATTTTTCAAAGATGAATTATTTGCTTTTCTAACTATTTTCTAGAGAGTTTTATTTACAATTAAAGAATTATTTACCCCTTTCTTAAAGAATTACCAAGTTAGTTTATATTTACAATTATTTACAGTTAATAAATTATTTATCCCTTTTTAAAAAGATTTACCTAAAGATTTTATTTAACTATTTACAATTAAGGTAAGATGTAAAATATTTAAGTTATCTATTAACGTGTACATTATAATCTAATCCATTTATTAAAGAAACTAACCTAAAAAGTATTCATGTTAAATTATTTAATAGCTTTTTCCATTTTTTAAAAAACATTAATTATTAAGAGGTTCACTTAACTTAATATCTTATCGGGTTAAAATACATGAAGATGAACAAAACATAAGACATGGTGAATATGCACGAATTAAATGAAGAACTAAGATGCATATTTTTTTTAAAAAAAACTGAAATAAAAGATTAAAGTAAAGAAATTACAAATAGTGGGATCAAAGCTCGAGCTCATCAACATAGGGTATGTGCTAAAGACGTCGCCGCTGCTGGTCGCCGGCTGCTGCTGCCGCTACTACACGTCGCAAACCACTGCATGCTGCCGTGGCTACTGCTGCTCCGGTGGTGATGTCGGCTCTCTCTTTGGGCGACAAGGAACTCTCCACACGCTTTGATTTGGTGAGGACTCGTACCCTTTTTCTTCGTTATTCGAGACCGAATGACTAAGAAAATAAAGATAATAAAATATAAAAATATATGGAGATAATATTTGGGTAAGATTACCTCAAAGAAATCACTTGTATTGCTCTTCAATTTCTGTGTTACAAAGAATGATCTTGCTTGTGTGTGTTTACAATAGATGAATGCTTGGCCTTTTTATAGCCAACTACAAGGGTATAAAGGGAAAAAGAAAAATAAAACTCTAATAAAACCATAGTATCTACATGATTTTCCTGCCTACTTTGCTTGATATGAATAAAAAGAGTGTTGCCCAAGCAGAACTAGGGTTTCTCACATATGAGGCCTAATTGGGCCTAATACACATGGATTTTTTTTACTTTTGAATTTTACATATATTTTTGTGGCTTTTGTAGCATACATACATACATGGGCAGATAAAATAAGTATTTACAACTGCCCCTCTTTTCCCATTCTGGTGAAACGGGAATAGGGCAAAGAACAAAAAGGCATTGTTTTTTTGGCCGAGTTGCATATAGAACACCACTTCTTCTGGCTTGAGGTGATGCCACAAAAATTTGTCTCTTGTCCCTGTAGACACTAAGTCGGTAATGCAATTAGATCCTTCAGAGTGACAATATGACCCTCATTTAGAACACCATTCTCGCCCTTGCGGGTACTAAATCGGTAAGGTGGCTCTCGCCCCTACGAGTGCCAAATCTGTAAGGTGAATCTCACCACTACGGGCACTAAACTGATAAGGGTGACTCATCCCTACGGGCACTGAATCTGTAAGGTGACTCTCTCACTGCGGGCACTAAATCTATAAGGGTGACTCTCGCTCCTACGGGAACTGAAAAGGTAAGGGTGATTCTTGCCCATGTGGGCACTAAATCGAAAAGGGTGACTCTCGCTCCTGCGGGCACTAAATTGAAAAGGGCGACTCTCGCTCCTGCGGGCACTAAATTAAAGAGGGTGACTCTCGCCCCTGTGGGCATTGAATCGAAAAGGGTGACTCTCGCCCCTGCGGGCACTGAATCGAAAAATGGTGACTCTTGCCCATGCGGGCACTGAATCTGTAAGGTGACTCTCACCCATATGGGCACTGAATCGAAAATGTTTCATTCTCCATGAGCCTGAATGGATAGGGTATAAAGGTTTCAATTCTCCATGAGTGTAACATCCCCCACCCGGCCTGGAAGATAACTAGGTCGAAGAACGCTACCGGTGAACGAAACAATGATTGGTACAATGAATTTCAATCAATGATCAACAATTAAACCATATTATGCTTTAATAACATCACAAGTTGTAAACATTTATCCAATTTATCCGATGTGAAATAAAAATTCATCATTTATGACTAATTTACAACTTTTGCAAGTTTTAGGGACTAACTTATAAATTTAGGAATTTAGGGGGTCCTATCATGAAATTGACAGAACATCAATGAAATTCAATATAATAACAATAAGCCTGCAGATTTTCATGTCGCTCCGATATCATTTACCCATCTAATAAGACTATACAATATTCAATGACCATTTTGCAAACTTCTTAAAACTGATTTCTATGTCTTTTAACTAACTTAACTAACCCTGTATCGATACACTTGGGGCCGTATCGGTACACTAAGTTAATTTTTCCATTTTCCAGATTCAAAGATAACAGCCCGTATCGATACAGGTTGACTTCGTTGACCTCGTATCGATACTCTTAGTGACCGTATCGATACCTTTATTTTCCCCAAATTCTAGTAACTAATTTCCGTACCGATACGCCTAGGTTGTATCGATATGCTCCCTTTTGACCCAGGTTGACCAGAACAATTATGTAAGGCCGTATCGATATGCCATCACCCGTATCGATACCCCTGCCTTGTAATGACAGGATTTATCTAGTTTTTATTCAAATTAACCTGTCGAGCATTGTCCGATTGCCATGAAATTTTGCCCACAAGTTTATAATCAACTAATTTACTAGCATGTTAAATTTTAAGGCAATCTGAATCTATTTACTAGGTTTTTACCTATTAGGCCAAATATGCATATTTGATACATTTAACGAAGATACTAACATGACCATTTTGAGCATTTAGGATCCTTTAACATAGAGGGCAATACATACATGCAAAATGGGACCTAACTAACTTGTTTAGGCCCTACGGCACCATTCTAGGAGTTCAAGGGCTAGATTAACATTACATAAAGGTTTGCGACTTGCTCCAAAAATACTCCTTGCTCCAATCCTCGATCCAACTAAGCTTTAACCTGAAACTTCATGGAAATGAGATGCATTAAGCTTACTTAGCCTAGTGAGGTAGTCAAAACAATATAATGAATATCAATGGAAACAATGGCATGTACATCAATGTAAATGCATCTCAAATCATGCTTTAACAATACTTGCACTTGCAATACTTACTCACATATATTTTTCCTTGGATCGACATGTATGGATACACGAATTCCCAACCAACATCGCCAACAATGAATGGTCAATATCCGCCAACATCACCAATAGGACCAGCATAATCACATCCCGCCAACATCACCAATGAGAGCCTTAGCTCAAGGACCTTAGTCCACCCCTTATCAATGAGCTCATGAATTCTGTGGCATGCCAATTGTATCTCATGTCCATTCATGTCCAAGGATTCAATTCTTATCAATAGCAATAACAGTAGCTATAACGGTAACAATAGCAATAACAATACGATATCAATGAAAATGATATGGGGTTTGTCTAACGTGGCTTATCTAAACTCTATCATCATATCAATCATCATGTAATGACTCACATTCAATCTATAACATAACAAGCTTACCAAAGCTTACCAATGACCTTCTACAAGGCTCGGATACAAGCGTACATTGGTCAATGATGTAAATGCAATAATTCAACATTAATGAAATTAGGAAGGCACCTAGCCACTCCCTTGACTCTGATTACACTCACTAACGATTCTGAGGCTTCCAAGGCTCCCGGATGATAATCTCCTTACTTTTGGGCTTGGTGGAATTAGGAGGGTTTGGTGATTCTTCACCTTGATTGTCTTGAGCTACACAAAATCGAGATCACAAGATTTTCAATATCGATAACAGAATTGTAGCAACTCAATAACTATAATAAACGATAATAATCAAGCTTTAGCATCCCCAAGGAGTTTCTAGGATTCATGAACCTTTAACTTGAAAGTAAACATGATTTAGCCATAGAATCAATGAATCGGTTAAAGGGAATGCTTACCCAATCGATAGCTACAATCTAGGATTAAGAAACTGAATGAAACTAAGCTTGGACAACCCTTTCAATGGAGGTGCTTGCTTGGTGTAAGGAGGGAGAAGAAGATGATGACTAAGCTAGTTAGCTTAATTTGGTAATCGATAAGTTCTTAACCCTTTCTTTCTTTTACTATTTACTCATTTGAGCTTTCTTTCAATTGAAGAAATCTAATTCAAGCATCCCACGTGTGTGGTGATTAAGCTTGAGAAAGGGCTAATCGCAAGATTGGTCCCTCAACTCTCGGTTGTCTACGCTTTTACGCCTAAACTTTCAATTTATATAATTTGTCCACAAAAATATGTTTCAAAGTTTACAATATAGTTCTTAACAATATCAATGCTTAATTGGGGACTCAATAGTTCAATAATTAACCACCCGGTCAAAAGTCAACTCTATAATTTAACTTTCTAATGTGAAATTTCCGGTCACTGAAATCAAATTCTGTTTAGGCCCAATTTTGGGATATTACAATGAGCCTGTACAAATAGGCTATAAAGGTTTCCATTCTCCATGAGCCTGAATGGATAGGCTATTGTTGAAAAATAAGGTTTCCATCCTCCATGAGCCTGAACGGATAGGCTATTGTTGAAAATAAAGTTTCCATTCTCCATGAGCTTGAACATATAGACTATTTTTGAAAACAAGGTTCCATTCTCTTTGAGCCTGAATAGATAGGCTTTGAATCGAAAATTGATGTACTTCTTCTAAAGATGGCGAGAAATGTGGTTTATTTCTTCGAAGTGATGTGGGGTATCTTTCCCCTAAAGCAAAATGTGTTTTGTTTATATTGCTCCTACTAAAAGTAATGTGAAGATGCATAGGGTGTCTTGCGCCTATGACCTCATCTGGAAGAAAGTGCAAGGTGACTTGCTCCTGAAGCGACATAGGGTGTCTTGCGCCTATGGTCTCTTCTATAAAATGGTTCGTTTCTTAAATCTCACCCAGCTCATTCTATTTGAGTTTTCTTCTGAGGAGTCAACTCAATCTTCATGTCCCAACAAGTTATTACCATAGAACTTTGAACCTTCTGAGCTTTTCATTACTCAAGTTGCTTTCTACTTCACATCTTGTCTATTCGCATATGAACTCATCTTGTCGTTCCATAGGTAATGATGCCCCACTACTAAAGGCTCTAGGAGGAAACCCTTCTGACCTCTTCAATCTGGCTGGACTTAGGCATCCTATCATGGCTTGCTCTTGGAGGGAATCTTTGACTCAATCTTGTATTTTTGAGGTCTTTCAAATATGAGCTTTTCTTCTAACACTCGTGCCCCTTATGCGAGGTAATGCCCTATTTGACCTTGGGCTCAGCTATCTTCAACGTGATCGAGCTGTCTCTTGATTTAGTTCATGATGTCTACACCATTTCTTGATCTCCATTTTCAACAACAAATGAATTCTTTCATATTCAGCAACACCTCCTTCATGCCAGTGTGAACATTTACTTCCGGATCCCTACAATTGGAAGTCATACCAAGTTAATCTACTTGTGAATAAATAAGATACAAAACTTGAGATGAGAGTTCATGAGAATTTAAAGGAAATTTAAAAAGTCATGGAAAATATGGAAAAGGTAAAATCAAGAAACAAAGTCAGATGCCCCCGAATTCATAGCATGAATGATTAATGAGCCCATCGACCAGATAAAATCCCTAATTTCTATTCATTTAGGTTGCTCTCTTTGACTCACCATTCCCCCAAATTCATTTCCCCTCTTTTCTAATCTCAAACAAACATTAGAAGTTTTGAAGTTCTTGGAAAAAGGTGAACCCAATTAGGCAGAATGTGTTTTGAAAACAAACTCTTCTTTTCAGATATCCTTACACGATCGAAATAGTCTTTCAAGGCTTGTAATGTGGCTAAGGTTCATGGTTACAAAAGAAAGGACATATAGGCCCAAATAAGTATTTGGGGGTGATTAAACCAAGGATCAATTCTTCTTGATGAAGTCCCTGATTTGTATTGCTTTATTAACTTCCTCTTTTCTTTTCCTTTCTGGATCGCTCTAGATTGCCCATTTTTGGGTTTTCACCCTATAGTGTATCTCCTTCCTTTTGCTTTGAGAATCTTCAACTGACACATGGTTCATGTAATGCTTTCTTGAAAACTTGTACTTTTCCACTTGGTGCTTCCTCCAACGGGGCTATTTTCAACATTTTTCTTTCAAAATTTTTATTTTTTCTTCTTTTTTCTTTTCTTTTTTGGATACTCATCTTGGTCTGCATGTTGTTTTGCTCATGTTTTTCCTTGCATCAATGCACCCATTCTTGTTATCTTCATAGCTTGGTCAGAACCAGTCACCTTTGTCATAAGAATAGACTTTTATCATTTTTGCCCTATAGTATGGGGAGTGATCCTTGGTTAGGGTTTAATTGAAAGAAAATATTAGGCTCAAAAGGGACAACAAAGGATATTTTTCCTTTTTTCTGAAGGGAAATAAAGGAATGCCAAATTTTCTCTCGTACATAGATATCATTGAAGAAAAGTTGTCCTTAGTTGGTAGATATTTTAAATATATCACTTAATCTAAAGACCTTAAAAACAATATTTGATAGGAAAATTATCTTGAAATTTATATTTGGGATCTTTCCAATTAATCCTGAGCACATTTTTGTTTCCTTTCTATCGCGGGATTAGATTCAAGAATCATTCATGCAATCAATAATAGGGGCCCTGCAAAAAAGATGTGTTTTTAGAATAGAAATAGATGTAATGAATGAAAGAAATAAAATGTTTGCCACTTGAGAAAATAATGGAAATGTGTCTTTAAAACAAGTAAAATAACATACGAGCCCTTACAAAAGATCCCTAATGCTCGTGGGAAAAAACAAAATGGTTGATTCTTGGTATGATTTCGCAACAACAGGAAAGTCCTCTACCGTCAAATTGTTAAGCACTACTCCTGGAAGGCATGAGTGAATTCTAGCCAAGCTTGCCCACATGAAAAGATTTCATTGTTTGAGTAGTTCAGGTTGTGGGTGCTCATCATATTCACCTAGTATCTCATTGAGTCTTCCGCTTTTGATGGCTGCTAGTATCAACTCTCCGCTTGGGACCATGTCTGCGAAGCACTCGGTGGCATGGTGTTAACCTTGTAAAAAGTATACATTTCATGCATTTTTACTTAGGTTATTGTTTGCTTTCAAGCTCATTTCATTGCATAAAGTTGCATTTAGTTCATATAATTGTATATGGTGTTGTTATTGGCTAGTTTTATATATTTATGAAATTGGTGCTACTTTAAGAAAGGTTTGTTTTGGTTTGGTGATGTGTTGGTGAGTTAAGGAACATTGTTGGGCAAGAAGAAAATGCTGCGACATTTTGGATGGCATTTATGGGCAAACAAAAAGACAAAGGATGAAGATATTTTGTAGCTTCACACGTGATTCCACCAGATAGATGTGCCACAATGTAAAACGAATATTCCCTAGGGCATAAAACCCTAGGAGCCCCTACTATATAAAGGATATGACACCCACATTAAAGGGAGGGCTAAAAAAAGAAAAAGGTATTTTTGAAATGCGGCTGCCCTCCTTCTCATTCATCTTGGCGTCCTCCATTGTTGAAGCTCCAAAGGAAGATCTTGTTGGCCTTTGAGGGAGGCAGCAAGCTTAGGGTGGTTCAAGGCAGTCCACGACGGCTCGAGAGTTTCCTTTACTCTTAGTTGTTCTTCATTTTTACATATTTTTCTAAAATGGGTTGTTTAAAGCGAATGATTGTGGATGATGTTTGCCCAACCATGAACTAACTTAAGTGGCTTGAGTTTATTTATGGATGATTATGTTTTATTTTAATGAATGTTTTAGCATTTTCCAGTTTCATATATGCTTTTCTCACTGTTTTATTAACTTGGGTTTGTAAGAGATTTCGAGAGTTAGTCGTTACCTTTGTTTGATGCTTAATGGTCGAGAGATTTAAGCTTAGATCTACGTGGACAATAGGGTTTGATGCTAAGAGGAAAAACCCTAACTCACCTTAGAGAGAAGGATAGAGTTTCAATGACTAAAATAAGTAGAACTTCACGGATAGTAGCTTGCCAAGGTCGCTGAGAGGTATTGTTGTAGCATTCTTACTGTCATTTTCTAGCTAAAGATAGTTTAAAAACACATACGTAAGCTCTATCGAGCATCTTATGAGCTGGAAAGTGTTAATCATTCACGAGAACTAGGCATAAGATTCCTTGATAAACCTGACTTGTCTTCTATTTGAGAGTTTCCACGCGTGTGAGGACGTGGTCACTGGGATAGTTTTCTCTTAATTAAATTATATTAAAAAAAATTATATAATTATATAAATAATAAATGGCTTAAAGGCTCATTTGCCCCCTGAAGTATACACAAAATACCGAACTGTCACATGAAGTATTTTTTGGGAAGTTGTGGTCCTTGAACTAAAAATCGTTACCCCGTTTGGCACATCTATCTAACGCTGTTAAAAAAATTCTTAGCCAATCAAATTACGCCACATGGCCAGTTATTTTTAAATTTATATTTATTATTGTAATTAACTGAAAATCAATAAATAATAAAATAAATAATATTATAATATTCAAAATAAACCCAGGCATCCATCCCTCTTTTCTTCTATTCAAACTAAACCTAGGTTTCCATTCTCAAATTTCTATCTCGATTTCTCTCTACAAATGCTTTGATTTCAATTGGGTTTTCTAACATGTCAAGTGAAAGTTCAAAATCAGTTGTTGGGGGAAATATTGTTGAATGCAAGTGTGGGTTGAGAGCACCAATTTGCACCTCAACAGTCTCAGGGAGGAAATTTTATGGTTGTGGCAAAGGAAAAGACATAATATTTGATATTTTAAGTTGTTTATGTTAATCGAGAGATGGATATGTGATAAGTAATATGTTGTAGTTCGATTTTATTTCTCATTTGTAGGATCGCTCTGAATTCTTCCAATGGATTGATAAGGAGGAAGACAAATTGAAGTATGTTGATGATTTGAGAAATAAAGTTCAAATGCTATAGTCAGAAAATAAAGACATTCAAATTGAAAATTCTGAATTGAAGAATATGGTGGTTGATAAAGTGGGAAGGTTGGAAAAGAAGGTGATGAAGGCTAAAGAAAATTTAAGAAAATGTGAAATGAAAATGGCAGAGTATAAAAATGAAGCAATGTTTTACAGGGCTGCATTGATTGTTTCATGGCTAATTTACATTGTGATTAAATTATTTTTGTAATTTAGTGATGTGTAGTTAGTGTTGAATTTTGTTTGAATGGCATTGATGTAGGCCCTTGGAATTGGTTTGAATGCCATTGATATTTTGGTTTGCCATTGATGTGTAATTAGTGTTGGATTTGGTTTGAATGGCTATAAATCCAAGGTATTCCATGCACACATGCATTAGGATCTCAGACTGCACTTAGGTATATAATGTAAATAATAGTCTTTGTAGTAATTTGTGATTAGTTGATTTTGTTAACAAGGTTGTAACACCCCTAAAACATGCTCAGTAGCTGTCTGAATTTCTGACAACCGGAATTTATTTTCTGATAATTAAGTTAAGTCCTTGAACAATTTAGTTTGATTAAAGGACCAAATCATAAAAATGTGAAATTTGAAGCTTAGAAGGTAAGAATGGTTAAGTGGCTAAAATGAATTAAAAAGAAAAAGATGTTCCTTGCATGCTTATACCCTTCAAGAGGTGAGTCATCGAAGCCTTGTTTAAATGACACCTATTTTATTTTATTAATAATAGAATAAATAAATGGGTAAAAAGAAAAAAGAAATCACCTTGGGATATAATCACCACCGAAATGGTTGTCTTCAAGTCCCTTTCTTCTTTCTTTACCGAATCAATTTGAGAGAGAGTACACTCTGAAATTTTAATGATTCGAGTAGTTATCTCTAAAACTTAGCTTAATTAGTGATATACCCATGAGTTTGGCAATCGATTCGAAGTGAAGAATGGCAAGAACATTGGTATTCTTGGAAGCTCTTTTTAGGTGAGTACTTTGGAGCTTTATTATATATTAAAGCTCATATCAATGTATGTCAGTAAGATAATTGTTTGTTTGTTAGAAAATTTATTAATCCTAATTATTATGTTGGTAAATTAAAATTGAAAATAGAAAAATATGCACTTGGACCATGTTAACTACGTAGTTCAAAAAAATCATATAAATATACAATTCTGGAATAGTATGGAACTTAAATGTTGATTAGCTTAAATAATGTTATAGCATATGGATAATTATGTACGTGTAACTTGATCAATTAGAATGTATGTGGGTTAGTAAATTAATTATTTTGACAGTAAGTTAATAGGTGAATGAGTAAAGTTAGAAATACATGCTAACTTGTTAGCTTCGTGATGTACCGTTTATTATGCTAGTTATCATTGTATCAATAGAGAATAATAAATCTACAAGATAGATTTAAATAAGTTGCATACGTACGTAGATATTCATTGTATTTACAATGTCGCAAGTTAATAAATCTGAATGTGAATATAATTATGTAGATCTCCTGTTGTGAGTATAATTGGAATTGAGCATCGATTGAAATTCTGTTGGACTGTTTTGGGTCGAAGAGCTTTCGAAATACAATTAGTTTTGTATAATAATAAAAAGTACAGGTTTAGAAAGTTAGAAAATACAGTTTTATAATATTAGAATTATAAGCACTGCAGTCCTAGAGTTGTATGCAGTGCAGTTCTATAATTTTAAGAGTAAAATACTTAAATCATCACTCAACTTTGCTCTATGACCTATTTTGGTCACTAAATTTTTAAAACGCTCAATTTACTCATTAAACTTTACTTTTTGACCTATTTTGATCTCTCTGAATTATTTTATTAATATTTTGGTATGACTAATACATTTTATTATTATTAAATATAAAAATAATTTAAAATAAAAATAAATTATTGGTAAATTACAAAAATTATCATTGAACTTTACTCTCCGACCTATTTTGGTCATTGAATTTTCAAAACGATCAATTTACTCATTGAACTTTATACATTGACCTATTTTGGTCACTTCACAATGTTGTTATGACATGGCACACAAGACCAAAACGACATCGGTTTGAAAAAACCTAATTTGCATCAAAATAACATCATTTTATATCCCTATAAAAACTTTTTTTAAAATTTTCCTATAAAAACCATTTATTTCTCCCAAATAAAACCCTAGTCATCTTCGGTCTTCTCAACGTCGCCATCTTCGTTTTGATATCCTTCTTCATTCGCCGTCACCAAAAATTTGATGAAATGAAAGATTACATAATCCACCATCAGCAACAGCAGCAAGTTCTGGATGAAAACATGTTTAATTTGACATCTGCATCCGGCGAAGCAAGTGTTTCTTTAAGGAACAGTGTCGGTGGCGCTACCAACCAACCACTTCAATCTTGGCCGGTCAAAAGAAAGATAAATCAATCAGGCAATCCAGGTTTCTATCCAAACTTCAAAAACCATTATCTTAAAAAAAACATTGTTCATTGTTTTTTAGTTTTTACTACATTGTTTTTGTTTTGTTTTGGTTGTTTTCTTGACCAAACCCAGATGCAGAAGTGATAGCTCTTTCACCCAAAATACTCATGGCAACCAACAGATTTGTTTGTGACATCTGCAACAAAGGGTTCCAAAGAGACGAGAACTTCTAGCTTCACTAGAGAGGCCATAACTTACCATGGAAGTTGTTTTCGGTCTCAACTTGTCTTCTTCACGTGAAGAGGTTGGATTGATCCATCCATGTGTAGATGAATATGCAGTAAGTTGTTTAAGGAGACGGTAAAGTTTTGGGGATGAGAGGGTGATGTCGGTGGGGTTTGGTTAGAATTTAGGAATTTTATTTATTTTTTATTTTAAATCCTACATGTCAACCAAATATTAATAAAAAATTTATGTCAACCAAATATTAATAAAATAAGCCACGTTATTGGGTTGTTAATGAGAAAACGGAGGAGTGACCAAAATAGGTCAATGTATAAAGTTCAATGAGTAAATTGATCATTTTGAAAGTTCAGTGACCAAAATAGGTTAGAGAGCAAAGTTCAGTGATAATTTTTATAATTTACCCAAATAATTTATTTATATTTTAAATTATTTTATATTTAATAATAATAAAATATTTCATGTCATACCAAAATATTAATAGAATAATTCAGAGTGATCAAAATAGGTCAGAATGTAAAGTTCAATAAGTAAATTGAGTGTTTTGAAAGTTCAGTAACCAAAATAGGTCAAAGAGCAAAGTTGAGTGATGAGTTAGGTATTCTACCCTAATTTTAATACAGAACAATTTGTATATGTGTGCAGTAAGCATGTAAAAACAATTTATATATGCGTGCAGTAAGCATGTAAAAACAGTTTGTATGTGTGTGTGCAGTATTTATTCATGCAGTAAAATGAATGTTGTATGCAGAATTGAAATTCTATGCAATACAGTCTTGATTTTTAATTGAAAATGCAGATTTATAGAACTTATGATGTAGTTTGTTATCTACTGCAGAAATGCAGTTTGGTATACTGCAAAAATGCATTTTTAGTGCAGTAAATATATTACGGTGTGTATAAGCTGTTAATGCATATTAGTAAAGAATAAAATATGTAGTTTAGTAAATGTAGTGCAGTATGTTTCAATGAAGCAGATTGACTATGGAATAAATTAGTTTAGTAGTAGTTCTATGAAAAACATTTTTGAAAATGTATTTGATGGTTGAATGTCGGTAATGGATTTAGAATCATAATTAAGACCTATTAATTGAATTATGGAGTATTGTTGATTGAAAGATTTGGTTAAAGGAATGCATAGTGTATATATTTGTGTTATGGAATTGTTTTGATTGTTAACTGGAGGTTTGTTTAATTTACTTTTATTAGTGTCCAGTATAAAAAAATTGTAATGATTCTAATAAACTGTTATTTTATGCATAACTGGACTAAGGGGACTTTGGTGAATCAAGGTTCTGAAGGAGTAGAACTAACTGTAATTTGTGGATTAGGATATCTCGTAACTCTGAGATATCAGGTGAGTGTAGTTGCATTTGTCTCAGGTTACACGACGTCATTCTAATCTTTGTTTTTATGATATGTTATGTTTAATTCATGAGCATATGCATATGACTCACATAGAGCACAATGTGTGAATACATTCATAGAATGACATCTTTGATAAATCTTTTGGTTATGTTTGCATTACATATGCATCTTGTGCCTTGCTATGCTATGTTTTGTAACGGGAAGATTATATATATTTTGTTATAAAGCTTTGAAGCTAACTTCTGACCTATAATGCCATAAGATTTTAATAAAGGAATTTAATATCAATGTTATAAGCTCATGAATTCTTAAGCCCTAAGGAGCTAAAAGCTCACCTTTTGTTATAAGATTGCTCACCCAATGTCAAAGCATAAATTATATAATTTGCCTATACAATGGAAGCCCTTGGACACTTTGGCATCGTACTTGGTATATTGAGACTATGGTCCACAAGCTACGGATCAGGGGTGACGACCCTATATTGTGATATATTGGCGACAATAGGAGGTAACGGGGAGGTGATGGAGGAGAAGAAGAGATTTATTGATATGTTTTAACACTAGTCATTTATTTGTGTTTTGTGCTATGTGTAACACGGACCAATACGGTTAAACACGGACCAATGCTACCTATGTCCAAATGTGATCCAAGGCAAATGTTCTAAAAGATATGAACTCAGATAAGAACTTTGAAAAAAACCCAATAAGCTTTGAATAAGTTATGAAACCCCTAAGACTTTGAATAAGACTCTGGATAAAGCTTTCATAAGACAAACTAAGTATAAGTTAAGATTAAGATTAAGACTAAAGTATACTTTGGTATTATATGCTTTGTTTTCTTTAAATGGTGTCATTCATTACCATTGACATTATGCTACGATATCATATGGTCACTACCTCACTTAGGCTATAAAAGCCTAATGCGTTCATCCTCCAAACATTTTTAGGGTATAGAAGCTTCTAAGGACAGATCATGGTTGGAAGTTGCAAGTCACTCCCTCAATCCTTCGAGTAATGTTTATGCTTTTCCATGAAACTCCTAGAATGATAGTATATCAGCATGTAGTTATAATTTGTATACAATAGTACTGTGTTTTGAATACAATGTTTAGTTAGCATTGTTGGTTTGTAAGAGTATTTAAGTAATCAACTTTGGTATCGGTGTAGGTGATTGTGATATGATCTTGAAGTGTATTCTGAGATTTTGTAATTTGGTCCTATATGATGTTAGACTCAATTGAATAAGTTAGAGACTTCTAAATAAATCAATAATACGCATGTATGAATGTTGAAATCTGAATTTCATAGTGATGCCACTGAATCGCTGTGTCTGTAAGGATATGTAATTCTTAAAAATTACATTTTGGTACCTAGTCAAGGTATGTCTAATTGAATGACTTTGAAGATTCAGATTAGGCTGGAAATATGCATGCTTGATTATTGTATAATGAATTTCATGGTCATGTCTTAAAAATTTAGATAAGGACTTCTAGTTTCTAAAAATTACGAATTAGTCCTTAAACTTTGGATTCTTTTTAAATGTCCCCTAATCATAAAATCAAGTCATAATGTGAATTTACATGACCACTTGTTTAATATGTATGATCAAGTAAGTTTGTTATGGTATGAGTTTTGTATGAATGCCCTTAATTTTGTAAGAATACCCTAGATTTCAAAAATTATAAAATTGTCCTTATGAAAAGAATTTGAATATGAAGTCAAGATGTATAAATTTATGCTAATTTTAAGTTCATTGATTCCACTATGTTATGAAAATATGAAATTATGCATTATTTATCTGAGCCATGTACAAGTATTTTCTGTTTTGTTTTTTAGTGACACTTCTGATCCAATTTTCTTCCAGACTGGGTAGGGGGTGTACGAAGGTATAAAATATAGCTATAGAAAGTCTCATGTATGTTGTTTCCTTGTTGCGGATTTCTACTTTCCTAAGGTAAAAATCCTACAATTCAATTATCTGGAAAAAAAATTATAAGATACAAGTTTTATGTATACAATTCTATAATTAGCTATAGTTAGTTGTAGCTAAGTATAATTTACACCGGTGTAAATGTGTTATATTTAGCTATAGTTAGTTGCAGTTAAGTAGAACTTACACCAGTGTAAATGTGTTATAGTTAGTTAGTTGTAAGTAGAACTTATACTGGTGTAGATATGTTATAGTTAGTTGCAGTTAAGTAGAACTTATATCGGTGTAAATGTGTTACAACTAAGTGGAACTTATAGTCTGGAATCCATTTATTTACTTTTTCCACTTACATAATTATAATCTAAACACTTGTATAGTGCATCCTTGATGTATTACAGTTATAATAGTGCATACTTGTACACTTACAGATAATTTAAGGCACTTTCAAAAACTAAAACAACTTCTCAAATGTAAATTAGCCATTCAAACCAAATGGGACACAAAACTAAATTGTTTTGTGATTTGGTCCTTTAATCAAACTAAATTGTTCAAGGACTTAACTTACATTTGAGAAGTAAAACAACTTCATTCTTATACTCTGCCATTTTCATTTCACATTTCCTTACATTTTCTTTAGCCTTCATCACCTTCTTCTCCAACCTTCCCACTTCATCAACCATCATGTTCTTCAATTCAGAATTTTCAATTCGAATGTCTCTATTTTCTAACAATAGCATTTGAACTTCACTTCTCAAATCATCAACATACTTCGATTTGTCTTCCTCCTTATCAATCCATTATAAGAATTCACAACAATCTTACAAATCAGAAATAAAATCAAACTACAACATATTACTTATTACATATTCATCTCTAGATTAACACAAAGAACATAAAATATCAAATATTACCTATTTCCCTTTGCCACAACCATAAAATTTCCTCCATTTGCTCTTAGGGACTGTTGAGGTACAAATCGATGCTCTCAACCCACACTTGCATTCAACAACATTTCCCCCAGTAACTGATTTTGAACTTCCACTTGACATATTAGAAAACTCAATTGAAATTAAAACATTTGTAAAGAGAAATCGAGATAAAAATTTGAGAATAGAAACTTAGGTTTAGTTTGAATAGAAGAAAATATGGATGCCTGGGTTTATTTTGAATATTATAATATTATAATAGTATTTATTTTAATATTTACTAATTTTTGGTTAATTACAATAATAATTATAAATTCAAAAATAACTAGTCATGTGGCGTAATCTGATTGGCTAAGAATTGTTTTAACGATGTTAAACGAAAGGGTCAAATGGGGTAACGATTTTTAGTTCAGGGGCCACAACGTCCCAAAAAATACTTTAGGGGACAGTTCAATATTTTGTGTATACTTTAGGGGAAATGGGCCTTTAAGCCATAAAAAATTAATATATAGATCCTTCAAATATGCTTAGTAATGTTATATTAAAAAATTATTTTTTATAATCTAATTAATATTAAAAGATGCAAAATATTGATAACTAATAAACTATTCAAACAAGTATCGAATATAATCATGTCCTTATATGTCATTTTGCTTGTTTATATAATCAAGCATCTATCAGTTAATTTTACCAAACGCTTTTTGTTAACTCCTCAAAAGTATTGATTTATACATATATTACCATGCTTTTTCTTAACTTTGAGTACATATTCATGCATTTAGTTAGTAAAATCATGCATTTGCATTAAGGAGTAGAAAGCATTTATTTTGCCGGAGTAAAGGTGTATTTCCTTGCTGTGGCAGGTTAGGAGCAGTATTGGCAGCGCATGTTTGGCAAAGCAGAGCAGGAAAAGCAAATTACTAAGCTTGGTTGGCACAAGAAGAATGTCAAGCTCGTTAGCAAAAGATCAAGGACCGATAACGTCAGCCCTAGTCAAAACCTGATCAGCTTAAATTCAAAAGAGGATAAAGAGATAAACACGCTTATCCCATCGCACAATCAGATTTCAAATTTAAATCCAATCTAGGGTTTCCATGAATGTCTATTTAAGAAAGAGATCGGTTAAGGAAGAAATAGAGCAACTTGAAGAAGAATAGGCTACACCGTGGTGAAGAGGGCGACTTGTGGTTCGACCAGGCTAGACTGAGGGCTTTGGATCCATTAAAGGGATGCATCGGCAGATCTCCTTCATTGCCTATTTCTTCTTCGGTTTAATTTTGTTTTTATGGTGATGTTCTTTGAAAATGATTTGGTGTGGATGAAACCCAACCATAAATTAACCTTTTACAGTTGGTTGGGGATATTTGCGTTTGACGCTTTGTTTATGTTTGGTTTTTAATAATTTAAACGCCTTGGCATTGTTTCTATCTTGCACGTATTTTAATTTTCTAAATTCTTTGACATACGACAGTTGGCATTGTTTGCTTATTACATCTTAATATCTTAACAGACTTGAGGGGTAACGATTAGTTTCTAGATACTAAGGAGAGAAGCTTCGACAGAAGATGTTCAAGTAGATGAGCTTACTTTGGAAGTGAATCTACCCCTTAGGAGTATATCTTAAACTTAATCAAGTAAATTAATAAAAAACTTCACTATAGATATATAAGGGTTTAACATGGTTAATTTAGGGTATTGCCATCAGCAGAGGCAATGTCACTCTTGAATCTGCTCGGCAATAATTATAAGGCTGGACGTTATTAATAGCTGGCATAGCTAGCGTAAAATCCAAGCATCTCTTGCCAACGCTCATCACCATTTGAATACACTTGTTTGCCAAACTGCCTGAACTTTTATCCTATTTTCCTTAGTCATGTTCTTGATCTTAAATACAAATTTCATATCCACTCATTTATTTCAATTTGCAAGTGAAAATTGTGACAATTAGTTCCTAGACAATTCACGTGGAGACGATACTCAACTCACTACTGTATTACTTGTTGAGCGTGTATAATTGCACGTAAAAGACATATTCTTAGCATTATTTTAATTGCATATTTACACTGAATACTTAATCTTTTGTCATTCAATATTTCGTCGACACTCTTATACAATCAGGTAATACAATCTACTAGTCAAATCAGCTAATGCGATCAACTATCCGCTAATTTCCAAACAAGGCCAAAATTAATTTAATTTCCTCTAATAAGGTGGTGACACGTGTCATCATATGATTTGATGATTAAATTCTTTGAATTAAATTAAAACTATGACCAAATTGATATAATATGCAAGTAACATGGAGTAAATGTGTAATTATACAAATTTTAATTAATTGCCATGTCATCTCCTATGTTAGATTTTAACAATTGGTGGTCAAAATAGGAACACTTTAATAGTTCGATAATCTGATTGATGAGTTTGTTAGTTCGATAGTTAAAATAGGAACGACCTTATAGTTTAGTGGTCACTAGTGTAGCTTACCCTTAAATAAATTGAATAATAACACATGTGGGCCTTGTTATCCACTCATCCTTTTAATTTGAAATTTTTTTCTCGGCAATAATAATTTTGTTTATTAAAATTAAAAAGGCAAGACTGCCAATATTTTTTTTATTTGATACTTAAATTATGTGTCGATGAGTTGGTGTTGATTGCGAAAGACAAGTATATTTTTTGGTACTTAATTTGATTTTAATGTCTAGATTGATTTTGACTTCTTATTTAAATTAGGATTTGAGTTGTCTTTTTAATCTAAATTAATATTTATAGTAAATGATTTATTTAAACTATAAGGAAAGGTTTAAATTAACATGAAAGATATTACAAATATAATGCATAAAAAATAGAAAAAAATGGTCCAGTTCACTAAAAATCTCATACAAAAGTGCAAAAAAAAAAACAAACAAACCATTTCATAGAAATTAGCATACCATCAAAACCCAAAAATCTTCATGAATCTCCTTGTCTCTAGCCAAACGAAACGTTTTATGGGATAAAAAAGAGTGATAAGCAAACCAAACTATCGGGCAGATTGTTCTGCTACACAGTTCTGATTACATTAGCTAACAAACCATCAAACAGGTGTGGATCAATCTTTTCTATGACCACCGACAGAATCAAATAAAAAAACTAGCGATGTGAGGATTTCTATACGTATTAAATTTAGACACAACAGTTTAAGTACATATTAAATTTTGAAATAAGAGATTCATTAATTGATTGAGTGATCAAAGATACTCATGTAGCCGAGAAATTATATCATGAGTCATTCTTATTACGTCATCTATAGTCTCAACCAATAAAAATCACTCTTATTAATTTTTTCATCAACCCTATCAAATGATAACTTTTAAAAAAATTAAATTTAATGTACAATAAATCCGAAAGTTGTTCTTAATAGCTCCATCCTTGTACACACAGGGGCGGAGCCATAAATTTATCTAAAGTGTGTCATTTTCTTTAACGATATTTAAGATGAGTTAATTATTTATAAAAAGTGTCAATTTATTTATAAAGGGGTGTCAGTATATATATATATACATGGGCGGAACCACATGCATAATTGGGTGTCTGTTGACACCCAAATTTTTTGAAAATTATATTTTTTTATATAATTTGTAGTAAAAAAATTAAAAATATATAGAATTGACACTCCTTTGTAAATAATTAACTCTTTTAAATATCGTTCAAGAACATGACACCCTCCAGATAAATTCATAGATATATATACAAGTTGGTGTGTGTGTATTAGTGTATATATACAACTGGTGAATTCTATATTCCAATCACTCCATAGGATTCAATGTTTCAGCTTGGTAGCCAGACAGAACACAGATACATCATACACGACAAACACTTTAACAGACATGTCCTAGCTATGTGGCTTAAAACCTTGGAACAGCAGCATCCTTAAAGTGATTCAAGGTAGAGTATTTTCCAGAAATATATGAAACTTGCATCATCAACATTACAATCTTCATAATAATTTGGCCAAGAAATTCCGAGTCATCGAGAATCTAAACAGAAAACCAAGTAGATGGGAATCAATGATTGAGAAAAGTTTACCTTTGGTTATGCTGAAGAAAGAATGAGGCTTCACAGTCACACCAGAAGACAGATAAGGATGCTTTAAAGCGTGAACAACATTGAATTCTTGTTTCTGATTCCTAATGTATGAGGCAATGGCAACAAATGTATTTAAAAGTTTGAAAAAAAGGGAATTGTAGATAAGGGTGGTACGATTATTATTCTTCATCTTTTAAAAATCAAAAGCATCAAAATGGAAGATTTTTAGTTAGGAAATCACTTTTAAAAATCGGATGGATTGTTGAATTAGTCAAACTACTAGTTTTCAATTTAATCAGTTGAACAATAATTAAAAGGAAAAACTACACGGGTAGTCACCAAATTATCACTATTTTTCTGTTTTGGCACCTCTGTCTTTTTCGGCAGGTTAAATAGTGTTTTTTTTTTTCAAACAACAAGGAGGTGACATGCTTTGGGAGCTGCTATTAGGCTGAATCAAACTTGGGACCCCTAGCATATGGGGTCTAACGTCTAACTACGGAGCTAAGCTCAGTATTTGGTTAGATTTTATCCAAATTAATATTTAACTTATACTCTCCTAACCTCAAAAATAAAGAAAATGTCTCTATGGTGATTTAAATCAAAAACATCTTGCACCAAAAACAAGATAAGCTAGGTTGAGAACTTATATATTATATATTTACAAAATTTAATCATTAATTTAAAATGTATTATCACCTCAAAATTAAATCAAAATACTACTAAACTCAATCCAAATTAATTCGTTGACATGTATACGAAGAAGTTATTTTACATTTAATTAATTTTTAGAATGATCTAATACATTTTTATAAAAATAAATAATTAGTTTTTTATTCCAAACAAATTAAAAAAATAATTTTAAATTGATTTTTGTAGTATTTTGATTTAATTTTAAAGTTATAATACATCATAAATTAAAAATTAAATTTTGTAGATATATAATAAGTTCTTAACCTAGCTTAGTAGTTAAACACTTTACTTTAAGTGTAAGGCATTCTTGGTTCAAATTTTCATATAGGCATTTTGCTTATTTTTGAGTTTAGGAGAGTATAAATTAAATATTAATTTGAATAAAATTTAACTAAATTTTAAGCCTAGTTTAGTGGTTAAGTGTCGGATCCGTCATGCAAGGGATCACATGTTTGATTTTGCCAGCAGTTGTGCCCAAAGCATTTTTTACTTTAATTTGTTCAAAACCAGGAGTCAAACGTGAACAATAAAAAAAAAAAATAAAAGTTTTCAAATGGTAACTAAACTTTAGTAAATTGTTCAGTTTAGTAACTAAATTTCTAATTGTTACAATGTTATAATTAAATTTTTAGTTTTGTTTCAATATTACAATTGACCCGTTAACAACCGTTAAAATATTTTGTATAATAACACATTTAGTCCTTCATGTTTACCCATTCAAACAATTTAGTCCTAATTCAAAAAAAATAACTCTCATTATTTAAACATTATATCAATTTGACCCTATTTTTATTAAAAATAATTTAATCCTAAACCCTAAACTTTAAAATCTAAACTTGAAACCTTGCCACCAATCAAACCAAAAATTGAGAAAACAAAATTGGTAAAATCTCACGCTCCACTATTTGTCATTTTCAAGAGAATACAATGAAAAAGTGGGAACTTTTAACAGTAAAAACCTGAAAACGCTCTCAACTTTACCGTCGCTCAAGAAATAGACAAATAACCGGAGGAAACTTCAACCGCCGGTGGAAACATTACTATTAGTAATTCCAAGAGCATATACTGGCGTTCCACCAGGCTAAAATGACCCATAATTCCCTTCCGAAGTGGGTCGTGGTTTCATATTCTCGTTAAACAAAGCAAAAAAAAATAGATTTTTTAAAGAAATTTAAAATAGAATCAAAGATGAGGACAAAAACAGAAATATTAAGATCCAAATCCGGTTTCATCGGAATTAAAGTAAATAAAACGAACTCAGTACCTGCAATCGAAAGAATAAATGAAGCATGGTTGAAGAATGTAGTTAACTCCATGAAAACAAAGCAGAAAGTACTATCTTTGTAAGGTAAAAAGCAGTGAATGGACGAGCAAAGTTTTGTAACCGAGCTTTGGTAAAGACGACATAAGAAAATAAATCGGAGTTTATGGTATAAGAGTTTAGGTTTTAAAGTTTAATTGTTCTTAATAAAAATAGGGTCAAATTAAAATAATATTTAAATAATAAAAGTTAAATTTATTATTTTATTGAATTAAGACTAAATTATTTGAATGTACAAATGTGAAAGATTAAATGTGTTATTATACAAAATATTTTAACGATTATTAACGTCTATTAACGGATCAGTGGTAACATTGAAACAAAACTAAAAATTTAATAGTAACATTGAAGCAATTAAAAGTTTGATTATCAAATTAAATAATTTATCAAAGTTTACTTACCATTTGTGAACTTTACTCATTAAAAAAATCAAAACATTAAAAACAATATATATATATATTATTAAAAATTCAAAAAAATATTTTTTTTTAAAAATGTCTCATTAAAAACCCTATACAAATCAGACCAAAGAAAATTTAAAATATTGTACATGTTTTGTACAAGTTTTATTAAGAGCTAAATCAAAAATTGATTTAACTGTTGATTTTTTCCTCGATCTCAATTTTTTAACGGTTCACGTCGGACCATATAATTCTCGATTCAATCCAATCCAATCAATCAATTGAACCGTCGATTTCCAATTTAACCGGTCAGTCCAATTCCAACAACCATATGAATTTGGTGGGTAATTTTAAGGACAAAAAATTTATGCTTCTTTCTATATATAACTTTAAAAAAATATTAAAAAGATAAATTTTAAACCTAATCCTAAATTCTAAATTCTAAACCCTACACTTTATACTTTATTTAAAATTCTCTAAACCCTAACTTTAAATTTAATTTTTAGTGTGAAACATAAATAGAACACTAAAAAGTGTAGGGAGTTTCTATTCATATTGTAATAACTTTTTCACAATAAAAAGACAATTCCTTTTTCACCTTTTTCCCATTATAAAATAGAAAGAAATACACAAAATTCCCTTGAAATTTGATATAAAAAATACCAATACATGGATGGTTTTAAAAGTAATCACTCATGCCATTAAGGTAAGTAAATTTTAAGTGGTTAGTAGTATATCTTTACATTTTTTGTGACAGAAAAAGTTTACTCTTTTAGTTTTTATATAAATAATCAAATTTCTACCTCACCCGAAGTTATAAATTAATCTACAAACCAACTTAATTAATAACTTTGCTTAAAATTAAATTAAAATGATACGATTCCGTGGTGCAGCTTAATTAATTACTCTTTTACTAAAAGGCATGGTGAAGATTGTAACAGGCAATGAGAAGTAGGAATCTCTCATATGCTTCATAAACCTAATAAAGTTACCAGATTTGATGACCAATGAAGAACCAGGTTCGTTTGGAATACTTTGATAAACGATGCATTATTGGTCGTCAAGTATAAGATTATTGTTTGATACACTGATATATAATTTTTCAAGGTTTGTTTTTTAATTATTATATTTTAATTTCAAAAGTAAAATTCAAAAATATTTTTTGGTAATATGCATGTTTGTCTTACGGTCCATGCTCGAGACGCAAAGCTGCCCCTGGCAACAATGTCGTCTCTAAAGTTCAAACTCGCGTTCTTTCTTTGGGAGTGTAATTTGTCTTACCAATGCACCCGACACATATTGACAAGGGCAGATGATGTGTGGAGCCAGAGGGGGCCTTGACACATATTTTTAAAGTTTTAATTAGGCCCTTAAAATTTATAAAAATTCTCATAAAGTTTTAAAATTTTAAATATTTTTAAGCATCCCCAAATTATAAAAAAATCATTAAACTTACAAAAAAATTTAGCTAGACTCTCGTATTTTAGAAATAAATTTTTTATTAAGTCCCTCAAAATTCTTGAAAATTCTAGTTAAACAATAAAAATTTTAATTAGGCCCCTCAAATTATAAGTTCAAGATACGCCCGTGCTTATTGGTAAAATCCAGAAACATTGATAACAAAAGAAGTTTTTTTTTCTTGAGCTCCAAGAAATATTGATAATAAACGGAAAAGATTTCCATGTAAATAAATTGAAATCTCTGTTGGGATTTGGGACCATAAAAAGAGGAAAGCAGTTGAAAAAGAAAGCTCCACAACAATCCCTAGAATTGTACATCGTTTGATGGGCCCAATATTAAACTCAGAAATGGAGCCCATAAAATCAACCCTTTCAATGCACAACATATTATATATACATGCATACACTATGATCATGCATGCTGCTGCTACAAGGGTTTTCATTTTTGGTTAAAGTTGTTCTTCTTTTTTTCGTTGAAAAAAGCAAGCGAAATGGTGTTGAATCCAGCGAAGAGGGAAAAGAAATCGCAATACGATCAAAAAATCTGCCGTCTCCTGGATGAGTACTCCCAGATACTGGTGGTGGCCGCCGATAACGTCGGATCCAAACAAATGCAGAGCATCAGGAAAGGTTTGAGGGGTGACTCCGTTATTCTCATGGGAAAGAACACCATGATGAAAAGGTCCATTCGGATCCACGCTGAGAGCACCGGCAACGATGCCATCAAGAACCTCATTCCTTTGCTCGCCGTAATCCGATTCTTTTCATTTTTTTTATCCTTTTTTAGAAACTTTTTTGATTTTTTTTTAAAGTTGATTATGATTTATGGTCCCGGTGTTTTCAATCAGGGTAATGTAGGGTTCATCTTTACCAAGGGTGATTTGAAGGAAGTTCGTGAAGAACTTGGGAAATACAAGGTATATAAGTATAACTATATATATTACATATTTAGTTGTTTTAATTAATTAATCTCGTGATTATAAGTTGTTTTATTTTGGAAGATCATTGATTACCATGTTGTTACCACTTTTGGCTTAGGGTTATTATTTACTAATGATGATTATGTTCTTTCTATTTCTGATTTTGATGTAAATTAATTTGATAATTTTATGCTTATCTATAATTAACATGGAACATGGATAATTAACATTAGCCCCTGTTTTTTCCCTCTTAAATGGTGTTCTTTTGAATTGATCTTCAGGTTGGGGCTCCGGCACGTGTGGGTCTCGTTGCTCCGATTGATGTTGTTGTTCCTCCCGGCAACACTGGCCTTGATCCTTCTCAAACATCCTTCTTTCAGGTTTATATATATGTGTGTGTGTTTATTTCTTCATGTATGCTATAATCTCATGTATGTGGCATCCTCTCATCAGGTGCTCAACATTCCGACCAAGATCAACAAAGGCACGGTCGAAATTGTGACTGCAGTGGAGCTGGTTAAGAAGGGTGAGAAGGTCGGTTCGTCAGAGGCAGCCCTGCTTTCAAAGCTCGGGATAAAGCCATTCTCTTACGGACTCGTCGTGGTATCGGTGTACGACAATGGAGCGGTGTTCAGCCCCGATGTGTTGGACCTGACTGAAGATGATCTTATGGAGAAGTTTGCGGGTTGGGTCTCCAATGTTGCTTCCCTTTCGCTGGCAATTTCGTTCCCGACTCTTGCTGCCGCGCCTCATATGTTTATACATGCCTACAAGAATGCTCTTGCCCTTGCTGTGGCTACAGAGTATACCTTCCCTCAGGCTGAGATAGTCAAAGAATACCTCAAGGTTGATTTCTTATTAATTCATTTTCATTTAATTTCTTTCTATTGATGTCTTGTGATTGCTTGACAATGCTAAGAGAGTTTTTTTTTATGGTTAAACAACTATAGGACCCGAGCAAGTTTGCAGAGGCGGTTGGTGGGGACGCAGCTGCTCCGGCAGAATCGGGTGCAGCCAAGGAAGAGAAGGTAGAGGAGGCAAAGGAGGAATCGGAGGAGTCTGATGAGGATCTTGTTGCTGGTCTTTTTGACTGAGTTCGGAATTGGAGGAGGTACTAGTAGTAGTAGTTAATGAATTTAGGGGTAATAATGATGTGGATTTTGCATTCATTGCTCTCCTCTGTTGAGCCTTTTGAATATTATAGCAAGTTCTAGTATTAGCTTTTGAGTTCATTTGGTACGTAAATCTATATGTGATATCATCTATCATTTCCTTTGCTACATCATTTTTCTTTTGGCACATTGATAGTCGATCCTAAATCTTTTGAAGGATCAAAGAAGAATTTTACCAATTTATTGACTAAAGTTTTATAAATCTAAGGATTGAAAGGGTAATTTTCCCGAACCAAAGGGGGCCAAGGCCCTGCCACTGCCCATCTTCGGATAACATTATTAATTTGGTCATATAAATGCGCATTGCTGCCTACTAATCGGAGGGATGCAAAAACAGGTAATTGGATAGGTCGTGGGTTAGGCTAAATCGGATACAAATTATTTTAGTTTGATTTGATATTTTGACTCGATTTGGGTCGGGTGCGAGTTCGTTTCGGACCAAGTTTGTTTCGGGCCGGGTTAATTTTGGGTCGGGTTCATTTTGAGTCAGGTTCATTTCAGGTCGAGTCCGAATCTGTTAATTGACGGGTTAATTTGGGCTCGGGTAGACTTCATGTCAGGTTCATTTTAGGTTGGTTTAATATCAGGTCGGGTTCATTTTAGATCGGGTAATTTCAAGTCAGTTTCATTTTAGGTCGGGGTAATTTGGGTTTCGGATTCGTATTAAGTTTGAGTTTGGTACAAATAGAATAGGGGTTAATTTTGGTTAAAATAAAATTTTAGGGACTAACATGAACAAAAATATCATCATATTAAAACTATTGGACTAAATTACAAAAGAATGAATAGGGGTCAATTTCGACTAAAAAATAAATTTTAGGTACTAGAATAAACAAAAATATTATTGGACTAAATTGCCAAAAATATAAATAAATATGGGACAATTTCGACTAAAAATTAAATTGTATGGACTAGAATAAATAAAAAATATTATTCGACTAAATTACCACAAATAAAAATATATATGAGTCAGTTTCGGCTAAAAATAAAGTTTTAGGGAGTAGAATGAACAAAAATATCATGATATTAAAAATATTAGACTAGATTACAAAAATTTAAAATAAATAGGGGTCAATTTTAGTTAAAAATTATCTAATTGGTCTAAATTAAAACTTAGAAGTATAAGTTACATACCTAATTAAAATAACTCTAATATTAAATGTCAAATCTCAATTAAATTAATCTAAATTAGGACTCAATTGAATTAAACTAAAACCTAAAAGTGAACATTAAAAACTTAAATGAAAATTATCTAAAGTCAAAAAGGCTAAAAAAATAATTGCTCCAACTTAAAAATCTAGACGGGTTCTTTCCCTCCCTCTTACCCATTCATTTTAATTAAAAAAAATAATTGGGTAAAAAAGAGAGGGAAATGATAAAATTTTGGAAGGGAATAAAACACTTATTTTTAGGTTAGAGATTAATTATCTTTTAGGTTTTGCTGCGTTTAAAATATTACATTTTAGTCCTAATATTCACTTTTAATTTAATTTAATTCAATTTAGTCACAAGTATCCCAACAGTTTGGACTTCGAATATAGCAATCACCTCCCCACGGTGATATTTAGTCCTTAAAATTTTAATTTTATATGAAATTGAACCCTATTTATTTTGAATTTTTATAATTTAGTCTAATAATTCCAATATAATGATGTTTTTGTTCATTTAAGTTCCTAAGATTTAATTTTTAGCCGAAATTGACCCTATTAGTTCTATGGTAAAATTGCAAAATTGGTCATTGGACTCTCAAATTTATCCACTTTCAAATTGTCAAATTGGCCCATAATTTTGGTTTATAGACTAAAAATTAAATATCTCCACTTTCAAAAATGAATAGGGGTCAATTTGGACTAAAAATTAAATTTTAGTTACTAGAATATACAAAATATTATTGGACTAAATTACCAAAAATATAAATAAATATGGGGTAATTTTAACTAAAAATTAAATTGTAGGGATTAGAATAAACTAAAATATTATTCGACTAAATTACCAAAAATAGAAATATATATGAGTCAATTTTGGCTAAAAATAAAATTTTAAGGACTATAATGAACAAAAATATCATCATATTAAAAATATTTGACTAGATTAAAAAATTTGAAATACATAAGGGTCAATTCGGTTAAAAATTAGAGACTAATAGTTTATATTTATCAACACTTTAAATTGATTATATATATACTTCTAATTTAATAAATTAATAGTCAATAATTAAATTATTTAACAAAAAATCAAATATAAAAACTAATAATTTAAATAGTAAAAATTAGTTTCTCATATTATAATATAATAATTCATCAAATCATCAAATCATATACTTTCTCAATTACATTTCAAGTAAATATCAAACCAGGTCAAAATCAGTTCAGGTCAACAAGTCAGGTTAAAAACAAATCGGGTCAATTAACAGGTCGAGTTCAAAGCAAGTCGGGTCAATTTGGATTTCGGGTCGATTCAGTCAGGTAATATCAATTATTTTCTAGGTTAGTCTCGGGTTCGAATTTCGTTTTAATCAGGTGCAAGTCGAGTTTGGGGTCCACAGTAACAGGTTCAATTTCGATTTAAATCGTTTTCGGTCGGATGAAAGCCGAGTTTGATTACTACAGTAACAAGTCTAACTCGGATTTGAGCCAACAACAGTCGGTTACATATCAATTTTGGGTCATCACTTCTTCGAGTCAAGCCAAGTTCTGACTTGAACAAATTTCAGTCAAGTTTTAAGTCGGATTAGCTTTTTACGTCCCTAACTACAATCGCAAGCTTTGCTAGACCTAACAAACTTAACCCAAGATCCAAATCAAGATTCAAAATCGATTCAAATACGATGACTTGAATTTGACCGAAAGGCTAAAATAAACTAAATCGAATCGAAATTGACCCAAATTTTAGTTAAATCAAAAATAATCCCGAATCATTTTTTAACCGAACCAAAAATAAACCGAAATCAATTTTAAACTAAACTAAATGGACCCAAACCGATTTTACCTGAACTAAAAGTAACCCAAATCAAAGACAATCCGAAATATAAAAAGATGCTGTCACACAACTCATCAAGAAGTCAACTATACAAGCTATATAAAATCATATATAAGGTTTAAAAACCTAATTCAATCTAAAAACTTAACTGAAACTGATCGATCTTCTATTAACTGATATTGATCAAACCCAAAATAAACCAACCAAAAACTAATTAAACTGAAAATCAATCAACCTGATACTCAGACCAAAATTACTATAGACTCAAATTAAAATCAAACCATACCCGAACTTACGGAATGTAGTCAGACTTAAAATAATTTAAACTAAAACCAAACAACCTATTTGCCACCTGTAGTCATTGCAAAGCAATCACATGTACATATGCGTTACATATCAAATATACATGCCTCCCTTGCGAGGTACTCATAGCGGAAATTTTTAAGAAGTCCGTATCCAATACATGTTTTTATTATAAAAAGAAGCAAATAAAAGAACCAATTTGAATCCCATCAAGTAAAAACAGAAAAACAAAAGTACACAATGTATATGAGTTTTTTACATTTTGTATCAAAATTGTCAACAATCGCAAGTTCTGCTTGAAACAGTGGGGGCCAAAACCAATAGTACCTTGCCATTCCCCTTACGGGTTGGGAGGACTTGATCGTTGCAATACTGAAGCAGACTTGACCACCAGCTAGGGGATTGTCATGCCTGCGGAAATGTGTATTTAATGGTAATACCACTTGCAGGTGTACAGTATGTGACACAAGAACATAGAATAAACAATCATCATCATGTC
Source organism: Hibiscus mutabilis (assembly GCA_019671005.1). Classification (NCBI taxonomy): domain Eukaryota; kingdom Viridiplantae; phylum Streptophyta; class Magnoliopsida; order Malvales; family Malvaceae; genus Hibiscus; species Hibiscus mutabilis. The sequence continues at coordinate 68,108,134 of CM033717.1, forward strand.
CTGTGTTGTTTTCAGTCAAGACATGAATTGAGCAGGCAAGCTGAAGATATCAAAGCCATCACAGGTCATATGATACATTTGTGCAAAATTACTGAAGACAATTTCGAAATAAACGAACTCCCTGTTCAAGATAAATGGTTAATGGTAAGGAACAGGTCAATTACTCAAGATGGAATCTTGTCTGTGCTTAAATGATGAATCTATACCTGCAAAGCAAATGAGATATCGGCTTCATCGACTTTCAGTGTTACTCTTTTGAACTTATCATCACGAGACTGACCCAGTCTAAAGAGCCCCTGTATAATGAATCATGTCAACTTCCCTTTCGATATTAGGTCTAGCTTATGAGTTCATACCGAAGACTTTAGTTACCTGGTCGTTTAGCACTCTGCACATACTTGAAAATTCCAAAATTCCAACTGGTGGGATCAGTGCTGATTTGCAGATGACAATATATGATTTATTTAGCTGCAGAAAAATACAGACTGTCAATTTTGCAACTACTCATCACTGTTATCAAACATTATGAAAAACACACCTCCCCAATAGTTGTATCCTTCTTTCCACCACGGAAATACTTCACAGCAGAGCAAAGTATAATCTGGAGTCAAACTTGACAGCATATTAGATAAGTTCAAGCAGCAGACATCAGACTTCTGTATTCCTTATAGGCTTCAAGCTTACCTGTTGATGCTGAGGAAGAGACTGTATAGTGTCAACTATAGGTGATCTGAATGTCTTCGACAATGCAAGTGCCATATGATCAATCCTCACCTGAAACATATCACCACGCGTAAGCAACTGTAGGGCAGGTAAGCATGATGTGTAAGATTAATGTAACAAGCTCAAGCTTGGAAGCAATAACACTAAGCTGTTGGAGGCACTTACAGTACTATTTTCTTGTGATGGAGTCTGTGGACTGATGAACTCCCCCTCTACAGATGCCAAACTCAAATTACTTGCAGATTCTCTTAATTCCGCTTCAAGAATTTCAACAGCACTCCTGGAACAACTTAAGAATGTTAGCTAATAATTTAGAACACACCTACTTAGGTGTTATGCATAAGTAGTAAAATAGACATATGTGATCCATTGGTTCTCCAAAGACCAATCACCCTTTTCCGTGCTTAACAGAAAAAGAAGAAAAATAATAAAACACTGACCTGCAAACAGAAAGAGCTTTCCGCATATCTCCAGATGCAGCTGCAACTTTCTGTTAATTTCCAGCAGTTAGTATCTATCTATTGAATGTAGATTGATTGAAGGTGTAAAGAGGTTTTCAAAAGAAGCAGAATAACTCACTCTGGCACAAAGTTCTAATGCTTGCTGGTGGAAGACAATGTATGGAAGTACCTGTTAAAGCCATTAAAACTCAATAACATTGAGCTAGCCTCACAATCAAATTCCAAGTAACCAGGAGTGAAGAGGAACTAGAAATTACCAAGAGCCTCTCCTGAAGTATTGAAAGGATTTGGTCTTTAGAGTAAGCACGGAAGGTTACAACCATAGGCTTGCCTACAGAAGTGGTAGTTTAATAAATTAGAATTACTTCCAGAAAAATCCATAACCCCAAACCAGTAAATATAAGAATGTGGTGTAGATGCTTTCATTCTTAACTCTGGTGCTTAGTTAGGCAAACTAGGAAGATGCCAGATGACAATTCATTATTTATAGTTGAACAATGATCAGAAGAAGATAAAGTTATAGATACTTCAGAAGCAAGGACAACTCCAAGAAAAGAAAAATTCCATCACATAACCAAACCTAATATCAGAGTTAACCAATGTGTAAAGAACTCACAGTTCAATGACTGGAGTCTTGGAAGAAACCTATCAGCTAGATCAATGGAATTTGCAATTCCTGCAGTAAATAATTAAAAATACAATCATGAGTGAATGTTGGCATGAATCAAGGCAAGCGACATAGAAACAAATATATTCATAATACATAGTTGGAATGAATGATACCTATCAATATACATCTTGAAAACGGAAAAGTTGTAAGCATGAAAAGATCATGAAGTACTGCCCTATCCCTTGTAATCAAATAATCCAACTCATCGGCAATAATTAACCTGCAAAAATTCATGGTTTTGTTATGGCCAAGGGAGAGGGGAATAATGGTGCTTCATTCTAGTGTGGGCATTATTCTCACATCATCTTTGAGCCAGATGGTGCCTGCTTGTTAGAATACAGGTTTTGTAGATGTTGTAAAGGTGATGTTGAGCCCGTGATTTTCTTCTTTGATTGGTGCATGCCCAGAATCTGCCGAAACAATCATCAGGCAAGAACTTACAAAATTCAAAGCTTAGATTTAAATGTTGTTAAGGTCTCAATGCCAATACCTTACTAAAAAATACAGATGTATTTGCTAAAGAAGTGCAATTCATTGCTAATATTTCAGGTGGCTGCAAACCTTCCTGTTACAAAAAGGAATACTTGAAAATCACGCCTCATTTCAATAAGATTTCAAGGTAAAGGGGGCTATAAACAATGAACATACCATTGTTGCCCAATCAATAACTTGCTGTTTTACTTTCTCCATTGATAAAGATTTCCCGGTCCCTGGACATCCACATACATACAAGCTCCCAGCTTTCTCTTGTTTGACAGATGTCTTGCAAAAACCCAAAACCTTCTTTTGCTCATCTTCTCGGCACACAACAGTTGATGGCGCTGTTGAAACATGTAGAGCCTCCTTCACAGCCCTCATTTGCTCAACATCTTTAAACAAAAAAAAAAAAAACAATTCAATACAATCCATTGATTGCTCAAAATTAAAAAGGCACATTGAAAAAAAAAACTAGCTACAAAATTACCTCTAGGATTCCAGTTCTTCACTGGTTTTCCGCTCAGATCTTCCTTAATTTGCTGTTAATATATAACATTAAGGAATATTAGCAAAATTTTAAATCTAATCAAGCGTTTTTGTAGAACATGAATTTCATCAAACACTAAAAAGGATCTAAGCCATTAATAACTAGTTCTTATTCTAGTTTGTCAAAAAAATCAAATAATTCTCATATTAATTCGTTTTGCTTAGCCCGAACACTAAACAGATTACAAAACCAATTCAAACACATACTACCATACAGTTTTAATAAGAAGTAAACAATGAAAGTAATAGCTCACATTTGCAGGGCTGCTTTGACTTGAAATCAGGCGACGGCGAGGCGATTTGAGTTTCATTGGCGTTGAAACCGGACTCTCTTTGACCGCCTCCGTGTCGGACCTTAACCTTCGCTTCTGAGGAGTATAACAGCCGTTGGATCCAACCACCTCGCAGCTCTTGGCGGCCGGCATCCCCTTGAACGGAGACAAACTGCGATCGGCAATTGCAGGCATTGTCAAACGTTTTCACCGATTTAGACAGACTGGAACAAAAATAAATGGGCTTCGATTCGATTGACTGACGAGAGGGAAAATATTGGAGGTAATATATATAAAAAAAATGAAGATGAAAATGAGGAGCGGGGAAATGTTTATTATCGCGGGAAACTTAACGTAACATTCTCGTCTCCCGCCTTTTATTGGATTAATCATGATTCCATAAAATGGGCCTAAGGCAATAAATCCAATGGACCTTCGTTAAGTTCGAAGATTAATATTACTTTTGTATAATCCAACAGAAACTCTACTACAAAAATTCAGTGATCGAATAAATAATGTATTAATAATTATGTGAATATATAACCTGAGGTGAATTTATAATTGTCATAAATTATATAACATTCTCATTTTCATATATTTGGTTGCATTTTATTTTATTTTATTTATCTTTGTAACACAACTTTCGCGTGTTTTATGGCGCAATTTTTTTTTATATTTATTTTAGTTTAACGTGTAGTGACACCATAATGCACATTCTTCTGTGATCAAGAACTCGTATGATTAAATTCTTTTATGATAATTTATCGATGTATTCAGAACGATTATCGAAATAATTTGCAAGGTTGATTTTATTTTTTTTTCTTCTTTTCATGTCATTTGAGTTTCCCTTTTTATTTTTTTTATTTATGTGTGAGATTTTTTTGTGGACATAGTCTCTAAGTTTCTTCTCGTGTTTGGTATGTTTTATTGCACTTTTTTTTTGTATAATCGACGTGCCCAATTAATTGACTGGTTAATCTTGATCGAATAATACATAGATTTGTAATGAGATGACACTTTCTATTTATTTTACTCCATTCACAATGTTGGGAAAAATGATAAAGTGGAAACTTTGAGGCATATTTTTATGGGTAAAGGTGAAGATTCGAATAATGAAATTACGTCTTTATATTCTACTCTATGAGACCTTTACAACGATATCTCATATGCTCAAAACTGGTGAGTGATGAATGAGAAATTGATGCTCAAAGTAGGCTTGTGAATTGAGTTAAGGAAAAAAAGAAAAGCTTATATCTCATATTGATGAATTACCAAGAGTGAGATATGTTTATATGCAAGACCCTACTTAGTAGTTATTGAATAACTTAAGCTGATATGATAAAGGTAATATGAATGCTTAGATTGGTTAGCCTTTTCGTGGGCTTGCGAATATTTAAACACAAAGAATTTTCAATTGTTTTTATTCTGTGAGTTTCAAATTGTTTTTTCAGTGATAGAGGAAGACAAAGAGACGGTTCATTCTGATCACTACAGACGTGCTATGTGCTTATTCTGTTGTTTTTTCAATGTATTGTTTTAATAGTTGATTTATATTTTAAATATTATTGTATTTGGTTTTATGATCTGTTAAGTTTAATTATAAATCAGTATTTGTTTTATTTTTACTATTTTTATTTTATTTTCTTAAATTTTTAATGCTCATTATCTAACAATCTTAAGACAGATTCTACTCGATTTTAATCCAAGACGATCAAATTATCAAATCTAATATAGTGGTTCATACCACAACGATATTTAACATTATTTATTTCGAGATTTTGACCCTGGCTTGAAGTTCGACTGACACACAACTAGGGGTGTGCATTATTTGGTCTTAATCGAATTAATCGACCGAACCAAATTTTTTCGGTTAATTTTAGGTAGGTTCGGTTAACAATTATTTTTTTTGGAAAATTCGGTTATCGATTAATTCCGTTCGAAATAGGTTAATTAACCGAATTATCCGAAATTATTATATATTAATTATTATTATATATATTACATATATTTACAGTATGGTCGTTGAAATTTGAAAAATTATAAAATGATCATTAAATTTTTCATATAATATAAAATGGTCATTAAACTTCTATCAAATTAGCATAAAATGAAAGTTCAGTGACTAAAAAAATATTTTAGCATAACTTAGTGACCAATTGTGTAATTTACCCAAAATTTTATAATAAATTTCTGTTAATTCGAAAACCGACCGAATTAACCGAATTTATATAGGTTCGGTTAAAAAATTATAAAAAAATTGGTTCAATTAATAGTTAAAAAGATTTAGTTAATAAATTTTAGATAATTCGATCGATTAACTGAATTAACTGAATGTACACCCTATATACAACCGAGCTCAACAGCCGCAGCCAGGTGCGTGGCTCATGCCCGGTCCATCCATATCTCAGGCGTCATGGACAATTGCACATGTGTTTATGCCACGTGAATTTCTGCCCAAAAGGCAAATCCCCATTGGAGGAAAAGCTGATATATTGTGTTCCATTAAATATGGAATATTGAATTCCATATATGTTTTTCCTATCGAATATGAAAAGTATGGCATGAATAAACATTATCTTGTGCCATTTTTTTACTTTGTACTAATAATTTCTTTTGGAAAATTTTATAGAGACGAACAACATACTCAAATAGAAAATTTTGATTTGTTTAAAAACTAAGATTTCATAAATAATTTATTTTAGGATTTAATTATTGTCGTTTCAACATATTTACTAGATGTTGCGCGTATTAAGTGCTTCGCAATTGGTAAAAGTGTACACGTCGCAAGTTATAGCATAGTATAAATATCGTCTCCACATGGATTGATGCTATTTCGGGAATCTAACTGAAAGTAAAAACAAAAGTAGGTGATTGTAGGAGTTCTAATTAACAAGTGAAATAAAAGAGCAATTAAATAAAAGAAAGATGTAATCGAATAAGAGAGAGTATGCTGGGTTATCGTGAGTCATGGTGTGATAATTGAATGGACCGTCATGGTAATTAAGTTCTAGAGTAGCTCAATTGCTCTTCAATTGAATCCAGTCGGATTGCCTGGGCAATTGGGCAACAACCTTCAAAGTTCAGCGAAGCGTTCTTCAATAGTTTCTCGTTATCCCTAACTCTAAACATTGTTAATTGTGCATGCCTTGATAATACACCCTGCGTGAACCAAAGGTGGACAACAACCTATCTTGCACTCCTTTTAGCCGTTGAAATTATCCCTAAGTCGAATTAGTCTTCACCATCGATTGATTGAATAAAGACCATGCTCATTCGTTTCTTGAATCTAACTCTCCCGACATTAGATAAATGGATGAATTCACGAGATCCTCTCCCAATTCACTCGCAAAATTTAAGAACCAAGAATGAACAAACTTTGAATTAAAATTGCAAACTCAAATACCTAAACAAATCCAATCGTTCTCACAACCATAAAAACACAATAACCCAAACCAAATAAAATAAGTTCATGGTCGGGTGCAAAAGAAACACAAGATAAAAATTCCCTACCATGAATCTAATCGAACAAAGAGGAAGAAGATGAAGATGTCGATAGCCCCTAGTCGAATTCTCTCTAGTCGAACATGCCCTGTAGTTGGCGGCTAGAGCTTGTATTTATAGGAGATGGCTAGGTCAAAGTCTTTCTTGAGGAGGAAGTTAAGCTAAATTAAATACAATAAAAGAATTAAATTCCTTTTATTATTATATTTTTATTCCTCCAAAAACTTCTCCTAAAACTCTTGGACTTTAATCTCCTTTTGATTTCTTCATGGAACTCCAACTCTTTTAGGATTTATCCTTGCTTCACGCCATTTATCTCTAACATATTGGATTTATCCAGTCATCAAACCAGCTGCCACCTCATCTTATCCTCCATTGCCTCGACAATTTCCCACTTGATTGAGCAATTTGATCCTGCACACAAAAACACACCAAAGCAGTATCTTTTTCCACAAAAACAACCAAAATGTGTAATCAAGCTTATTGGCGAAAGAAAACATGAATTAATGCATGAATGACTAATTGTGCAACTAATATGAGCCTAAGTTTAGCAATAATCATGAATAAAAGGGTGAAAAATATAGGACTTTTGAACACTTAACACACCCCCAAACTCGAACTATTGCTTGTCCTCAAGTAATGCAAATCTAATAATTACTTGCCAAGGCTTCAATTATCAAAGACATGCTTTAAATTTTCCTTCAAACCTCAAAACCATGGCACAAAATATGATCACCTTTTGAATATTTCAGATGGCACAAAAATTTCCCGGAACCAAACTATAATGCTTGTGACAATGTATGTGCGTAGTTGTGTACAACTTGGCATACAATTGATGTTCTCGGAGTGTTTGCAAGACAATTCGGAGGTGTTCAACATGTTCCTCCTTATTCCGAGAGTACACCAAAATGTCGTCGATGAAGACAACCACGAACTTGTCAAGATAGGGCTTGAATACCCGATTCATAAGATCCATGAAAGCAGCCTGTAATCACTCATTTTTGTCCGGGTTTTTAGTATTTTTAGTATTGTTGTAATAATATTATTATTAATATAAAAAAATAAAAAATATAAATAAATAATAATTAAAGTGTAAAAAAAAAGTAAAGGTGGGGGAAGCTCCACGTCAACCCCACAACCACCCAATTGCCTATATAAAGGCATGAGGGTGGGGAAGCAAAGCATGAAGCCGGCCAAGGCTTTTCCCAAATAAGAGAGCTTGGCTCTCGGGTAGCCAAGGACCGGGGCAGTGTCCTCGGTCCTAACCAGTTCGATCGGGGTCCTATTTTGGATTTGATCTAGTTAATTTTTTGGAGAGGTCGTTGTAGATCTCGGTGGGGTTCAGTCGGGGTTCGTCATTCGAACTCCTAGTTAGGTATATTTTCTTTCCTTTTTATTTATGTTGTAATTTTTATGATTTAATGAAGTAGTAGTTAATTTAAAATTGTGTTTTTAGTTTGTATGTTTATTTATGTTTTAGATTAGTATTTATTATGTTTTATATTTTATTTATGTTAGATTTGTTTTTATTTATGAGTTAGATTAATATTTATGTAGGCATGTTTTAGATTAGTATTTTATTTTTATTTATGTGTTAAATTAATAGTTCTGTATGTATATTTTAGATTAGCATTTTATTTATGTCATATTAGTATTTTATTATGTTAGTATTTATTTATATTTTTATCACAATGTATTTATTTATATTTGTCATTTTTTTAGTTTGTATTTCGGATATAAATTGTCAATGCGGTGCCCTTTTATCTGAGCGTAAACGGGGCCAGTATCAGGCGTAGTGATAGTGGTTGGGCGTTTACTCTCGGATAACGAGGCATTTAAAATCTACTCGCATTTATAACCAAATTTTAATTTAATCGTCACTTTAATCTGGAAAGTTTAATATTAATAAAGCGGTAATTATTAAAGTACCAATTTTGGGCGGTGTGGGGGTGCTAATCCTTCCCCATCCGTAACCGACTCCCGAACCCGACATTTTTAAAATCTCTGGTTTTTACGGTGTTCGATCCACCTTGAGTGCCCGGTGGCGACTCCATTTTTAAATAAAATACGGTTTTTCTAAAACTCCACGCGGAAGACATCATTTTCAAAATAAAGTAATAAAAAAAGCCAACACATTTTTTAGCGAGAGGGACAATCTCTACAGATGGCGACTCCACTGGGGATATTTTTGTTTTTTCAAAAAATAAGAGAGTCGAGTTTTTTTTCAAATAATTACTACTTTATTAATATTGGAAATTCCGAATTAAAGTGACTATTAAACTAACATTCGGTTATAATTGCGCGTTTATTTTAACACATTTAAAATATGGCATAAAAACCCGTTTTTAAGTGGGGGAAACGCTAATACTTTCATGGAGATATCATTCTCCCGTGTAGGCCTAGCAAGTACCTTCAGGGCTCGAGTGCCTTATGCTTTAGTAAGGATATTGTTCCTTCGTGCAGGCATAAGCGAATGGGTCCCCCTGAATTGAACCCGGTTGAAAAGAGCCTATAATGGGTGATGACCGGGGGCCTTGCTACTCTTAGTAGAGGACAACAAGGACAATTCGGGTACCTTTTAGCACCAAAACTGCATATAGTGAGCCGTAAGAGCCAACCTTTTAGAGCTATGTCGGTACTCTGCTCGTTAGTGGTCACCCTATTTAGGCTTTGGCGCCTTATTTCTTGTTTATGTACAGTTTTTATTACTCTATTTTTGTTATATTTATCATTTGTTTTATTTAATCATTTTATTTGGTACTAACTCGTTTCATTTTATTCTCATCGCATTGATTTCATCTGCATCATTGCACAACATCATCACAATCTTAATTTTGCATTGCATCGATTTATGACACATTTTCCATGCATTCATTTTCAGAGTAATAAAACTGATCCTCGGGTTACCCATTAAATACAATGAAGTTGGTCGATCTAGCACCTTACAGAACCTCTACAAGAGCCTGATCTTGGGGCATGTTCAAAAGCACCATCCATATATTTTACAAACATTATGCCTCTAACAAGGTCCCAGTCCAGGGGCATTCTTTGCCAAGGTCCAGCCTTCATTGCTGAGTCAAACCCTTGCACCCCTGAAATGTCTACATTGACCACAGTCTGTAAAACTGCACCCAATCCAAAAAAATAATGAGCTACCATGAATCAACACAATTTATAAACCCAACCTAGGGGGCAACAAAATCCACACTCAAAGTGTCAAACTCAAGAGCAGTTTCAGACGATGGCATAGGAATGAATAAAATGTTGGGGCATGCACCCAGATGACTGATCGAACCCAAGTTGAGGTTAGGGCACCGTCACATACAAAAAACCAAGATCTTGACGGGACCAGTGAGGAGTCAAGGGCATCCCTTTGAGGATCGAAAAAATCATGTCACATTCATGCATGTAGTTGCATTCATCTTGCATTAAACCATTTTTGCAAACGCCATACATTTAGATTAAGTGCACACACCAAAGTCACCATGCATTTAGGGTAGACACATGTATTTAGACATAAAATTAGATACATTCATGCAATCTTGTTTGTACATAATAGGTCTAAGGAGAGCCCGAACACCCTCAACGTGGGGGCAACAACACAACTGCCAACCCTTAATACTGAAGGAGGTCAAACACAGAAAGAATGCTGAAACATAAAAAGAGGTACCGGTGACAAATTTTGTGAACAATTTACTAATAAATGTTTTTTCTCCTTTGTAAGATTTGATTCCTCCGACGATGGCATGGCGGACGTCAACATTCTCCCGATTTCTACTATTGCCAACAGATAACTCAATCCAGATCTTACCCTTTACCGACAGAAGCAGAGCAAATTTTTTTTTCAGACAGAGTCTCGCTGTCAATAGTAATTCAACATCTTGCAAATCATGCCCCAGTCAGTGGTGGTACGTGAACTTAATGTAGATCTTGCCTCCGTCGGTGGTGTTGCAGATCAAATTTTCCATCCAGATCCTATCTCTCTGCCGGTGGTGTAATGGATCCTATATTCTGTTGATCTAGTCTCTCCGTCAGTGGTGTAGCGGATTAAATCCTTTCTAGATCTTGCCTCCGTCGGTGGTGTTGCAGATCAGATTTTCCATTCGGCCTTACCTCTCCGTCGGTGGTGTAGCGGGTCCCACATTTTGCTGATCTAGTCTCTCCGTCAGTAGTGTGACAGATCAAATTCTCTCCAGGTCTTGCCTCTTCGACGGTGTTGCAGCTAGACCTAAATTTTACTCGAAATTTACTTTTTTATTATAGTTGTATCTAAAAAACGAAAATAAAAATAAAAAGAAGAAAAATAGAAAAAGTCAAAAAAAATGAAAAAAAAGGTCGAAAAAGAAAAAAATAAAAAGAAAAAAAGGAAAGCCAAAAAAAAGGAAAAGAAAAGAAAATAATGAAAAAAGAGCAAAAAATGAAGGAAAATAAAAAATGAAATGAAAAAAAAAAGCAAGAAAAATGAAGGAAAAATAAAAAAAGAGAAGAAAAAGAAGAAGAAGTTTTCAATTTTCTAATACTGACTCTACGTCAGAGTTGTAGCTGGATCAGACATTGGGACTTTCATCCACCGATCCGCCGCCTCTTCGTCAGTGTTGCAGCTGGATCAAATTTTGTAGACCTTGCCTCTCCGTCGGTGTTGTAGGTTGGTCAAATTTAACTTTCGGTTCTGCCTCTTCGTCGGTGTTGTGGCTGAAACAAATCACTAACTTACGGTCTTGCCTCTTCGTCAGTGTTGTAGCTAGACCAAATTCACTAACTCTTGATCATGCCTCTTCGTCGGTTTCTTAGCTGGATCAACATTACTAACTTTAGACAATGCCTCCTCGTCAGTGTTGTAGCTTGGTCAAAATTTACTAACTTTCTAGTTGTATCAATGTTGTATCAAAAAAAGGGGAAAAGAAAAAAAGAAGAAGAAAAAAAGAAAAAAAAATCAAAGAATCCAAAAAAAGGGAAAAAAGAAGAAAAATAGAGCAAAAAAGCAAAAAAATAGAAAAAGAAAAAGAAAGAAAAATAATTTTTTTTTCAATTTTCTGATACTGACTTTTTGTCAGAGTTGTAGCTGGATCAGACATTGGAATTTTCATCCATCGGTTCTGCCTCTTCGTCGGTGTTGTAGCTGAGCCATACTTGCCAAATTCCGATCATGCCTCTTCGTCAGAGTCGTAGCTTGATCACACATAAAAAAACTCTGATCATGCCTCTTCGTCATAGTCGCAGTTTGATCACACAAAAAAACACTCTGATCTTGCCTCTTCGTCGGTGTAGTAGTTGGATCAAATCTTCAGACCTTGCCTCTTCGTCGGTGTTGTAGCTTGGTCAAATTTAACTGCCGGTTCTGCCTCCTCGTCGGTTTTGTAGCTGAACCAAATTCACTAACTTCTGGTCTTGCCTCTTCATCGATGTTGTAGCTAGACCAAATTCACTAACTCTTGATCCTGCCTCTTCGTCGGTGTTGTAGCTTGGTCAAAATTTACTAATTTTCAAATTTTATCAATGTTGTTTCTTGAAAAAATGAAGAAAAAGAAGAAGAAGAAAAATTTAAAAAAAAAGAAAGAAAAAAAAAAAAAAATATGAAAAAAGAAACAAAAGTAGAAAAAAGCAAAAGAAAAAGAAAAAAAAGGGAAAAAGTTGTCTGATCTTGTCTCTTCGTCAGAGTTGTAGCTGGATCAGACATCAGAACTTTCACCTATCGGTCTTGCCTCCTCGTCAGTGTTGTAGCTGGATCAAATTTCGTAGACCCTGCCTCTTCATCAGTGTTGCAGCTGGGTCGAACTCTCTTTAGGTATTAGCTTATTATCAATAATGTAGCAAGTGGGACTCATTTTGCTTCCCCAACAAACACCCCCCAATTTTGAAGGTTTTGCTTCCCCAAGAGTGACAAGGTAGATCAATCAAGACAAGAAAGAAGACATGTGCCGAAGAGAAAGAATATCTACCAAAGAAAGAAGACACGCGTCAAAAGGAGAGAAGTTCAGCCAGATAAGACAAAAATGAGTGCTTTTGATCTTTGCTTTGTTCTCGTTTCACAAGAACAAGCAAAGAGGGGCAACTGTAATCACTCATTTTTGTCCTGGTTTTTAGTATTTTTAGTATTATTGTAATATTATTATTATTAATATAAAAAATAAAAATAAAAAATATAAAAAATATAAATAAATAATAATTAAAGTGTAAAAAAAAAGTAAAGGTGGGGGAAGCTCCACGTCAACCCCATAACCACCCAATTGCCTATATAAAGGCATGGGGGGTGGGGGAAGCAAAGCATGGAGCCGGCCAAGGCTTTGCCCAAATAAGAGAGCTTGGCTCTCGGGTAGCCAAGGACCGGGGCAGTGTCCTCGGTCCTATTTTGGATCCGATCTAGTTAATTTTTTGGAGAGGTCGTGGTAGATCTCGGTGTGGTTCAGTCGGGGTTCGTCATTCGAACTCCTAGTTAGGTATATTTTTTTTCCTTTTTATTTATGTTGTAATTTTTATGATTTAATGAAGTAATAGTTAATTTAAAGTTGTGTTTTTAGTTTGTATGTTTATTTATGTTTTAGATTAGTATTTATTATGTTTTAAATTTATGTTAGATTTATTTTTATTTATGAGTTAGATTAATATTTATGTAGGCATGTTTTAGATTAGTATTTTATTTTTATTTATGTGTTAAAATAATAGTTATGTATGTATATTTTAGATTAGCATTTTATTTATGTCATATTAGTATTTTATTATGTTAGTATTTATTTATATTTTTATCACAATGTATTTATTTATATTTGCCATTTTTTTAAGTTTGCATTTCGGATATAAATTGTCAATGCGGTGCCCTTTTATCCGAGCGTAAACGGGGCCAGTATCAGGCGTAATGATAGTGGTTGGGCGTTTACTCTCGGATAACGAGGCCTTTAAAATCTACTCGCATTTATAACCAAATTTTAATTTAATCGTCACTTTAATCCGAAAAGTTTAATATTAAAAAAGCGGTAATTATTAAAGTACCAATTTTGGGCGGTGTGGGGGTGCTAATCCTTCCCCATCCGTAACCGACTCCCGAACCCGACATTTTTAAAATCTCTGGTTTTTACGGTGTCCGGTCCACCTTGAGTGGCCGGTGGCGACTCCATTTTCAAAACAAAATACGGGTTTTTTAAATACCCTCGAAAGATCGTAAAACAAAATAAAAATGACCTTTTTTAGCGAGATGGACATCGCTACACAGCCGGAGCATTCGTTAACCCAAATGGCATTATGAGGAATTCAAAGTGGCCATAACGAGTATGAAAGTCTGTATTAGGTACATCTTGTTCTTTTACTTTCATTTGATAATACCTTGATCGAAGGTCAATCTTAGAGAATACGGCAACATCCCTAAGTTGATCAAAAAGATCTTCAATTCTGGGCAGGGGATACCGGTTCTTGATAGTGAGCTTGTTTAGTTGACGATAATCAATACAAAGCCGCATAGTCCCGTCTTTCTTCTTTACAAACAAAACTAAAGCACCCCAAGGATAAGTGCTAGGCCGTATGAAACCTTTATCTTGTAACTCCCGAAGTTGCTTCTTTAATTCTTTCAACTTAACAGGTGCCATTCTATAGGGTGTAATGGATACCGGAGCTGTTCCAGGCTGAACTTCTATCCCGAACTCTACTTCTCTGTTCGGAGGGACACCAGGAAGTTCTTCGGGAAAAATATTAGTGAATTCAGAAACGACAAGCATGCTAGGCAAACCGAATTCAATTTCATCTTGAAGGATCATTTTAGCAAAGATGGAAGTTGGTTTCTTATCTATTAAGAGAATGGATTCTTTCCCTAAACCCCGAAGATACAATCTCCGATTTTGGTAATCTACCTAGGCCTCGTGTTTACTTAACCGATCTATCCCCAAAATCAAGTCAAATTCATAATAAGGTAGTACATATAGATCAATAGGAAATGGGATATTTCGAATGGTCAAGGGAGTTTGCTTGTGGCGTAAGTTAATGAGTGTTTTCCCCCTAATAGATTCGAAACTATAAGATTTGATTCAATAATTTCAGGTTTCAAACTTAACTTGTTGATCAAGGCAGAACAAACAAATGAATGGGTAGACCCAGAATCAATTAAAGGATAAGAAGGACTGGAATTTAACTCAACGGTACCTGCGATAACATCGAGAGCTTCTTCATCATCTTCACCACGAATGTGGTACATACGAGCAAGGGCTCGAGATTCCTGATGAGTCTGAGCATTCGAGTAGGGGCCCTTCTGTTTCCCCTGATTCTCAGACTGAGCTTGTCTGGGTGCTTTGTTTCAGTTTGGAGGAGTTGAGCTAGCAATTGCAGAAGCTCGATTCGAAGCCTTATTGGGATTCTGAGGACAATCCCGAATATAATGACTAGAGGCTCCACATGAAAAGCATAAATTCTGTTGAACTCTGCAATGGCCAGTATGATGTTTCTGACAGAACTTGCAAAGAGGGTATTGAGTAGTTTTAGCCTGATTCTCCGTGCTATCAACAGAAACAACAAGGGCTGAAGTCTTTACAACCGTTTGAGGTTTCGGAATGTAACCACTCTTCTGATTAGGGGTATAGTTCGAAGAGTGTCCCTTGGAATGTTTGGACTTCTTTGATTGCCAGTGTGGCTTATCATCGTTCCTGGGTCGTTTGTCTTTCCAGGAGTGTCCGCTCTTGCGTCTTTCCGAGGCTTTCATCTTCGCCTCAGTAGCAATGGCCCGGTTTACCAAATTCTGGAAGTCGGTAATGCCCAAGGTAGTCAATATTGGGCTTAATTCATCATTAACCCATCGATGAACATTCAACACTTGTCGGCCTCGATTTTGATATATTCTGACCCATACTTGCAATACTTGCAAAAGTCGCTCACATATTGCTCGATAGGTCGGCCAGCTTGTTTAAGATACAAGAATCATTTTTGGCGCTCGGCCAGATATTGCTCGCTGATATACTTCTTCTTGAATTCATCAATGAAGAATTTCCAAGTAATAGACTCCGCAGGAGCAGTTAGAGTAGTGGTTTCCCACCAGCTTAGTGCTTCGTCTACCAATAGAGTGATGGCACACTCGAGTTTATGCTCGTCATAACATGAAAATTGTTTTGTTAGAATACGACTAGTGGCCTCTAACCAATACTTGGCTACTTCCGAATTAGCCTTATCGGTGCCAGTGAAGGTATATGCTCGATGTTGAACCAGCTTGTCAATAAGGGCTCGGTTTGGCGCAGTAACAGTAGGAGCAATTGGGTGATCTTGTTTAAGGGCAGTTACGAGATGATTGAACATCTCTTTCATACTTGTAAGACATTCTTGCTGCACAAGATTGATAACAGAAGCTTCCTGTTGAGCAACAGTCTGAGCTCGATGTTGAGCTTGCTATTGAGGAGGATTCTATTTCATCCACACACTATCTCCTTCGTTTAGGAGCCTACGGGACTTTCATTATCCTGACCCAATCTTATATCTGACATTCTAGTTCAATCAGAACAAATAGAGTCTTAGTTATCACATTTACACATTTATGCAACAACACAAGCTTATATCAAGTCTCTTAGGTGGCACATATCCTATATGATGCAAATGAGCTTATAGAATCAACCAAAAAGCTCTAATACCAATAAATGTAACACCCTATCCCCGGGTTAGCCGTAACCCGGTTCTGGAGCGTTACCGGAACGAAAACAAAGCGATAGATAGGTTACTTGTTGCAAGTAACCTCAGAGAACTTGTCTTGATGCACAAGTAACAAACTCTAAACCTTTCAAGACAACAATACAAGTCATACAATACTTATTAAGCAAACCAACATACATAGCATACTAATTTAGGTACCATTTTGTTGCATTTCATTCTTATAAGCTATGTTTACCATTATCATAGTACCATTCCAAATCAAATTACATACATCATTCAAACAACAAACACAAGTGTGGCATACTTTACTTTTAAGTTACTATTAAACATGGTATAGCTTTCATTCTTACTACAATTTCATGCACCTTATTCGAACAACATGTAGGTGATCACTAAACATGCTTAAACTAGCTTACTTGCATCTCTAGTTACTACTTAAACCACAAATTAACAAGTTCAACATAAAGCATCTAACATACATCTTGTTACACATTCATGCATCCATTTGAACAACATAGTATTCCTAATCATATTTCAATTGTTTCTTTACAATCAAGGCATCTCATTTCATATCATATTTGGTTTGTACATTGTTAATGCATGCTTAACATACCTTAGCCTCAAACTTGATATAGCCGAATCATCCAATAGCCATAGGAAACAATGCATGATCATACCATTTCTAGTTTAGCATTCGATTCATACAAGGTTCAACAAGCATTGCAATACTATCATATTATGCGCAGCATCATACCATCTTATATATACAAATCAACCAAGTCACATACATAGTTTGAATCATCCAAATTGATTACATGTTAGGCCCATCAAAACTATACACATACTAGTCTTAAAAACATACCCAAATGCATGATCTAGGCTAACTATTACAAAATCTAGTGCCACCAAACTAGGAGTATACAAGAGTATGAAATCATACTTTCAAGCTTGCCTCAAGTGTTGCTTCAAACCCAAGATATCTTCTTGAAGTATCTTTAATCTATTACGGGAAGAATGAAGAGTAGAGTGGTAAGTACAAGATATGTACTTAGTGAGGTAACACTAAATCTAGTCAATTTTCCATGCATATAAGTCAAAGTAAACATGTAACTCAAGGAATCAAAACCATCAGAATCAAGCCACATGCTATTCGAATTGCATAGGGAACTTAGGTAATCTTTACATATCATACAATCAACATAACTACATCCATCATGGTTTTCATAGTCCATTCGAATAACATGCTTAAAGGACAAGCAAGCAATCATCAAATTATCAAGTAGGCATTTATACAAAAAGCCATCACCCGTACGTTTCTTTCATGACAAGAAACAAGTTTAGCAACCATTCATGTGTCATCTTTCAAAGCAAGAAAGTTCATTCAAGTTTCTTACAATACAAGCAATGTTTATTAAGTCATCTTTCAACATTTCCTTGGTAAGTAGCTTACTAGATAATCAAATCTTATCAATATGCACCGTAGTGCCAATATGCACCGTAGTGCCAATATGCACCGTCGTGCCAATATGTACCATTGTACCAATATGCACCGTAGTGCCAATATACACCGTAGTGCCAATATGAGCTCAAGATTCTAAGGCATGCCCTCCTATCTATCAAACTAGCTACCAAGGTTTTTGATTATCCATTTCATTAAAGCTTTATACATTTCATGATTCAATACAACATTATGCCATTCAAAGGCCAAGCCCTTAGGCTTATGGAGTCTTAACTTCCAATACATAACTATTCTTTCCATTCGATTCAATCAGCCATGTATAACATTCACAAACACAAGCATATGTATGCATTGTGCTTACCTTATTCTCCAAGCAAGCATGCCATTTCATACCTTAGGCATAAGCAATGCACATGACAAGCATTTGATTACATTTGCTTAACACCCAAGTAAACAAAAAGATCATGACATCAATCAAGTTGTCATACATTTCATTCTTCCCTTAATTAGCCAAATATACTTTAAGTCATGTTACATGGCATTGACATTTCATTTAAGCAATAACAAGGTTGGTTAGGACCTAAGTCTCAACCCTAAGGATAGTTACACTCACAATACTCCTAGCAATTCAACTATCTTGGATCCAAATCTCTTTGCCTCTAGCTTTGGGATGCCCACTCCTATCCTCTTCTTCCCCAATCTACTGCCCTTGATCTAGCAAGCCTAACATATACACATTTCATCAAAACAAACACAATATCACACAATCATAGTAGAAATGTTATCACATTTTACCTAACATTTAGCTACTGTTTTATGCTTTTTTTTAAGAATTTCTTACCAATTCAATTCCATATTGTTATTACTTCATTTTAAGACATAATTGGACAGATTACAATGTCCCAAAACTGTTTTGGAAACAGTTTGCATTTAGGTGCAAAAACAGTCCCAAAACTGCCTAGGACACTGCTACCTGGCAGTTTGCACACTGTCCCTTTAAATGGCCATATCTTTTAATCCGTACGTCGGAATTTCGATTGATATACACCGTTGGAAAGCTAACAAAATTTCCTATAATACCATGTAAGACTTGCATTTTAGTTCTTAGCCAATTAGTACAGTTTATTGTTCAAAGATAGGGCATTTATACTGCTTGGACAGTTTGCACTGCCCAGCAATTCCTATTTACAGTTTTCAGTATAGGACCCAGTTTTCAATTATATTTTTACCCAATGAAAATAGACATTCTAATAATAATTTCATTAAAATTTCAGCCCTGATATCAATCTATACAATTTTTGGTGAATTTTCAAAGTGACTGCCCAGAACAGAGCAATTCTGGGCAGATTGCATCTATTACATTTTAATGCCTTTAATTCATTTTAACCAATATCTTGGCCTTATAATTCAATTCATATGATATCCTAAACACGTTGAGTCAATTTTAATCCATTATACAAGGCTGTCAAAATAGGGCAAGTTGGTTACAAAGCCTAATCTTGCATGTTTACTCAATTTCAATTCCACAAAACAGTTTCTATGTTACATAACTATGTTCATGCTTTCATCTTTTATTTCCAGCATTGTTTGCTAACAATTCAATTTGTTTAACACCTTCTATACATTACCTATTCATGATCATCATCAATCCATTAATTCTATAGCTCAATTTTAAGTTCTAATCATTCAATTCCCACTTCAACATCACAATTCAATTTTCCAGCAACCTAGCTTTATTACACAATCACAAACACATGATTTCAGCTTTGTACCTAATGTTCATTCTTCAATTTTGCATAATTCTGCAATCATTCAATCATCTAACAACATATTCAATGTCTAATTCATCTAACACCATCAAAATCAGTCCAATTCCACAATCATAGTTGCCTATACAATTAAACACAAGAAGAATTATACTTACTTTGCTTCTTGCTTAATTTCAATGAAAATTTCTTACACATGCAAGCTTAATTTCTTCTTCAATGGCTGAATTTCCAAGCTTTCTCTCTCACTTTTCTTTCTCTCTAGTTTCGGCCAAATGCATGAAGAAGATGATGACCATTTGGTTATCCACATTAGTGGAATTAGGATTTTACTAATCTATCCCTTAATTAGTTACTAATCATGTAATTAGTCAAGGGCAAATAAGAGAACCATGAAGTTTATCATGCATTCCTCTTCTTTCTTGTTTAATTCAATGTAGTCATTCTAATTTGGTCACTTATTTTATTCATTCTTTCAATTAGGTCCTTAACTAATCAATTTAGCTTAATTCTAAATTCAATTTAGCTTAATTCTAAATTCAATTAAGCTATCAACTTATGCAATTTAATTACAATACTTCTAAGCTAGGATTTGGGGTGTTACAGATTAATCTACTTGACTCATACCAGACCAGACATTACTTTTGTTGTACACACGTTAAGTCAATTTATGCAACATCCAAAAAGGTCACACATGAATGCAACTATTAGGATTGTGAGATACATTAAGAAGAATCCTAGACAAGGTATTTTCCTAAGCTCTGCAAGTGAGTGCAAGTTGATAGCCTACTCTGTAACAGGCTTCTGCATTAAGCTGGGGAACTCACTGATTTCTTGGAAATCGAAGAAACAAAAACAGTGGCACATTCTTCAGCTGAAACTGAATATAGAAGTATGGCAGTAACAACTGCTGAAATTGTTTGGTTGAAGGGTCTGTTAACTGAGTTGGGAATAAAAGAAAATGGTTCTGTAGAATTGTTGTGTGATAGTAAAGCAGCTTTGCAGATAGCAGCCGTCGCAACCTTTTTTTAGAAAGGTTTTGACATTTTGGAAAACTTTATAAATCACAGAGTCACCACCAATCTTTTTTTAAAAAAGTGTGATTGATTCACTTTTTAAAGAAATGATTATTTTAATAAAACATTTTATTAAAATAATATTTTTGGTCCAAGAAAACAAGAAGAAATAGGTTCGGGGTCGGTTACGTATGGGGAAGGGTTAGTACCCCACAACGCCCAAAAATTGGTATCTAATTGATTTCAAAAAATACATTTTTAAAACTAGAATTTGAAAGTTCACAAAATTTCGATTTATTCATCCATAAAGTGAATGTAAACTATTTTATCGGCCTTATCGCCCGGGAAATAAACACCTAATATTCTCTCTTGTTTGTTTTAAAAAGTGAAAACTTAATTAATGTGGTGTCTTATCAAACGGGAATGACGAGTTAACGCCAGGAATGTTGGCGGTGATTAAAGTTCATTTCTCAGGCGATAAGGCCGTTAAAATAGATTTACATTCACTTTGTGGACAAATAAATCAAAACTTTGTGAAATTGCAAATTCCAGTTTTAATGCACTTTTTGAAATCAATTAGGTACCAATTTTTGGGCGTTGTGGAGGTGCTAACCCTTCCCTACACGTAATCGACCGCCGAACCTATTTTCTTTGTTTTCTATGGACCAAAATGTAATTTTGATAAATAAAATGTTTTTATCAAAATACCCTTGTTTAAAAGTGATCCAATCACACTTTTTTTCAAAAAAGATTGGTGGTGACTTCTTGTTTTTATAAAGTTTTCCAAAACGTCAAAACCTTCCTAAAAAGGGTTGCGACAGGAATAAATCCAATCTTTCTTAACATTTCTGTGATCAAGTAGTGTCGTGTAATCTTCGATTGTGGGCATCGTGTCCTCTCTATTAAAAGTGAAACAACAAAATGCGGGGTTCCAAAACTGAAATAAAGCTCGAAACAAGGGTTCATTGATTTCAACGTACATCAAATCGGCTATATCACCATAGTTATCATGGAATAGATTCCTCAACCTCCCATCCCAACTTTCCCATATCTTTTTCAAGTCATGAAGATCACTTTGTTGTAGACTCACATAAGTACACACTGATACTATGCGCTCGCTTGACAAGCTGTCACCTTGAATCCTTTGGTTGTTCTCGAACCAATGTCAGACTTGTGAGTTGATTTCCTCCTCTTAAGATACCTCTCATCCATAATGAAAGATTTCTAATTGGGCGAACAACTTCAAATCAACACATTTATGTCATGTAATGTAAATGCAAAAAGAAAAAGCAAAAGCAAAACAAAACACAAAACACAAAAGAATAAGTTAGTATCGAATAAATAAATAAATGAGACGAGAAATAAAGCGAAAATTAAACAAGCAAGAAAGAAATAAACCTAATTGCATCCCATCTAAAACACCTATCCGCATGGATCTAAAAAGGGTGGGAATTCTATGTTCTCCACATGCAGTTTTGGTACTAAAAGGTACCTGAACTGTCCTCGCTATTCCCTCCTAAAGGGTAGCAAGGCCCCCGATCATCACCCACTATAGGCTCCTCTCAACCGAGTTCAATTCATGGGGACCCATTCACTAATTCTATACGGGGAAACAATATTCCCATGAAAACATAGGGTACTCGAGCCCCGAAGGTACTTGATAGGCTCATACGGAGGAAAAATATCTACACGAAAGCACTAACGTTCCCCCCCACCACTTAAAGAAACGAGTTTAAATGTCAAATTTTAAAATGCGTTAAAATAAACTCGCATTTATAAACAAATATTAACTTAATTGTCACTTTAACTCGCAACTTCCAATATTAATAAAGCGGTAAAATTTTTGGGCCAGACTCTTTTTTTTGTAAAAAATGTTCGATCCCTAGCGGAGTTGCCATGCTGTAGTGGCGTTTTTTGAAAAATTCAATATGATACGAGGGTGTCGCTCATTTTATGAAAAATTGAATTTTGGGGAATTCTTTAAAAATCGTGTTTTGATGTAGGAATTGGAGTCACCACCAATCACTTGGATAAGGTAGACCAGACACTAAAAATAAAACTAGAGATTTGAATGAGTTCGGGAATCGGTTATGAGTGGGGAAGGTTTCGCACCCCCACCACGCCCGGAAATCGGTACCAAATTAATTACCACTTTGTTAATATTAAATTTTGCGAGTTAAAGTGATGATTAAACCAAAATTCGATTATACATGCGAGTAGATTTTAAGGGCCACGTATTCAAGAATAAACGAAAGACTACCACCACTACGACTGGTACTAGCCACGTTTATTCCTGAATAAAAGGGCACCGCATTAGTAATTTATATCTCGGATGCAATAATAACGACATGGCATATAAGCGTGAAACAAGACACAAAATAAAAGATCAACAAGTCGAATATATAAAAAAAAGATACATATAAACACCATGGCAGTAGCAATATATACATGGCATTTCAAACTATATAACATAACACATATGTACATATGTAAAACATATAATATACATATAAAGTATCATATATAAAATATGTATACGCGCCAATATACATTTATACAAACCATAGTTTAGATTTTTTGCATTAGCCATAAATGCATATATTTACATACATCCAAACTATATATATCATATACATATATATATACATATATATATATTACAAGACGGATATAATATGCATCATATATATTAGCCGAACTATATATTATACATAGAAAACATATATGTAACATATACATCAAAGCTATATATTATATGTTTATAAACTATATGTTATACTTAAAACAACTTATATATATAAATCATACGATTTACATATATAAAGTTGATTATAATGTTTGTAATATATATCAACTATGTATCACATAATGCATAAAAACATATACATGATACATGCATATACCATGACAAGGCAAGAAATAACAAATGTAAACATTATATAGGACTGAAATAAAAAGAAAATAAGTTGCAAAGCAGTAAAATAAACATGCATGAAGACAATGACCAAAAAGAACAATTTTACCACTTAAAATCTGATTAAATCAAAACAAGAATGAAATTGCAAAGCTTTTTAAAATTCCAAAATTTTCACCCATGATTTTGAAATGCGGAATAGATGCTGGTGTAAATAAGGGAGGCGGAGGGATTTAAAACAAGGAATAACCCTTTTGTTTTTTAAAACACGTATAAAACTCAAAACTCGGATAAACACCACCGTGGTGTTCATCCTTGCCATCAGGTGTTCAGCTGAGAACCCAAAAAAACCACCACCATTCCTAGATTTCGATGGTCGACCGTCGTAATCTACATCATCAGACGTCGTTTATCGGTGCCAAAGAGTCAAAACCTTAACCCCAAAACATGTCACCTTCTTTTCTAAACTCAGATCTAAACCTGGATCCCTGAGAAAACGATGAAATCCCTTTTCTCTTTGAAATCATAAGCCAAAACCCTTTTTTTGAGTGAAAACCGAACCCAAAGCCCCTCTTCTTTTGAGAATCAAAGACTGAATTCCTTTTTTTAACAAACCAAGTCCCTTTTTTGTTTACCTCTGCCCCGATTCACCATGCAAGGTCACGGGGAGACCGGTAGGCTTGTCATGAGCGTGGGAGAGGAACATACGCGCGGGGAAAGCAACCGACGTAAGGTAAAAAACCTTAATTTTTATGTATGTAGATGCTTCAAAAAGAAAAAACAAAGAAGAGATACCTCTAGGAGAGGAACATACGCGCGGGGAAAGCTACCGACGTAAGGTAAAAAACCTTAATTTTTATGTATGTAGATGCTTCAAAAAGAAAAAACAAAGAAGAGATACCTCTGGGAATTTTGCTTTTTTTATTGCTTCAATGTTCCCAAAATGAAAAATCCTCTCCTTACAAATGCTAGGGTTTTTGTTTTTATACCTGAATAATTACACTGATTATAAAAAAACAAAAAAAACTAGAAAAATCTCTATTGGCTGCCTTCTGGAAATCTGATATTTTGGTGCCTCTTCTGAAAAAGTTGGTTTATTCCCTAATATCCTTATGATAATCTGATTTTGTGTTTTCTTGCATGTGAGTGAATGACGAGGAGGAGGGGACCAGGAAGAGAAACGCCTCTGTATGTCGACGTGGAGCCAAATTCAAAGGCTATGGTTGATCGAGAATGGATGGACGGCTTGGGTTCAATCTTAGATCGGATGGCCAGAACACTTGCGTGAGAATCTAGACGGTTAGGTGGAAGCTGAAGCGGCGTGCGTAAGCTCTACGCGTGTGGGATAGCTGATGGGTCGTTCGTGGACCGTACGCGCGGTGAATGCAATCTGGGTCGTTAATGGCTATCCAGATCTAACGGTCTTGCTTGAGTCGACGCTAGGTGGACATGAGAGACTCTTAGGGTTTCTCTTGATGCAACCATCTGGGCCGTTAGATCAAGATTAATCTAACGAGTATCACCTGGCTGCGCGAGGGCAAAGATGGTAGTTAGGGTTTTGGTTATCTGATAAACTTAAGTTTTTGTTATTTGGGCCTTAGCAGGCCGGTTATAATAATATGTATATTTTTGGGTTTTGTTATATATATTTGTATGGGCTATGTAAAATGGACTTTATTCAATAAAGAGTTGGACTTTTATGATTATATTATTTAATTTTTGGTTTTTTTATTTTTGTTTAATAATAATAATAATATAAATAATACAATAATAATATGATAATAGATAATAAAACATAATAATACTAGTAATCTTTTTTATTACTTTGAGTTTTAACGATAATCATACATACTTAATACATAGTAATAAACAAATTACTTTATTACAAAGATTAACAAAACATAAAAACGGGTTAACAACCCAGACCCAGAACCAACAATAAATAGTAATTGGCCGCTCTAAGCCTAAATATTGTGCGGTGACCATCTGCAAGTGTTTTGAAATGGTCCGTAAAAAGATGTTAATCAATCAACAATGAGGTCGTTTAATACATGAAAAATCCTTAATAAAAAAATCAGTTATATGAGGGAAAGTTACTATAATGTCGAAATAATATAAGAATAATGAGTTTGCGTGACTAAGCGAACTTGTAACTTAAATTAAACACTAATATGTATTAGATATTTATAAATACAAAGGAAACTGTGTAGCAACATATTCAGATTACCTTTTCAAAATTAAAATAAAGTGTAACGAAAGAAATATAGTCCTATACGGATTGTACGCACGTCATATTTTATAACGCAATAGCTCTGATTCGCATCCACCACCGATCCTCTTTCTCTACGACCATTAATTCCACAATAATCAAGTGCAAAACACCAAAGGGACCTGAAAACCTACCTCTGATGTTACCTCGATCATCTCTCAGCACTCTGTCACGCCTTACAAGGCCCCTCCGAGCCCAATTACGCTTTACTGTTACCATTAAGACCTCAAAGATTCCTTGATAATGTCACAAACCTCAGGGCTCAGAGACATTGAGCCAATACGTTGAACTAAATCATGGAATGCTAAGTTTGCTTTATAAATATAAAATATTTAAACAAGGGAAAACAGTAACCTTATTTCTAATGCAGTAATATTTTGAACCCTTTAAATCCAAATCAAAATTTGATCTTCAATACTCATTAATCTAATTAAATGCTAAAGAAACCACACTGTAGCTCTCAAAATAATACTAACATTGAAGATGCTCAGCAAAATATTTGATAACCATAGGCAAATGGAGGTTTCATTTCACTAGCCAAACTTATATCATACCAATCTAAGCAACTGAGGGTTGCAACATCTGGATGTTGACCATGTTTACTGTTCATTATCCGACTGAAAGCTCACCACATAACCATCGGTTCCCAACTCAATCAGATGCATTCTCAAGCACATAACATAATAAGTTCATCTCTGAGCCAATGACCTCAGGAATGATTCAAATCTGTTTTCTGAATTCATTTCCGAAAACATCAAACCAGATGCAAACTGCAATATGTTTGACAATGCATCTGGTTTGAGTTGGGAACACATACTATGTACTTTATAGATTGTGTGCTATGAAGATCAAAACATATAACAAATACACTGAGACACTGAACTTTAAAAAAATTACATTGAATGCACTCAAAGATTAAAATTCAAACCTTGATATTGTCATTCCCCTCCCTATTGTAAATTATATAAGAAAATTGAATAAAACTAAAGCTGCTTAAATAGAAGGAAGAAGAAAGGAGAGATTAGGGTTTCTATATTGACTGTAACCCCCTAAACTTGTCTAAGCGTTTCATCGAATTCTAGGAGGTCGCATTTGGGCCACTCTCGTGGCCCACAGTAAAAACTCATATAAAAACTATTTTGTCTTTCTAATACATTTGAAACCGTTAAGTAAAAAAAATCTTTGTCATAACATCCTTACAGAAAATCAAGAAACAACAATCTGAAAGTATATTACAGACTCTTACACAATAAAAGACACGACATACATGCCCACTAATTGTACCAGTGCCGTACTCCACAAGCAAAACCGAATGGAACTCCAATACCGATGTTGTCACTACACCAAGATCAAATTCTTTTAACCTGTGATGGTAAGAACAACGTGAGCTTGGGAAAGCTCAGTAATACAAAACTACCAAGAAATGATAAAGGCACAAGCAGATATATGGCAAGCATAACACTGACATGATGTTTCGGGCAATAATAGACTCCAATTATAACTCGATATTCGTATCAATGATTCACTTGAAGGTAGCAAGGTTGTTTTTAATCGAATCACCTGAGTACTATCAAAAAGTCTACGACTCGGATAAACATGAGAGAGATAGATTACAGAAGTGGAACCATGATGTTTTGTGTTTCATTAGGCGTAGCTTGGGAGCATACAGAGAGTTTAGACTTTAGTAAATTAATTCAGTAAGGTAGGATTAGAGAAGGGAACAGAAAGTTTTATTTAATTACTTGACTACCCTTCAACCATACACCGATATACAATAACCCATAACAGTATCCAGAAAGACTTACCCTAAGCCCATTGGGCATAGGAGCTTACAGAAAGACTTAGCCTATGCCCCTTTGGGCGTAGGAGATTTGGTCTAGAAGGACTTACCAGCGCTGAGCCTACACAACTTCAATCAAACCCTAGGTAGTATACCCTAGATAGAATCAGTTTATCTAGTAAACAATAATATCGAAAAACATGCATGAGATATATTTGTATCAGAAGACAGAAGTCAGGAATTGAGCTTTCAATACAGATAATAGAGTCGTACTTTTAATTTAGAGCAAATGGTCTTGTTTTACAGCGGAGGAAATATTTCGGACACATGGAACGCTCAATAAGGTTAAATTTATTCCTCGAAATTGGTAATTATCAGAAAGATAACATTGAACATCTGACCATTTTGGACTGATTTCAGAATAAGGTCCTTATGGAAAGGGGGCTCAATGCTAACGATTCATACCAGACATTCAAAAGTTGATACATCGGGATCATTGAGATTTCAGATATATCGTGAGCGATCTAATTATTAAAGCCTACGAGTACATTATGGTCATTTTAACCTTTAGAGGTAATTTAAGCCAACAAGGTATAAACGATGATGTGCAGAATTCAAGAATTCTAGTTGCTCAACAGGTTTTTGAGTCCCTTTGAACTAATCGAAACTCATCAACAGAGTGCTTGTTATTTAACCGGATAGGTACACCTTAAGCATTTATTTCTCAGACCTGACTACTTTGGATAACAAAAATAGTTTGCCTTCACCCACCAACCATTGAACGCAATATGAGAAATTGGACAGGGAATCAAGCGGTACTTTTCCAAGCATTCGAACATGTGCATCTCACCCGAACTCAGCTCATAGCATCGAATGTACCTTTGGAGAACATGTATCTCTTACTATTAACTATACACTTTCTCTAAATAAAATGAACATGCCCTCATATAATATTCTCCCAATATCACCCTAGTATCATAAACGACCAACAGACATGGTTCGTATTTTACCACTTTTAGAGCCATTACATTTGTTTGGCTTTATTGTGATTTCTTATTCCAAGTTAGAGGTATTTTTAGTCATTTAGCATTCAAAGGTATTTTAGTCACTTTGATGTCCGAAGGTGTTTCAATTATTCAGAGCCTTTCGGTCCTTCCAACAATTCATTCGTTCCAATTCTCAAGGGCATATCCAACATTTTGGTCGTTTGTTAATTATGCATGAGGATATTTCAGTCTTTTGGTCATTAAAGTCATTCCGACCAATTCAGTCTTAATAGTATTTCCCGTCCTTTTTAGTCATTTCTAATGAAGTCAGTCTTTTACCCCACATTGATTAATTTAGGCATACATATATTTTTTTGTAAATTTATCTTTGATGATTTATTCAGAATTATAGCAAACCCATGTACTTTACAATCTCGATGGTCCAAGTCTTGTTACCATAACGTTTCAAGTAATCTTTTTGAAGTTTTCAGATGAATCAGTTGTCCTACCAGATCTAGTATAAATCTCATGATCACTTTTATTTCTAGGAGTATTTTAGTCATTCTACCAGATCTACCATAACTTATGTCGTTGAATCTTTAACACCATTAATCTGGTTTGGAGATTAACTGTCTTACTAATTATTCATTGAACTTGGATTTCCTTACCAGTCATCAATTTCATATTCGAGTCGATCGGTCTTAACTAGTTTATTATCGTTTTACCATTGACAGTAAAATTTGGAAATAAAAAATGGTGATCAAATGGTCGATAAAATTACTCATGCATTAACCAATTTCCAACATGTTACAAAAACACACAGAAGGTAGTAAAGTATTACCTTGAATCCTTGCTATATCAGTCGACCCTTGAGACAACATCCGAACACCCTTAAACCTAAATTTGACGTCTTCAACATATCGAATACGAAGATATGTTAATACCTTTAATTAAACATAACCCATATACAATCCCTAATCACATTGCCTTTAAACTGAACAATTAAATGCATAAACAAGTTCAGGTTCAAGGTCAGATTCAGAGGCTTTCGGGTTAGAATTTCATGAAACAGACTTCAAAAATGAACTCAAGACGTCGAAAAACATAAAATAAGTGATTTTAGAAAAGTTGACTTTTTGGTCAACGGTCAACGCTAACGTCAGCATTGACTGCTGACATCATCAGTCAACTGGTCAACTGAGTTGACTCGAACGTGTTGGCTCACTAAGTTAACTCGGACGAGTTGGCTCATTGAGTTGACTCAGATGAGTTGACTCACAAAGTTGACTAGGACGAGTTGACTCAGATTATTGGTCCAGACTAGTTCGGACCGAACCGGTTTAACCGGGTTCGACCGATTCACTTACCCAAATATCGAACAGCCGGACAGTCATCGACAATCGCTAAAAAAGTCACCAAAGACACCAAATGTCGTAATTCTACCAGAAAAACAAGAGCACATCAGCTTAATAATCCAACACAAACATCAATAACACGAAACAAGCCATAAAACATACCGAATTTAACCAAAACGGGAAGAAACGATAGAAAACGGCGTAGCTCCGATGAGGCCCCTCTCGGCGTCGGATGAACGATCAGCCGATTGTGTTTTTCTCGTCACTTCGTCAGGAGCCCGAATCTAATGGCTGTGTCATGAACGGACGGTGAACGAGGCCGAAAAACACAAGATACAGAGGCGACGATTTGGGGGTTTTGGCTGAAACCTCGAACAAGTTTTATCGATGAAAGACAGCTCAGTTACGTGCGTAGAGGCCAGTGATGAGGTCAGGTTGTCGCGGCGGTGATGGCCACGGCACGACGATGGGGGCAGATCGGGCAAGGGAAGGTGGTCGGGAGATGTGGAGAGGTTTAGAACCTTTTGGGTTCTCTTACACACAAATAGACAACCCTAAAAGGATAGTTAGGGAGTCAGATCAAATTTTTTATTATTATTTGAATATACTCAATAGGTATGATCTAAAATAAACTTGAGTCAGACTTAGACCAAGAATGGTCTTGGCACGACATACATGCCCACTAATTGTACCTGTACCGTTCTCCATAAGCAAAACCGAATGGAACTCCAATACCGATGTTGTCACTACACCAAGATCAAATTCTTTTAACCTGCGATGGTAAGAACAACGTGAGCTTGGGAAAGCTCAGTAATACAAAACTACCAAGAGATGCTAAAGGCACAAGCAGATATATGGCAAGCATAGCACTGACATGATGTTTCGGGAAACAATAGACTCTAATTATAACTTGATATTCGTATCAACGATTCACTTGAAGGTAGCAAGGTTGTTTTTAATCGAATCACCTGAGTATTGTCAAGAAGTCTATGGCTCAGATAAATAGGAGAGAGATAGATTACAGAAGTGGAACCATGATGTTTTGGGTTTCATTAGGCGTAGCTTGGGAGTATACAGAGAGTTCAGACTTTAGTAAATTAATTCAGTAAGGTAGGATTAGAGAAGGGAAAGAAAAGTTTTATTTAATTACTTGACTACCCTTCGACCATACACCGATATACAATATCCTATAATAGTATCCAGAAAGACTTACCCTAAGCCCATTGGGCATAGGAGCTTACAGAAAGACTTAGCCTAGGCCCGTTGGGCGTAGGACTTTGGTCTAGAAGGACTTACCAGCGCTGAGCATACACAACTTCAATCAAACCCCAGGTAGTATACCCTAGATAGAATCAGTTTTTCCAGTAAACAGTAATATCAAAAAACATGCATCAGATATATTTGTATAAGAAGACAGAAGCCAAAATTGAGCTTTCAATACGGATAATAGAGTCGTACTTTTAATTCAGAGCAAATGGTCTTGTTTTACAGCGGAGGAAATATTTGTGGACACTTGGAACGCTCAATAAGGTCAAATATATTCCTCGGAATTGGTAATTATTAGAAAGAGAACATTGAACATCTAACCATTTTGGACTGATTTCAGAATATGGTCCTTATGGAAAGGGGGCTCAATGCTAACGATTCATACCAGACATTCAGAAGTTGATACATCGGGATCATTGAGATTTCAGATATATCGTGAGCGATCTAATTATTAAAGCCTACGAGTACATTATGGTCATTTTAACCATTAGAGGTAATTTAAGCCAACAAGGTATAAACGATGATGTGCAGAATTCAAGAATTCTAGTTGCTCAACAGGTTTTTGAGTCCCTTTGAACTAATCGAAACTCATCAACAGAGTGCTTGTTATTTAACCGGATAGGCACACCTTAAGCATTTATTTCTCAGACCTGACTACTTTGGATAACAAAAATAGTTTGCCTTCACCCACTAACCATTGAACGCAGTATGAGAAATCGGACAGGGAATCAAGCGGTACTTTTCCAAGCATTCGAACATGTGCATCTCACCCGAACTCAGCTCATAGCATCGAATGTACCTTTGGAGAACATGTATCTCTTACTATTAACTATACACTTTCTCCAAATAAAATGAACATGCCCTCATATAATATTCTCCCAATATCACCCTAGTATCATAAACGACCAACAGACACGGGTCGTATTTTACCACTTTTAGAGCCATTACATTTGTGTGGCTTTATTGGGATTTCTTATTCCAAGTTAGAGGTATTTTTAGTCATTTAACATTCAAAGGCATTTTAGCCACTTTGATGCCCGAAGGTGTTTCAATTATTCAGAGTCTTTCGGTCCTTCCAACAATTCATTCGTTCCAGATCTTGAGGGCATATCCAACATTTCGGTCGTTTGGTAATTATGCCTGAGGATATTTCAGTCTTTTGGTCATTACAGTCATTCTGACCAATTCAGTCTTAACAGTATTTCCCATTCTTTTTAGTCATTTCCAATCAAGTTAGACTTTTACGCCACATTGATTAATTTAGGTATACATATATTTTTTTGTAAATTTATCTTTGGTGATTTATTCAGAATTCTAGCAAACCCATGTACTTTACAATCTCGATGGTCCAAGTTTGGTTATCGTAACGCTCTAAGTAATATTTTTGAAGTTTTTAGATGAATCAGTTGCCCTACCAGATCTAGTATAAAGCTCATGATCACTTTTATTTCTAGGGGTATTTTAGTCATTCTTATATCTCAATGGAAATTTCAAAGATCATAACCAAATACTTATGTCGTTGAATCCTTTAATACCATTAATCGGGTTTGGAGATTAACGGTCTTACTAATTATTCATTGAACTTGGATTTCCTTACTAGTCATCAATTTCATATTCGAGTCAATCGGTCTTAACTAGTTTATTATCGTTTTACCGTTGACAGTACAAATTTGGAAATAAAAAATGGTGATCAAATGGTGGATAAAATTACTCATGCATTAACCAATTTCCAACATGTTCAAAAAGCACACGGAAGGTAGAAAAGTATTACATTTAATCATTGCTATATCAATCGACCCTTGAGATGAGATCTGAACACCCTCAAACCCAAATTTGACATCCTCAACATCTCGAATACGAAGATATGTTAATATCTTCAATTAAACATAACCCATAACCAATCCCTAATCACAAATTCCTTTAAACTGAACAATTAAATGTTTAAACAAGTTCAGGTTCAAGGTCAGATTTGGAGGCTTTCGAGTTAGAATTTTGCGAAACGAACTTTAAAAACAAACTCAGGACGTCAAAAAATGTAAAATAAAGGTTTTTAGAAAAGTTGACTTTTTGGTCAACGGTCAATGTTAAAGTCATCAGTCAACTGAGTTGTCTCGAACGTGTTGACTCACTGAGTTAACTCGGATGACTTGGCTCATTGAGTTGACTCAGATGAGTTAACTCATAGAGTTGACTCAGACGAGTTGACTCACTGAGTTGACTCAGATTATTGGTCCAGACCGGTTCGGGCTGAACCGGTTTAACAGGGTTGGACCGATTCACTTACCCAGATATCGAACCGTCGGACAGTCGTCAACGGTCACTGAAAAGTCACACCAAATGCCACAGTTCTGCCAGAAAAACAAGAGCTCATCAGCTTAATAATCCAACCCAAACATCAATAACATGAAACAAGCCGAAAAACATACCAGATTTAACCAAAACGGGGGGAAGCGATCGAAAATGGCGTAGCTTTGATGAGGCCCCTCCCATCGTCGGATGAATGATCGGTCAGTTGGGTTTTTCTCTTCACCTCGTCAGGAGCTCGGATCTAGTAGCTGTGTCTTGAACGGACGGTGAGCGAGGCCAGAAAATGCAAGATACAGAGGCGGCAATTTGGGGGTTTTGGTCGAAACCTCGAACGAGTTTTACCGGCGAAAGGCAGCTCGATTACGCATGTGGAGGCCAAGGATGAGGTCGGGACGTCACGATGCTTCTGGTGATGGCCACGGCACGCCGATGGGGGCAGATCAGGCAAGGGACCGTGGCCGGGAGATGTGGAGAGGTTAGAACCTTTTGGGTTCTTTTACACACAAACAGACAACCCTAAAGGGATAGTTGGGGAGTTAGATCAAATTTTATTATTATTATTTGAATATACTCAATAGGTATGATCTAAAATAAACCTGAGTCAGACTTAGACCAAAAATGGTCTTGGCCCTGATGGCTAAGACCCTTATCCACCATGTTAGGGGTGCGGGTTGAAACCCCTACAACCACAAACCTCTTTTTTTATTCTTTCTTCTTTTTATTTTGCTTCCACATTTTAAGCTAATTAAAACCAGAGTGTTACATTGACTGTAACTTGGGTCTGGCCTAAAACATTTTATAAGCCCATTCTATTTCAATTTTCTACTTTAGCCCAAAAATGACGACAAATTCTATATTTTAATTAAATAATGATTAAAAGTTAAATCTCTGGTTATTTTTCCCAAAAAAGTTAAATCTTAGGTGCAGTTATTTTTTTGGACAATTCCTATTTAGGGAAGGGGAAAGGAAAATTTTATTTTTATTAGGTCTAGAACCCACAACCGAAGGAAGGGGAGGGAGGTGTCAATTGAGAACTTTTAACCACATGCTCTAGAAATTGTTGACTTAGGTGTAGTTATTTGATATACTTGTAGTGGAGGTTTTTTTAGTTTTACTATATATAATAGTAGGAGAGCAAAACACAACTTTACTTGAAAAAAGTTGAATTTTTTAATTTTTCATAAAATATTCGACTTGATTTGAATCGTAATTTTATAAATCTGACACGAATTTTAAAAACATGTGTTATAAAATGGAACTTGAATAACTCTAAATTTTTAGTGATTTTTAGATTGATTTTCAATTTCGAGTGGAGTCGATCAACTATATCTGATATATATATCACATATTAAAAAATGTGTACATCGTATATAGTTATAGAAAGTCATTTAAATTGGAACCTATTAGTGCCATTGTATTATAAATATTTATAATTAAATTTGAATAGAAACTCGAAGAACTTGACTCGAAAAAAATTCAAATAAAATTTGAGGTATAAAATAGGGCTCGCCAACTTGACTAATTCGATTTTTTAATTCGTCTAGATAATATATTCACCCTTTATAATACCTAAATCATCACTATTTCCCTTAAAATTGATGGTGTGAAGACCACAAAGTAATTGTATGAAAATAAAAGGTTTAAAGGTAAAATCGACTCTTAACGAAAAATTAAAAAAACAATTAAGCTTTTATAAAAAAATGTCACCCAATTTAGCTCTTTCGTTACGTTGATCGTGTTGACTGTCAATGCCCTCTAACAATAACAAATAGAAGGACACGTACACTTTCTGGACATGTCACGTCATCAAAATCATTTTTTAACAAAATTCAAAAAATCTACAAAATTATAAAAAAAAATTATAAAAATCATAAATATTGTAAAAATTAAAAATATTAGATTAAATTAATTTTTTTCTTATTTTCCTTTAATTCTTTTATAAAAACATAAAATATTTTTTTTCTAAAAACCCTAAAGTTTCATTTCTTTAAAAAATCCCATAAATCCCTAAATCAAGCATTGACGCCGAATCAACCACCGACCACTCCCAGTCGTAGGAAAACTCCTCCCATCTTCGTCATCCTTGCACCCATTCTCACAATTTGACACCCCTTGAATCGCCCAACCCGTTCTCCCTAAATATTTCTTCTCACCAACACCGTCGTCTACCATAATATCAACAACTATCACTGTCGATTAAACTGATTTGAGGATTTTTGAATGTAGGATTAGGGTTTAGGGTTAGATATTTGAAAATTTTGTGCATATTGAAAAAAATGAAATCTTGGGGTTTTATAATTAAAATTATTTTTTAAAAAAGATTATACAATTTATAAATATTATTTCATTATAAATATTTATATATTTTTAATAATTATTACAATTATTTTTATATTTTTTTATTTTAAGTAAAAATATGTTTTTTATAATTTTATTTTTTTCACATTTAAATATTTTTTAGATTTTTCTTGATTTTTTAAATTAATTCTTAACTTTTAAAATAATAGAATTTTAAATATTTTTTAGATTTTTAAATATTTTTTGAATTTTAAATATTTTATTTTATAATTTTAATTTTTTTAAAATTTTAAATGATTATTTACGGTTTTGATGACGTGACACGTCTAGAGTATGCTACGTGTCACCATCATAATAACTACTCTTGAGTTAATGGTCAACGTTACGGAAGGGCTAAATTGATCGCAATTTGAATTTTAAGGGCTTGATTGGTCGTAATATAAATTCTGAGGGCTCAATTAAGTGAAAATTTTCCATAAGTGCTTTATTGGTTTTTTGATTTTTCGTTGAGGACCAATTTGAACTTTAAGAAAAATAAAGTTATTGATGTGTGTAATTATAAAGAACTTGAATTCCTCAAATGTGTAACCCCCTCGACTCGGCCTAGTCACAAGACCGGATCGAACGGCTACACTGGGTTTTCCGAAGAAAACCCGTAACGGTTCGCCTCGATAAACAACCATTTTTATTTTATCTTCTCTAGATGCAATTTTATTATCCTAAGAATACATACTGGCAGTGTGTGAAATTACAACTCAATCAGGCGTCGATTTGACATTCAATTGCAACGACTTGCATTTAGGGACCGATTTGCAAATTTTAAAAATTACATGGACTTATTGTGAAATTAAAGTTACCAATGTTCAATTAATCAGGTTTCATACTCACATGTCAAATTTCAGCTCAAATTGATCAACCAAACTCACTCAATTGCATTCACATTAATCAAGTACCAAAACGTAAAAGTACGGAACATCAAAAGATTCCAAATAACCAACTTACCTAACATCTTATTGGTACACTTGAGCATTGTACCGGTATGCCCTCGATGGTTTCAAATTCCAAAATTCTTGTGGCACAAATCGTACCGATACGGTCCCGTGTACTGATACGCCTAGCCAATTTGGCCTTGGCCCGTACCGATACGCACAATCTCGTACCTATACGCTGAGCATATCTGGGGTTAACAGTACCAATCAGCTGCGTCGCGTACCAATACGCTTGAAACTAGAATGACATCTTTTGCTGGTTTAACACATAATTAAGCTAATTAAAACACCCTGTCATGCTTCTAAGACATATCCAACATATTTAAGGATTGATCCACAACCTAAAACACCAGAAACATCAATCATACATGTTATCTTGCATCAAAAGGAAACTATAGGCATGCATCCTACAAACCAAGCCAAACAAGATACTAAAAAGCATACCAAGGCATAAACCAAATATAACAGGCCATTTACAAGTCCAAAACAACAATATAAACTTGCTCAAACAGGAAGTTCAACATCTCCCAAAACATTAAGGAATCCTCTATTGACCTAATTAAACATAGTCTACTTTAGAAACATACATTCGTATACAAAGTCCTTGGATCGCCCTCACTTGCTTGCTGCCTCTGAATCTTTAATTCTCTGCATTGATGGACAAAGAAAGCATAAGCACACTAGGTTTAGTGAGGAATGCTCAAAAACAACACTCCATCAATGCATTTTAAAACTGGTTTCTAAACACATTGAATTCACTTTTCAATCCATGATTAAACCATCATTTAAAACATCATGTCTTAAAAACCATGCACTTTTACCTTTCAAAAACCAGCATATTAAACCATATGCAACATGTATCATTAACCAACAGCAACTCACATTGCTAACCTCAATTTAAGTCTTCCCATGCATAACATACATATGCAAATCTTAAAAAGTAAACATGTATAAATCTAATTATACAACACATGATACATTAACAATTATAATTGCTCACAAGTGATCATCAACAAGTTCCATTTACAAAATACAATATTGGATACGTGGATTCACAAGTGTTCTCCCAACACTTCATACATTCTCACCGACAACACAAGGTTCACACACGAGAGTATTTGGTACACAATATAAACCCCTCAACTGTTGTGACACCTGTGGTGGAGTATTCGGTACCTATTTCAACCCCTCAACACCACTCATTGGTAGATGTATAACCCACGACGAGAGTTTTCGGTACCATAAACCCCTCAATCGTTAGGGTACTTGGACGGAGTATTCGGTACACCATATAAACCCATCTACATCCAAGACAACTTATTTTATAGTGCACTCATTCCTATAGCTGGCTAACTATATCCGATTATGTTTTTCAAACCATTTCCATACCATCACTTGCAAATATAATTCACAATTAGACATGAACCTCATTATTTTTAAAGCAATTCACCAAAACATACCAAAGCAACAAACCATGCTTTCACAAGTATAAATTATACTTACAAGGATCACTCACCAATGCATCCTTCATCAATACTTTATCAAAAACAATAGATAGCACACTTGAAATCATGCTTTAACAGTGGAAATCATGTAAATCAAAACAAGTGCATAAATCATTTTGTAAAACAAGGACGACCAAGAGAGAAAACCTTTATACTTACTTCTGAGTTTAAACCAGCATTTCAAACTAGATTTAAACTCCCTTAAACCACCTTTCAAACCATTCCAAAGCTGGAAAACATGTTGTCGCTCACTGACACGCGAAACCTCGATTCGTCGATGCGTAATCAAGCGTCTGAAGCCTCCAAAGCTTCATGGTAGCTTTCGAAATGTTTTCCCCTGTTTTAACCACATTATAACATAGGATTAATGCATCATAATGCATTCAAAGCCCCAACAAGCAATTCCTCAACATTGCCTTGCTTAAAACCATCAAAACACATATCTGAAACAACCGAAACAACTTTGATCCACAACCAAAACTTAACCTAGCCGTAACCTAACACTTCCAAACATCAATTAACATCACAAGACATCTAAAAACCATCTCATAACATCCTTATACCTCCAACAACCATTAAACACCCACAACACCTCAAAAACTCATAACTAGCAACTCAAACAACTAGAGATTCATTTGATTTCGGGATTCTATTGATAAACCAATCCATTATCATCATAAGACATCAAAATCATGATATAACCTCATCATAAACTCAACAAAACAGATCTCAAACGAAGATCTCATAGTTACCTCAAATAAATCTCAATTAAACCATTTCTCTTCAATTAAAACCACAACACTCATAAGAAATCATTTGTAAAGGATTAAGAACTTGGGAATTTCAGTAAAGAACCATCATTAAAGGCGAAGAGCAAACCTCACCCCCAAAGATTGAAAATTCTCTCTCAATTGGATGATTTTTACACTAAAGAAACAAAGGAAAATCAATGAGATTTTGAGAAAACAAGTTGAGGAATCCATTAGAAATCATTAGCTTAAGAAAACAAGATCATTACCTCAAATATTTGCTGAGAAAATAGTTGTTTAACTGAAGATATTTTTAGAGAAACTCAAAAGAGAAAAGTTACATCGATTTTGTTTTTAGGAAATAATTACCATCCTTTTAATAAATCCTCTTTAATCATTTAATTAAAACACTTGAAAAACTAATCCAATTAAGAGAAAATTTTGATAAAAAATTTAGGCTTAATAGCTCCTTATAGATTCTAAGTTTTAATCATTTTACAAAATAGTTGCTAAAAACAGTTTTCACTTTTTACATTTTTGTCACTGACCCGAAATGTCCAATTTCCAAATCTTATTTTCCGAAATTGACTTTACCAAAAATCAATATATATTTAATAAAGATTTTAGAGCATTTTTTATATTTTTACCCCTTGTAAAAATATACGATCCCGAAATCGACTCGAATCCTTAGTTCCAGTCCACCAGACCCCTAAACCGGCCCAAAAACTCTAGGCCCAAAACTGAGGCGTTACAACTCTCCCCCACTTAGGAAATTTCATCCTCGAATTTTTTACCTGGCGGAAAAAGGTAAGGAAACTGCTTCTTCATGTCATCATTTCTCCCACG
Source organism: Hibiscus mutabilis (assembly GCA_019671005.1). Classification (NCBI taxonomy): domain Eukaryota; kingdom Viridiplantae; phylum Streptophyta; class Magnoliopsida; order Malvales; family Malvaceae; genus Hibiscus; species Hibiscus mutabilis. The sequence goes on from CM033717.1 coordinate 68,147,904, forward strand.
TGGCCTCCTCAACTCATCGGTGTTGCCACAACACTTTGACCAACTCTATGGTCTTACCACAAAGAACCTTACTATCCTTATCCAAGATCTTTACTGGTTCCTCATCATAGGTCAAATTTGGATTCAACTCAATCTCCTCAACAGGCATCACATGAGAAGGATTCGATCTATACCTCTAGAGCATCGATACATGGAAAACATCATGTATCCCCTCAAGCTCAGGTGGCAACCTCAATCTATAAGCCACCGGACCAACACGTTCCGACACCTCATAAGGTCCAATAAACCTCGGACTCAAGTTGCCCTTCTTACCAAACCTCATCACCTTCTTCCAAGGCGAAACTTTTAGAAACACGCGGTCACCAACCGCGAACTCGATCTCCCTACACTTCAAATCCGCATAAGACTTTTGTCGATCCGCAACTGCTTTCAAGCGATCACTAATAAGCTACACTTTTTCTGTTGTCCATTTAAGAACATTAGGCAAGGTAACCAAATTTTCTCCCGCCTCCGCCCAACAAGAGGCGTTCTACACTTCCTACCATACAAAGCTTCATACGGTGCCATCTGTATACTCGCTTGATAACTGTTATTATAAGCAAAATCCACCAAAGGTAACTGTTTCTCCTAGGTTCCTTGGAACTCAATAACACAATACCTCAACATATCCTCCACGACCTGGATCACACGTTCAGACTCACCATCCGTCTGAGGATGACACGAAGTACTAAAACTCAACCGTGTACCCAAAGCTCGATGCACACACTCCCAAAACCTTGATGTAAACCACGGATCTCTATCCGAAACTATGGACTTAGGCACACCGTGCAAACGCACAATCTCTGCTATGTACAAATTTGCCAACTTATCCAATGTATACGTCATATGCACAGCAAGAAAATGCGCACACTTCGTAAACCGATCAACAATCACCCAAATGGAATTCTTTTTAGTCAGTTTTAAGGGTAACCCTGACACAAAATCTATGGTGATTCTCTCCCATTTCCACTTCGGTAGCTTCAACGGTTGCAACAACCTAGAAAGAAACTGATGTTCAGCCTTTACTCATTGACATACCATACACTTAACAACAAGCTCAGCTACATCCTTCTTTAAACCAACCCAATAGTACTCATCCTTCAACCCACGATACATCTTAGTACTACCAGGATGCATAACAAAATGGCTACTATGCGCTTCGGTTAAAATCATGTGCCTCAACTCACTATCATTAGGTACCACAATCCGATCCTTAAAGCACAAAACACCTTCCTCATTGAAACAAAAGTCTGCCGGATTACCTTCTGCAATGTCAGTAACATGAGGTACCAACGAATCATCAAGCAACTGTTTTTCCTTAATTAATTGTGATAAAGATGGTTTAATTTGCAACTCGGCCAACAAACCACCATCTTGTGTTACGCTCAACCGTGCAAACATCGCTCATAACTCCATAGCAACCTTTCTACTCAAGGTATTAGCTACCATATTAGCCTTACCCGGATAATACTCAATCGTCAAATCATAATCCTTAAGCAAATCCAACCATTTATGTTGCCTAAGATTCAAATCCTTTTCAGTCATCAAATATTTCAAACTCTTGTGATCCGTATACACAACACACTTCTCAACATAAAGGTAATGCCTCAAATCTTCAAAGCAACTACTACCGCGGCAAGCTCAAGATCATAGGTAGGATAATTGCGCTCGTACACCTTTAATTGCCTAGATACATAAGCCACAACTTTCTCTTCTTGCATCAACACACAACCCAGCGTAAGATGCATCACTATAAACCACAAACTCCTTACCCGACTCAGGTTAAATCAAGATAAGGGCTTGCGTCAAAGATTCTTTCAACTTTTCAAAAGCTTGTTGCCTTTCCTCCGTCCACTCAAAACGAACATTCGTTTGCAACAAATTCGTCAAAGGAGCGGCAACCTTTGAAAAAACATCCACAAACCTACGGTAGTATCCTACCAAACCAAGGAAACAACGAACCTCTTACAATGACTTAGGTGACTTCCAATTCATCACTGCCTCAATCTTATGAGGATCAACCTGAATCCCTTAGGCCGACACCACATGTCCAAGGAAAACACCTCACTAAGCCAAAACTCACACTTGCTTAACTTAGCAAACAACTGATTATCCAACAAAGCTTGCAAAACAATTCGCAAATGTCGATCATGATCCTCCTCGGTACGAGAGTACACAAGGATATCATCGATAAACACAACCACAAATTGATCCAAAAACTCATAGAACACCAGATTCATCATGTCCATGAATGCAGCAGGGGACATTAGTTAAACCAAACAGCATCACCAAAAACTTATAATGCATGTACCTTGTACGAAAAACCGTCTTAAGTACATCCACATCCTCCACCTTCAACTGATAGTACCCAGACCTTAGATCAATCTTAGAAAACATCGAAGCACCTCAAAACTGATCAAACAAATCATCAATTCTTGGCAAAGGATACTTGTTCTTAATCATTAACTTGTTCAATTGCTGACAATTGATGCACATCCACATCGTGCCATCTTTCTTTTTTTCACAAACACCGGCACACCCCAAGGCGAAACACTTGGCCTAATAAACCCATGATCAAGCAACTCCTAAAGTTGTGTCTTCAACTCCTTCAGGGCCATACGATAGGGATCAATTGACACCAGAGCTGTATTTTCATACAACTCGATGCCAAGCTCAACCTCTCGATTCGATGGCAACCCCAGTAACTCTTCCAGAAAACACCCAAAAACTCATATACTGCACGTATGTCCTGCACCTGCACCTCTTTTGATCCCGAATTCATAACATATGCTAGGTAAGCTTCACATCCCAAATCTATCAACCGACTCACTTTCAGAGCCGAAACATCATTAGACAAGAACTTCACATTCTCGCCCACGATTACCACTTCATAATCATCAGCAAGTTTCAAGGTAACTCGCTTGGTCTCAAAATCAACCACATCTCTATACTTAGACAACCAATCCATACCTAGGATTACATCAAAACCATGAAACGAAAACTCCATTAAATCAACCGCAAATACATGTTCTTGAAAAGACAAAGAACATCTCTTAAACACCCTTCTTATGACAACCGTTTCACCAAAAGAACTCGCTACTCGCATTCCAACATCTAACACCTCAACGGATACATCAAGCAATAGTGCATGCTTACGTAAGATGTATGAATGCATAGAACCATAATCAACCAAAGAAAACAACGGTAAAAACTACAAAGTAAATGTATCGACAATCACATTAGTGTCATTACGTCCCTCGCAATGTGCATACACCCTTGCGGGACTGCCACCTTCAGGTTGAATCGCAACGGCGTGAGAAACCATCCTCGAATCCTCATCTCTATAATGAAACTGCCCACGACCACAGCCTCGTTGTGGTGCAATAGCAGGTGCCCTAGCCTGTCCACTACTAGCCAACAACAGACAATCGTATCTCAGATGACCACTCGATCCACAACTCCAGCAAACATTAGCACCCAAAAAAACAAGAGTTTTCCCCTCACGAGTCAAACGCGGGCAATCTCGCCTCAAATGCTCACGCGATCCACAAGCCAAACAAGGATTAAGCTCATATATAACCCGATTACCCTAACCTTGCTCTCCATGTCCAGCACCGCCGCTACGTCACACATCAGAGCGATACCTCTTATCATCATACCTCTTATGTTGACCACCACTAGAGCAAGAGTTCGTAAATCTCTTACCCAAGCCAAAACCACTCACACGAGAAGACAAACCCAAGTTTTACGCAATATCTTTCGCCCGTGTAACCAACACGTCGAAATCTGTGTAATTAGAAGCCAACATGTATGTCTTCACTTCTTGCACCAAACCATAGCGAAAATGATCACAACGATGTCTATCACTCGGCACCAACTCAGGAGCATTCTGGCTCAAACGAAAAAACTAAACCTCATACTCGGCCACAGTCATGCTACCCTGAACCAAAGATATAAACTCACGCTTCTTGTCATCCAAGTATCTAACTCCCAGATACTTCTTTTTAAAGGCAGCTTGGAAAAACTCCCAATTCACATCCTCGGCTTCCATGTTGGCAATTACAGTCGTCCACCAACTGTAACCGTCACCTTGCAATAGGGACATAGCACATCCCAACTTACGAGCATCATTACATCCCATTTGATCCAATATCCAGATCATACTTGCCATCCAAGCCTCGGATGCCTCAGGAGACAAACCATGATACTCAACACCGCCCAAACTACGCAAACACTTCAGCGGCAAACCCGTTTGCCCAGCAGCTAGTGCTTACACCTGCACTCCAGCAACAACGGTCTGAAATGCTCCAATCATCGCCTGAATCAAAGGCGCCATATCGCCCAACCCTGGCCCAGCTTGCCCAGGTGGCACTTGCTCCCCATCCAACGGTGGAGAAGGCGGAGAGGGTGGTATCCCTCTAGGAGGAACAACATTCTCCTAATTTCCCCGCCCAACAGCAGCAACAATCACACCGGATCACAACTCTCTCCTCGGTCCTATCGTGCTAAAACAATTAAAGCATGATAACAAACCAAACCAAAACAATTAGGCCAGCTCCAAGCAAGGATCCAAGACCTCCATTTAAAAATCAAAACAGTTCAGACTATGATAATAAAGCAATGGGTTTCCCTAATTTTCCCCCAACATGGCACAAAGCAATCAACGTACATATCACAAGCACCGTGCATAGCAAACAAAAGATATAACTCACAACAACTTACCAACATCCCTATTATCAAAAACCTTAACCCACTTATTGCTAACCTGGCTCTAATATCACCAAATGTAACCCCTTCGACCCGGCCTCATCGTATGACCAGACCGAACGGCTACACGAGGTTTATCGAAGAAAACCCATAACAATTTGCCTCGATAAACAACCTTTTTTCTTGTATCTTCTCTAGATGCAATTTTATTATCCTAAGAGTACATACTGGCAGCGAATGAAATTATAACTCAATCAAGCGTCGATTTGACATCTAATTGCAACGACTTGTATTTAGGGACCGATTTGCAAATTTGATAAATTACAGGGACTTGTTGTGAAATTAAAGTTACCAATATTCAATTAATCTGGTTTCATACTCACATATCAAATTTGAGCTCAAATTGATCAGCCAAACTCACTCAATTGCATTCACATTAATCAGGGACCAAAACGTAAAGGTACAGAACATCAGAAGATTCCAAATAGCCAACTTACCTAACACCGTATCGCTACACTTGAGCATTGTACCGGTATGCCCTTGATGGTTTCAAATTCCCAAATTCATGTGGCACAAATTGTACCGATACGGTCCCGTGTACTGATACGCCTAGCTAATTTGGCCTTGGCCCGAACCGATATGCTGAGCCTGTCTAGGCTTAACCGTACTAATCCGTCGGGTTGTGTACTGATACTCCTAAACCCAAAATGACATTTTTTGCTGGTTTAACACATAATTAAGCTAATTAAACACCCTAGCATGCTTCTAAGACAAATCCAACATATTTAAGGATTGATCCACAACCTAAAACACCAGAAACATCAATCATACATGTTATCTTGCATCAAAAGGAAACTATAGGCATGCATCCTACGAACCAAGCCAAACAAGATACTAAAAACCATACCAATGCATAAGATAGTTACAAGTCCAAAATAGCAATTTTGAAACATACATTCCCAAAACATTAAGGAATCCCTCATTGCCCTTATTAAACATAGTCTACTTTGGAAACAAACATTCGTATCCGAAGTCCTTGGATCGCTCTCACTTGCGTACTGCCTCCAAATCTTTAATTCTTTGCATTGATGGACAAAGAGAGTGTAAGCACACTAGGCTTAGTGAGGAATGCTAAAAAACACCACTCCATCAATGCATTTTAAAACCGGTTTCTAAACACATTGAATTCACTTTTTAATCCATGATTAAACCATCATTTAAAACATCATGCCTCCAAAACCATGCACTTTTACCTTTCAAAAACCAGCATATTAAACCATATGCAACATGTATCATTAACCAACAACAACTCACATTGCTAACCTCAATTTAAGCCTTCCCATGCATAACATACCATATACAAAGCTTAAAGAGTAAACATGTATAAATCCAATTATAAAACACATGATACATTAACAATTATATTGGCTTACAAGTGATCATCAACAAGTTCTATTTACAAAATACAACATCGGATACGCGAATTCACAAGTGTTCTACTAACACTTCATACATTCTCACCGGCAACACAAGGTTCACACACAGGAGTATTCGGTACACAATATAAACCCCTCAATCGTTGTGACACCTGTGGTAGAGTATTCGGTACCCATATCAACCCCTCAACACCACTCATCGGTAGATGTATAACTCACTAACGAGAGTTTTTGGTACTATAAACCCCTCAATAGTTAGGGAACTTGGACAGAGTATTCGGTACACCATATAAACCCATCTACGACCAAGGCGACTTATTTTACAGTGCACTTAATCCTATAGCCGGCTAACTATATCCGATTATGTTTTTCAAACCATTTCCATACCATCACTTGCCAATATAATTCACAATTAGACATGAACCTCATTGTTTTTAAAGCAATTCACCAAAACATACCAAAGCAACAAACCATACTTTCACAAGTACAAATCATACTTACAAGGATCACTCGCCAATGCATCCTTCATCAATACTTTATCAAAAATGGTAGATAGCACACTTCAAATCATGTTTTAACAGTGGAAATCATGTAAATCAAAACAAGTGCATAAATCATTTCGTAAAACAAGCACGATCGAGAGAGAAAACATTTATACTTACTTTGGAGTTTAAACCAGCGTTTCAAACTTGATTTAAACTCCCCTAAACCACCTTTTAAACCATTCCAAAGCTAGAAAACATGTTCTCACTCACCGACATGTGAAACCTCGATTCGCCGAAGCGCAATCAAGTGTCCGAAGCATTCAAAGCTTCACCGGTAGCTTCTGAAACATTATCCCCTATTTTAACCACATTATAACAGAGGATTAATTCCTCAACATTGCCTTGCTTTAAACCATCAAAACATCTATCTGAAACAACCGAAACAACTTCGATTCACAACCAAAACTTAACCCATACATAACCTAACACTTCCAAACATCAATTAACATCACAAGACATCTAAAAACCATCTCATAACATCCTTATACCTTCAGCAACCATTAAACACCCATAACACCTCAAAAACTCATAACTAGCAACTCAAACAATTAGAGATTCATTTGATTTCGGGATTCTACTGATAAAACCAATCCATTATCATCATAAGACATCAAAATCATGATATAATCTCATCATAAAGTCAGCAAAACAGATCTCAAACGAAGATCTCATAATTACCTCAATTAAATCTCAATTAAACCATTTCTCTTCAATTAAAACCACAACACTCATTAGAAATCATTTGTAAAGGATTAAGAACTTGTGAATTTCAGTAAAGAACCATCATTAAAGGAGAAGAGCAAACCTCACCTCCAAATATTGAAAATTCTATCTCAATTGGATTATTTTTACACTAAAGAAACAAAGGGAAATCAATGAGATTTTGAGAAAACAAGTTGAGGAATCCTTTAGAAATCATTAGCTTAAGAAAACAAGATCATTACCTCAAATCTTTGCTGAGAAAATAGTTGTTTAACATAAGAGGTTTTGAGAGAAACTCAAGAGAGAAAAGTTACGTCGATTTTGTTTTTAGGAAATAACTATCATCCTTTTATTAAATCCTCTTCAATCTTTTAATTAAAACACTTTAAAACTAATCCAATTAGGAAAGAATTGTGATAAAATCATTTAGGCTTAATATCTCCTTAGAGATTCTAAGTTTTAATCCTTTTACAAAACAACCACTAAAAACATTTTTCATTTTTTACATTTTGGTCACTAACCCAAAATATCCAATTTCCAAATCTTATTTTCTAAAATTGACTTTACCAAAAATCAATATATATTTAGTAAATATTTTAGAATTTTTTTATATTTTTATCCCTTGTAAAAAAATGATACCGAAATCGATTCGTATCCCTAATTCTTGTCCACTAAACCCCTAAACCGGCCCAAAAACTCTAGACCCATAACCGGGGCGTTACAAAATGTTTACCACATACGTTTTAAATTTTCAAATATTATTTATTAAAACCTTTATAAATTTTCAAAATGTTTACCACATACGTTTTAAATTTTCAAATTAATAAATTAATTTTATTAATTTAAACATATATTAATTAATCGATAAATTAATGATTTATTGGAGTAATTTAAAAAGATTTTTTTTATGATTCAACGAACCTACATTATTCTTCATGAATAAAACATATTCATTGTATTGACTAATCGATAAATTGTGGCTAGTGTTATTGAAAATCCTATTGAAGATGAAACTCAAGATGATACAATGCCTTTGCAACCAAGTACTCGGAATGAAGCACTCATAGCGGCAATAACTCTTCATAATTTTTTGTTGTAGTATGAGAACGCAACACCGAAACTTTTGGATGTAGTAAGGAAAGTTAGAAGTGAAATACATGTAGATTTAAATTTTGAGAAGAAGCAAACGATAATAGAATCACATTTTACTAAGTTGTTGTAGTTATATTTGTAATTTTATAGAATTATCAATTTATAATAATAAAGGAACCATAAATTTATATAAGGGTGTTAGGATATTTGTTTTGATATAATAATTAAAAAATAGTTTTGGACTAAATTGAAAAGATTTCGAAAATGATTTTAAGTCCAAACAACTTGAAAATATATTTGATGGGTTTTTATAAGGCTTTGGAAAGATTTAAAATGTTTTTAAAGTAGCCAAAACCAAGTTTCCAGCTTAACCGTACCGATACAGTATACCTCGTATCGATACACTTTAGGGTTTCAGCTATAGTATTTTTCTAGTAGCCAAAATCCGTACCGGTATAGGCTTGGCCGTACCAGTATGAAAAGGGTTCGTACTGTTACGCTGTGTAGCGTACCGATCCCTGTTTCAACTACCCCCAACGGCTATTTTCTAATAGCCTTTTAAATTGTAGGCCGTATCGATACACTCCTAGCTGTATCGATATACACAGGCCAATTAATGCACAACGGCTCTTTCCCAAGAAGACTGTATCGATACGGGTACCCCGCATAGCGATACACCCTGCACCAGAATGGGAAAATCAGCATGGAAATCAGCCCCAATGGTTCAAATTCAATCTCAACAGTCACCAACGGCTAGGAACTCATTTGGGAAGATAAAAAAGACCTCCAAGCATCTATGGAATACTAATGATCCTTAAGTCAATAACATTATGATGCAAAAATTATCTTATTGCTTAAATTTCCATTCTTTGTATAGACAAACACTTGTGAGCTCAAATTGTCAATGTATGCTCAAGCGTTCTAGGCTTTGGGTGAGTGCTTTAGTGTGCAAACATCAACCTTTAGAGAGGGATTTCTGTTTGCTAAGTTTCTCTTGTTTGAAAGAGTTCCCAAAGCTTGGTTTGTGAGCTTTGGATGCTAGACTTGGGTTGTGAGTCTAGGTTGTGAAAAGTTGTCTCCTAAGCCTAGAAAAGGGGAAAATTCTTAGTGAATTGGTGAAATCCTTGGTGAGGAGCTAAGGTAGTGGATGTAGGCTTTGGTTAAAAATTCGAACTACTCTAAATCTTGTGTCAATTTTTTCTATCTTTTGCTTCCACCACAAACACCCAAAATTCCACTTCTCCTTCACTTGGCAAGCAAAACGGTTGAGGGATATCGGGGATCCATAATTGGTATCAAAGCGAGGCTTAATCGAGAGGATTAGCATCCTATTTAGGCGTTCC